>SJYT01008670.1:0-14077 GCA_006410635.1 Cephalophus harveyi | reverse complement strand
AAAAAGAAGCACTGCCAAGGGCAGAAAAAGTCACTATTTCTGAATGAGAAGATGAAAAAGAGAGGAACTTAACCTATTTCTTAGAAATAGAGAGAGCTAATGGGAATAGTTTTTCCCAAGATTGGAGTCTAGAGGCTGGCCTGAAAATTCAAAATAGAAATAACCAGGAAAATAAATTTAATAGATGCCATTATGAAACACTTCTATGTGTCAGCCACTCTATTAAATAATTTAAAAATAAATGGTTTCTGTTTTAATCCTCTTAATGACGCTAGTAATTTGGTATTATTGTCTATGCTTTCCTGATGATAAAATTAAGAATGTATTAGTTAAATGACTTGTCCAAATTCACACATGTCTGAAGAGTTACAATCAACTTTCTGAACAGCATCTGTCATCTGTCTCCAAAGACTACACTTCTGAATGGAATTTTATTTTACAGACAAAGGACTGCTGCTACTGCTGCTGCTAAGTCACTTCAGTCGTGTCCGACTCTGTGTGACCCCATAGACGGCAGCCCACCAGGCTCCCCCGTCCCTGGGATTCTCCAGGCAAGAACACTGGAGTGGGTTGCCATTTCCTTCTCCAATGCATGAAAGTGAGAAGTGAAAGTGAAGTCGCTCAGTCGTGTCCGACTCAGCGACCCCATGGACTGCAGCCCACCAGGCTCCTCCATCCATGGGATTTTCCAGGCAAGAGTACTGGAGTGGGGTGCCATTGTTGGACATCACCAGATGGTCAACACCGAAATCAGATTGATTATATTCTATGCAGCCAAAGATGGAGAAGCTCTATACAGTCAACAAAAACAAGGCCGGGAGCTGACTGTGGCTCAGATCATGAACTCCTTATTGCCAAATTCAGACTTAAATTGAAGAAAGTAGGGAAAACCGCTAGACCATTCAGGTATGACCTAAATCAAATCCGTTATGATTACACAGTGGAAGTGACAAATAGATTCAAGGGATTAGATCTGATAGATAGAGTGCCTGAAGAACTATGGACAGAGGCTCATGACATTGCACAGGAGGCAGGGATCAAGACCATCCCCCAAAAAAAGGAAATGCAAAAAGGCAAAATGGTTATCTGAGGAGGCCTTACAAATAGCTGAGAAAAGAAGAGAAGGTAAAGGCAAAGGAGAAAAGGAAAGATATACCCATTTGAATGCAGAGTTCCAAAGAATAGCAAAGAGAGATAAGAAAGCCTTCCTCAGTGATCAATGCAAAGAAATAGAGGAAAACAATGGAATGGAAAGACTAGAGATCTCTTCAAGAAGATTAGAGATACCAAGGAAACATTTCATGTAAAGGTGAGCACAATAAGGGACAGGAATGTTATGGGCTTAACAGAAGCAGAAGATATTAAGAAGAGGTAGAAAGAATATACAGAATGATACAAAAAAGATGTTCATGATGCATATAACCATGCTGGTGTGATCACCCACTAAGAGCCAGACATCCTGGATTGCGAAGTCAAGTGGGCATTAGGAAGCATCACTACAAACAAAGATAATGGAGGTGATGAAATTCCAGTTGAGTTCTTTCTAATCCTAAAAGATGATGCTGTGAAAGTGCTGCACTCAATATACCAGCAAATTTGGAAAACTCAGCAGTGGCCACAGGACTGGAAAAGGTCAGTTTTCATTTCAATGCCAAAGAAAGGCAATGCCAAAGAATGCTCAAACTACCACAGAATTGCTGTCATCTCACCCGCTAGCAAGGTAATGCTCAAAATTCTCCAGGACAGACTTCACCAGTATGTGAACCATGAACTTCCAGATATTCAAGCTGGTTTTAGAAAAGGCAGAGGAACCAGAGATCAAATTGTCAACATCCACTGGATCATGGAAAAAGCAAGAGAGTTCCAGAAAAACATCTGCTTTTGCTTTATCGACTATGCCAAAGCCTTTGACTGTGTGGATCACAACAAAATGTGGAAAATTCTTAAAGATATGGGAATACCAGACCACCTGACCTGCCCCCTGAGAAATCTGTATGCAGGTCAAGAAACAACAGTTAGACTGGACATGGAACAATGGACTGGTTCCAAATCCGGAAAGGAGTATGTCAAGGCTGCTTATTTAACTTATATGCAGAGTATATCATGCGAAATGCTAGGCTGGATGAAGCACAAGCTGGAATCAAGGTTGTGAGGAGAAATATCAATAACCTCAGATATGCAGATGACACCACCCTTATGGCAGAAAGTGAAGAACTAAAGAAACTCTTGATGAAAGTGAAAGAGGAGAATGAAAAAGTTGACTTAAAACTCAACATTCAGAAATCTAAGATCATGGCCTCCAGTCCCATCACTTCATGGCATATAGATGGGGAAACAGTGGAAACAGTAAGAGACTATATTTTGGGGGGCTCCAAAATCACTGCAGATGGTGACTGCAGCCATGACATTAAAAAATGCTTGCTTTTTGGAAGACAATCTATGACCAGTCTAGACAGCATATTAAAAAGCAGAGACATTACTTTGTTCACAAAGGTCCTTCTAGTCAAAGCAATGGTTTTTCTAGTAGTCATGTATGAATGTGAGAGTTGGACTGTGAAGAAAGCTGAGCACTGAAGAATTGATGTTTTGAACTGTGGTGTTGGAGAAGACTCTTTAGAATCCCTTGGATAGCAAGGAGATCCAACCAGTCCATCCTGAAGGAGATCAGTCCTGGGTGTTCATTGGAAGGACTGATGTTGAAGCTGAAACTCCAATACTTTGGGCACCTGATGCCAAGAACTGACTCATTTGAAAAGACCCAGATGCTGGGAAAGATTAAAGGTGGGAGGAGAAGGGGACTTCAGAGGATGAGATGGTTTTGGATGGCACCACTGACTTGATGGTCATGAGTCTGAACAAGCTCCAGGATTTGGTGATGGACAGGGAAGCCTGTTGTTCTGCAGTCCATGGGGTCGCAAAGAGTCAGACACGACGGAGCGACTGAACTGAACTGACTCTTTATCTCTAATCTTGAGTATGATAAACTGATTGAAGGAAGAAGATTCAGTGGAGGAAAAAATAATGTGACAGAAAGTCACAAACCCAATAATCCACAGTTTAATAGAGAAATCTCTCCTTTTAAAAAAAACTGGGGAAAGTTAGTGGAATAAATGCTGAGCCCAGATGGTTTTCTATGTGACTGTTGCCCTTACAGTCAGCTCTAGTTTCTCGATGGGTCTGTTTACTTGGAAATACAATTCTGAGGGGTTTTTTTCCAGCAACATTCTCATAAATCCTTAAATTTCTTCATTTAATTCAACATGCTATAATTTTTCCATTCTTTGCAAATTTTAAACTTTTGAACAAAATGGCTGTCTGATAATAATTCTCCTTAAGAAATTTAACTTGAAGAATAAAACTGAACCACAAATTATTTTTCAAGATAAAGCACATTAGGTGGTTGAATCAATATCAGAACCTACAGAGCCTGTTATTTTTCTCCCTTTTAATATCACAACAGTAAGTAAGCTCATGTTCCCATACCTTAACTTCCAATTCAGAAGCTTCATAGACAACACAGTTATTCTAATCATGATTTTAAGAATCACAATCAAAATGACAAATCCTCACATTATTTGACCATGTTTGCAATTGATTCGGATGTTCCTTGTTCACACTGGGAGGCCACCATGTGTTCTGGGGACTGTTTGTGAATCTGTCCACNCATAAACAACACAGTTATTCTAATCATGATTTTAAGAATCACAATCAAAATGACAAATCCTCACATTATTTGACCATGTTTGCAATTGATTCGGATGTTCCTTGTTCACACTGGGAGGCCACCATGTGTTCGGGGGACTGTTTGTGAATCTGTCCACCTGATTAGTTTGTGTTCTCTCTAATAACCCTGATAGCACTGAACATATGTTGTGGGCAAAAGCTGTCAAGCAAAAAAATGGAGTTAATCCCATCTATCTCTGTCATTCTTAATATGCATTCTTATTCAACTGCTGAACAAGGTGGTGAAAGATTTGGGTTATTATACTTTTAGTATTTTCACATGTGATAAAAATAGTCTGATGAATCTGAAATGACTAGAAGGAAATCATAAAAAATGACCACTCATTTTACTCAATTTAAATTCATAGCCTCGAACACTATGGCTAATAATTAGCTGTAGCTAATGAAACAAGGCACATGTAATTGACAAGGGCGTACCAAAGAGGCACACTTTATCATTTTCAGATACAGTACACTGTGTATGCCAAAATTTTATAAAAACAAGAAAGCTTAAACAAAGCAGGATCTACCAAAGGAGAGGAAAAAGATTCATCTTAGAAACACACAGTAGCTTTATAAATTCTTTATATAAGTTTTTAATGTGCCTGACGTTTTTACTAATGTGTTTAAATGAATGTTTACCTAAGCAACATCATTTTCCAGTCCTTTTTGCTAAACGTTCCCCATTAACCACGTGTTTCATCTTTGGATTTAACAACCTGGCAGTAAACAATTCCAGAATAGTGTGTTTTGCACACAGATTTACTCAAGCACAACTGTCAGCATCACCTGGGGCTGCTGAGTTCTCAGTACAGCTGGTTTGTTGTAAATCAATTATAGTCGTTTCCTAAGGATTGTGAATCACACTTGAAGAATGTGTTTTTATGTGTCTTAATTTGACTTCGGTAAACCTCTGCAGGATTATAGAGACAATGTAGGGTTTTATGATGAGTCTGAGATAACCTTATTAAAGAGCTAGGATATTTATTATTCATGTCATGTCCACACTTCATGAGAAGCTGTATTATGAATAACTTATTCACAATCAACACTGATTTCACAACAGTTGAAACCAGCATCAGTACCAAGAACAATATGGGAGAACTAAATTTGTTTAATTGTCACCTACAGAAACAAAACTATATGAAAGGTAGCTCAATTGTTTAAAAAATGAATTGGGATAATAATGCTACAACACTTCCCCTCCCCAGACATAACACCATGTTAATCATGTTGATTTCCTTAAAAGCATATTTTAAAATGCCAAAGGTGTCTTGGATGTGGTACATTAAGAAAAAATTAATATTAGGATTATGACAAACTATGGCTTTTACTATTTTGGAAAGTATGGAAATGATAGCACAGATATTTTCCCCCAACCTATAATGTAGGATTTTAAGGAAAGAGGGAAAATGATAAAGTGAATAGATTGCAAAGTAATACTGGCACAGCATTCAGTGTGTACAAAAGAGCATAGAAACTTACATTCAGAGCAACCCTGGAGAATCTTTTGATTTTACAACCTGACAAGGCTATAAGAGGCAGAGTGTTGAACAAGAAAATTACCGAGTACTCAGGGTGAGTAGTTATCTACTTCACAGAGTTAAGCACCAATATTTACAAAGAATCTTTGTTCCCCTTTTCTTTCATCCATTGTCTTTTTGTAGCAAGGAATGTCTGAAAAGGAAGCTGGCAAAAGCAAATGGAATGTTCTTCTAGCTAGTGTTCTTGACCTGACTTTCTTATCAAGTCATCTTTATAAAGATGTTGTTACTGTTTAGTGGTAATTTTAATTGCATATTTTATACCAGTGGAAGATACAGGAAACATAATTCTTCTAGGCTTTATCAGGATGCCTTTTAAAAATAACTGCAAAAATGGATTATTTAGTATAGAGTTAATGTTTACAGTTAATAAACAGGACTACATACCAAGGGAATTTCATAGGTTCTCTATGAAAGTAAGGAGTCATTTTGGCATTATTAAATTTATAAACATAAATGTAAATTTTTTTGATTAGATTTTTATCCTGAGTATGAAAAATAATATATTTAAATCCAATGTCTGTCTCTTATACACATCTAGATGTGTATAAGAGACAGATTTAATACAGTGTGTTACCCCTGTACAAATGGAAAAAATTATGTTTAACGTTTCTAGACCTATAATGACCTCAAGAGTCTGTTCACTTTATTTTGACCCAAGGATTAAGGGCTTGAGAAACTTGTATTCATGATTTTTCATGATCCATGGGAAGGGAAGAATAGTAGTTGAGAAATTTCACCATCTTTAAAGGGAAAATATATCTATGGAAGCTGTTCTCCAAGAGTAATTTAGGAACTTTTTTTAGGTCCATTTATTCTTTTAGGTTATTAAGAAATCAATTGGTAAGTAGCCGCTGCAGTATAATAAAATTTTCTTTTATAGCATTTTGTTAAATGTCAACATTTATATTAGTGTTCATCATTATGATCTTTCTGTTTCAGTATAAAACTGTCAGAATTAATTATTATAGAGCTCAATTTTACTCTTGGACCATAAATTCAAGAAAACAGTGACACAGTAACAACAGGAATATTTAAACATAGGATATTTTCTAGGTGTTTCAGTAATACTGTTTGAGTCTTGCCCTCAAATCTTTAGTGTCCTATAGTCTTATATATTAAAGACTGTAATAATCTATACTAAATATCAAGGGAATATTATAAAATTTTCTTTTCACAATAAAGATTACATTTGCACATATGGAATTAAAGCTATTAATGTATGTAGATTTGATAAACAATGTTGAATTTTTGTTTACCGTTCCCTATAATTCTTCAACTGATAATAATGCCCTGGACTTAGCATCAGGACAAAAATCTTTTCATAACTCTTGATTCCTCATCCCCATATCCACAGTTCTTTTCCCCTTCATGAGAGCATTAACTTCTATTTCTTGGTTTTAGTCTTTAATTAGTTATATTTTAATATTTATTGCTGATTTTTTTCTTTTATGTTTATCTCTGTTGACCTTATAAATCATGTGCATTATTTTTAGCTCATTATTTCATCACTCTCTATCAGAACTTGTCTTAAGTTTTATGTATAGTTTGGCCTACTCTTGGTTTTACTTTTGTCATCTGTGAAGATAACACCATCTAAATCCAAAAAGTTCTTTTGTTTGCTTGTTGTTCTTTGAGTTTGTTTCGTTCTGCTTCTTGTTCTTTGTAAGTCTGGGTGCTTTTCTTGGTCATTTTTTTCTTCAAGTATTGCACTTGGGTGTGGGGCTTCTGAGACTTCACTTGTGTTTCAGTTTGCTTGTAAAACCAAATGCATAAAAGAATCAAGAATAAACCTTAGTAGCATGCAAAAAAGGAAAGATATATGAGCTGCAAAGGCCCTCTTAAAACAAAATGCAGGGTTTAAAATGCATCAATGTGAGGATATTTAACATTAAATATTTTTAACCATGTCCCTGTAAATTACCATATAGATTTTAAAAAATAAGTTGAAATATGATGAACATAGGAAAAATTTAGAGTCATTTGCACAATTTATTTCAGGTTCAGAAACAGTGTTTCTAAGGAATGAACTTTGGGCATACTGAAAACATTGACTACCTAGCAATATTTTCCATACATTTATATTTACTGTACTGCCTATTTATGGCAAAATGAATGGTGATATCATCAGTCTGTCCCATTATGGTTCAGGTAAAGCAGAACTGGAGTTTTTCCTTATCCAAATTATATACTTCATTAATTGGTTTTAATTCCATAAAATGATGTACATGATAAAAAATTGTTCTTTAAGAAAGCAAAATACAAAGTAGAAATCACCTTATGACTAATCTCTATTCCCTTTAGATAAACAGCACAACAGTGTCTCTTTTTGGTTCTCTGCCTACCATTATTTGCTTTATACAATGTATTTATATATTTTTAATTTATGCATATTATATATAGTTGCATATGATTTATATGTTTACTCAATTTGCTCCCTTTATATTATTCATATATTTACTCTATTTCTAAATTGTCTGTTTTGGAAAATAAATATTGCTTCTTTTTTGGAAAGCATAAGGAATTTAACTCACATAACTTACTATATTTTCTTCATTCTCTAATGTTTGACTTATTTATTTAACTTTACTTTCCTCTAGTGATTTACATTTTATTCAGTCATAGCCTAATGCTTGACTTATCAAAAGTATTTATGGACTTCTCTGCTGTGAAAAATGAGAGAATTAGAATATTTATCTATTTTTAAACCTCTTCTCTGTCTTTCTACATTCACTTTTTGAAAATTTTATTGCTGTTTTAAAAATCATCAAGCCTTATAACATTAAGTTCTGTTTTGAAATAATACCACATTTTCAATCTTTATTTTTAAAAGATGAAAACCAATACAGTAAATTTATAATATTATATGTAAGTTTTAATAACTGTGCTTTAAGCCATGTAGAAGGTAAAATTGTGTGTGTGTTAGTTGCTCAGTTGTGTCCAACTCTTTATGATCCCATGGACTGTAGCCCACCAGGCTCCTCTGTCTGTGGAATTCTCCAGGCAAGAATATTGGAGTGAGTAGTGTCAACTAAGAAATATAGTCATAATCTGAAAGCAGAGAGTTATTTTATTTGGTGGGAATATTTAGGACTCTGAGCCTGGGAGACAGCATCTCAGTAGCTCTGAGAAAACTGCTCCAAGGAGGCAGGAGGGGAAGTCAGGCTATATTTATTGTTATCTTTCAGTCACCCAGTCGTGCCTGACTCTTCGCACCTCATGGTGGTGAGCAGCAAGGCAGGCCTCTCAGGCTACTTACAAGTTTGCAATAAAGGGAGCAGGCAGTCAGTCTGAACATCAAAGATCAGCATTCTATGTATGGAAGGATGCATTCTTTAGGAATATAGCATTCTATGGATGGAAAGTTAAGGAGTATAGCATTCTATATATGGCAAAATACAAGCCTTAGAATACAAGCTCACTGAATTCATTCCTTTCATATGCACCTCAGCTATCTGGGGCCAGTCTTGTTTCCTTGTTCACCTTGCTTCTTGCATTCCTCCAGATCCTCAGCAATCACCGTGGGGGCTGGCAGCATCCGATGGATTAAAAGTTTCGGGAGCCTTCATTCACATTTGGAGGCCATAAATTGCTGATGACTGTGACATTTCTTATTTATCGATAGGGCAAGAGATACTTTCTTTTCACAGTGGCCATTCCCTTCTCCAGGGAATCTTCCTGATCCAGGGATCGAACCCAGGTTTCCTGCATTACAGGTGGATTCTTTAACATCTGAGCCACCAGGGTGGCCCTAGAAGGTAAATTAATTCTATGCTATTTAAACTTTGCCAAAGATGTTCTACCAAGCATTCAATCCATATTTCTTTGGTTAATTCTAGCTTTCTTTATTCACATTTTCTTAATTTTCAGTTGCAGTCACAATTTGTATTCCATATTCTTTCTTATATTAATTCTTTTGTTGTGTGCATGTGGGCTTAAGCAACAGACGTGTATTTTCTCAAACTTCTGGAAGCTGGAAGTCCAAGATCGGGTGCTAGCACTGTCAAGTTCTTGATAAGAGCTCTTTTCTTGACTTGGAGATGGATGCCTTCTTGTTGTACCTCACATGGTGGAAGAGAGAGATCTCTGGTCTTTTCTTCTTCTTATAAGTACACACTAATCCCATCTTGGGGCACCCTCATAATCACATCTCAGTCTAATAACTTCTCAAAGTCTCACCTCCAAATGCCATCACCATGGAGGTTAGGGCTTCAAGAATTAATTTTGGGAGGATACAAATGGTGGGTTCGTACCAGAGGGGAAAAAAAGCCTGGCTATGTTAGTCCCACTTAGGACAATCCTGAAAGTCCATTCTTGTTTCAGAGCTGACTGCATGGCAGACTGAGGCTGTCCTGGGTCTGCCTACTTGCTAAGTCACTTCAGTTGTGTCTGACTCTGCTACACTGTGGACTGTAGCCCACTGGGCTCCTCTGTCCATGGGATTCTCCAGGCAAGAATACTGGAGTGGGTTGCTATTTCCTTCTCCAGAGGAACTTCCCAACCCAGGGATCGAACCCAGGGATCAAACCCAGGTCTCCTGTATTGCAGGCTGATTCTTTACCATCTGAGCCAGGAGGGAAGCCCATCTTGGGTCTGGATCCATTCACAGTTAAGCTTCTTTCTTCCTCTGTGTATCTTGCTTCCTTCTACAGATGCTAAACTTAAGGGGTCTTGAATAAACATTCTGGTGACTTAACTCCTAAAGGGTTGGGAGAATCTCTCCTGGAAGACTAACTTAGACCTACTTTGCAATTTACAGGTAGATGTTGCCCTTCTGTTCTCATCACCTTCTTTAATCCTGATGAGCAGCACTGTAAAGTCTCACTTTTTTTTTTTTTCCCTGCCTTAAGGATAAAGAAATTGAAGGTCAGAGAGGGTATTTGCCCGGAGCATTATGGCTTGTTAGAAACTAGGCTAGAATTTAATTGTGACTCTGACCTTTAGGTGGGGTGAGTAGCTCTGAAAAAAAAGATCCAAAAGAAACAAACGACAAACCAGGCCTACGCTATAGGCTGGGTCAGAGAAATTTGGTACCCACAGTCAGACACTCAAGAAACTTATGAATTTTTCTTTTCTTTCTGTGTATTTAAATTTTATTCATTAATTTTCACTTCTTTTTAAATATAGTTAATTTACAACATTATATTTGTTTCAGGTGTAGAGCATAGTGATTCAGTATTTTTAAAGTTTGTACTTCATTAAAAGGTGACAGCAATAATTCCTTGTGCTATACAATATATCCTTGCTTGTCTATTTTATATATAGTAGCTTATATTTCTTAATCCCGTACCCCTAATGTGCCACTCTCCGCATTTCTCTTTCTCCACTGGTAATCATTAATTTGTTTTCTATATCTGTGAGACTGTTTCTTTTTTTGCTATATATATTTGTTTGTCTAATACTTTAATTCTATATGGAAGTGATATTATATAGTATTTGCCTTTTGCTGTATGAATTATTAATATTTCACAAAGCATTATATATTCTAGGTCTATCTACATTGCTGCAAATTATAGAGTTTCATTCTTTTTTATGTCTGAGTATATTCTATTGTATATGTGTATACACACACTATGGAATATCATTTGCGTTGGTTTCATGTCTTGACTCGTTTGAAAAGACCCTGAGGTTGGGAAAGATTGAAGGCAGGAGGAGAAGGGGACGATAGAAGATGAGATGGTTAGATGGCATCACCGACTCAATGAACATGAGTTTGAGTGAACTCAGGGAGTTGGTGATGGACAGGGAGGCCTGGCGTGCTGCAATCCATGGGGTCGCAAAGAGTTGGACACGTGAGCAACTGAATTGAACTGAACTGTAAATAAGGTTGCTATGAACATTGGGGTGCATATATATATTAAAGTTAGTGTTTTCATTATTTTTGGATATATACCCAGGAGGGGAATTGCTAGGGTAGTTTTATTTTTAGAGTTTTGAAGAAACTCTATATTGTTTTCCATAGGGCAGCACCAGCTTATATCCCCACTAATAATGGGGCAGTGCTGAAGCAAGGAGTCCCTGTGGGCTCTCAGTTGCAGATAGAGGTCAGAACTGTCTCTTGTGGGCTGGCTGTGCGGCTGTGCAATGCCTGCACTTGATTTCATCACTCTGCTGAGATGCAGCCTCAGGTGCAAGTCCCTTTTGTTCCTCACAGATGATCACTGACCCAGCCTCAGTCTCCCACTGTACACTATTGTTGAGCCACACCTCAGGGTTGTAGAGCCTCTGTGGACTCTTGGCATGAAGGATGAGTTTTGGTGGACTGACTTTTGTCAAAGATCTAGGCTGCTTCTGAGGCATTCCCTCTTGCTAAGTTATGTCTGACTCCTTTGCAACATCATGGACTGTAGCCGACCAGGCTCCTTGGTGCATAGAATTTCTCAAGCAAGAATAATGGAGTGGGTTGCCATTTGCTTCTCTGGGGGATCTTCCTGACCCAGGGACCAAACACCCATCCTCCTGCATGACAAGCACATTCTTTACCACTAGGGACTCCGGAAGACCAATCCTGATTAAGAAACATCAACGGACACCACCAGCCCCACCAGGCTCTGCCCAGGGACTGGGTCATCTCTGTGTTCCATGGTTGAGTCTTCTCCCTTATTGGCAGCTTCAGATCCAGTGCCATGTTGTGATATGAATGAGCAATACTGGATCATTTGCTCAACTTGGACTGGGGCATGCAGTGAGGCAGTTGTGAGAAATCTGTGCCATCTATAGCAGGCCTCTCTCTGTTTTATAAACAAGTACTTGTACATACATGCTCCTCAGGAGAGCAGAGTCCATGCTTCCAACTGTCTTTCTCTTTGTCTAAGCAGTTCTCTAATCAGCCAAGGGGCCTCTCTCCCTCATGAAGGACCCTAGGACTGGGGTATCCAATCTGCGGTTTGACCCTAGGTCTACTGTCTACCACATAATCTCTCATTTCCTCTGAATCTCTTTCTGAGGGCATAGGTCCCAACTGGATTGTTTTTCTTCCCATCCTACCTGATTAAATTTGTATCTTTCTTACAACCCCTTGGTTGCACAGTTCTTTTTGCCAGTTTCTAGTTTGTTTTCAGTGAGAATTGTTTCACGTGTAGATGTGTTTTTGATCTATTCACGGGGCGGGGAGGTGAACTCCACACTGTCTTACCTCACTGGCCAAAAATGTCTCACATGGTGAATTCTACCTACAAGGGAAGCAAGAAAATCATGCTTTTACAGCTGTTGGTAAGAGCAGAATGGGCTTCCCAGGTGGCACTGTGGTGAAGAATCTCCCTGCCAATGCAGGGGACATAAAAGGGTGCAATTTGATGGCATTAATTACCTTTACAATGTTGTACAACTACCACTACTAGCTTTTTTTTTTTAGCTTAGTTTTTTATTGAAGGATAATTGCTTTACAGAATTTTGTTGTTTTCTGTCAAACCTCAACATGAATCAGCCATAGGGGATACATATCCCCTCCCTCTTGAACCTCCCTCCAATCTTCTGCCCCATCCCACCACTCCAGATTGATACAGAGCCCCTGTTTGAGTTTCCTGAGCCATACAGCAAATTCTCGTTGGCTATCTATTTACATATGGTAATGTAAGTTTCCTTGTTACTCTTTCCATACATCTCCCCCTCTCCTCCCATCTCCCCATTTCCATAAGTCTATTCTCTAGTCTGTTTCTCTATTGCTGCCCCAAAAATAAATTCTTCAGTACTATTTTTTCTAGATTCCGTATATATGGGTTACATATGATATTTATCTTTCTCTTTCTGACTTACTTCACTCTGTGTAAGAGGTTCTCAGTTCATCCCCCTCATCAGAACTGACTCGAATGCATTCCTTTTTACGGCTGAGTAACATTCCATTGTGTATATGTACCACACTTCTTTATCCATTCATCTGTTGATTGGCATCTAGGTTGCTTCCACGTTCTAGCTATTGTAAATAGTGCTGCAGTGAACAATGGGATACATGACATTTTTCAATTTTGGTTTCCTTGGGTATATGCCTAGGAGTGGAATTGCTGGGTCATATGGTGGTTTTATTTCTAGTTTTTTAAGGAATCTCCATACCATCTTCCATAGTGGCTGTATCAATTTATATTCTCACCAACAGTGCAAGAGCGTTCCCTTTCCTCCACACCCTCTCCAGCTTTTATTGTTAGTAGACATTTTGATGATGGCCATTCTGACTGGTGAGGTGATATCTCACTGTAGTTTTCAATTTTCCTAATAATGAGCTAGCACTAAGCTCAGGCGGTGGCGGCGCACGGCCGAGAGCTACCCCACGTCCGAGGTCAGGGACAGCGGCCTAGAGTGCCAGGCTGCGACGCCGTAGGAATGGCCGAGAGGAGCTACCCCATGTCTGAGGCCAGGGCCGGTGGCCGGGAGGAGCCACCCTGCATCCGAGGTCAGGGGCGGTGGCCAGGAAGAGCCACCCTGCGTCCAAGGCCAGGGGCAGCAGCAGAGAGGAGCCACCCCACATTCAAGGCCAGGGCGGCGCCTGAGAGGAGCCACCCTGTGTCCAAGGCCAGGGGCGGCGCCCGAGGCCAGGGCGGCAACCGGGAGGAGCAACTCCACACCCAAGGCCAGGGGCAGCGGCCTGGAGGAACAACCCCACGTCCAAGGAGTGGTGGCTGCTGGGCGCAGGAGGGCCTAGAGGAGCCATTCCACGCTAAAGGTCAGGAAGGGCGGTGGGAGGAGATACCCCTCATCCAACGTAAGGAGCAGTGGCTGTGCCTTGCTGGAGCAGCTGTGAAGAGATACCCCACGCCCAAAGTAAGAGAAACCCAAGTAAAATGGTAGGTGTTGCAAGAGGGCATCAGAGGGCAGAC
>SJYT01008664.1:0-27369 GCA_006410635.1 Cephalophus harveyi | reverse complement strand
TATTCTTTGGAACTCTGCATTCAGGTGCTTATATCTTTCCTTTTCTCCTTGGCTTTTCACTTCTCTTCTTTTCACAGCTCTTTGTAAGGCTTTCCAGACAGCCATTTTGCTTTTTTATAGCCCCTGCTAGCTTGTACATCACTCATTTAATCCAGCTAAATATTTTTTCTTATTATATCCCAGGCACTCTTTTAGATCCTTGAGATATATCCCTCAACAGAATGTCTCTAGACTAAATGACCATATATTTCATGAAGCATCTGCTAGATTTTTAACATCTTAAAATCTAGTTTTTTTTTTTAAAGCAATAAAGTAGAAAGAGATGTAACAGAAGAACAAAAAAGATGATAAAGAAACGAACATTTAAAAGCTAACATAAACATACACAAAGGTGCAGCTGCCCACAGTACCTCCGTCACTCCGCACATGGGGTGGGCAGCGTTGCTTCTCTGCCTCCCGAATCTGGGTTGAAGGGGCGACTTAACCAATGTGGAAGTGATGCTGTGCTGGTTACGGGTCTAAAGCTTTAGGAAGGGCTCTGCTGAAAGCTTGGGAACTTGGAAGAAATTCAGCTGCACCACAAAGAGATCATATGGTGACACCATGAGGTGAAGAGGGGCCCTGAGAAGAACAGAGAGAGAAAGCGAGGCCACCACCCCAGCTGACACCACGTGCCACGGCGCCATCTTGTAAGCACCACGTTTTGGTTGTTCCGGCCAAGTCAGTCGCTCATGACTACAGCCCCAGCTGGCACCGTGTGAAGCAGGCCATCCAGCTGATCCCAGACAAGCGACTCAACTGGGAAAGATAACAAATGGCTGAGGCTTTAAGCACCTATGTGTTAGGGTAATTTTTGATGCAGGAAAAGATAACCAAAACAGAAAGCGCACCTGGAAGCCAGGCGTGGCCTAACGGAAACCTAAAACATGTTCAGTTCAGTTCAGTCGCTCAGTCGTGTCCGACTCTTTGCCACCCCATGGACTGCAGCACGCCAGGCCTCCCTGTCCATCACCAATTCCCAGAGTCCACCCAAACCCATGTCCATTGAGTCGGTGATGCCATCCAACCATCTCATCCTTTGTCATCCCCTTCTCCTCCTACCTTCAATCTCTCCCAGCATCAGAGTCTTTTCTAATGAGTCAGCTCTTCACATCAAGTGGCCAAAGTATTGGAGTTTCAGCTTCAACATCAGTCCTTTCAATGAATATTCAGGATTGATTTCCTTTAGGATGGACTGGTTGGACCTCCTTGTAGTCCAACATGTGTACGATGGTTCCTTTTCTGTGTCAGCTTGGCTAGCCCATGGTACCCAGAGATTTAGTCAGATGCATCTGGATGCATGTTGCATTTAAATGGATGCCCTCTGAGTAAAGCAGGTGACCATTCATGGTCTGGGTGGGCTTCATTCAGTGAGCTGAAAGCCTTAAGAAAAAGACTGACTTCCCCAGGGAAAAGGGAATTCTGCCAGCAGAGGCCTTCAGATTAGAGCGGCAGCATCATCTCTCCCCTGGATCTCTAGCCTGCCTGCCCACCCTGAAGATTTTGCCTCGTCAGAAGATTTTGCCTTGTCAGACACCAAATCACGTGAGCCAATTCCTCAAACATTATTGACTGGAGGATTTTTGCAGAAACTAATGCCTATGGCCAGCAATTTGCTATGCAAGTGAATATTGAATCACGAAGGATTTTATGCTTTTTGTTGGCCTAATAGTCACATCGTCTGAATCAGAAGTATATTCTGAAGAACTATCATCTTCTGAGATCTTAGTATTTATGTTGCTTGGACAATCAGAGAAAGTATCTGCATAAAATTCACCAAAAAAATGCCTCTTCACTTATAATTTNCAAATAGTCACATCGTCTGAATCAGAAGTATATTCTGAAGAACTATCATTTTCTGAGATCCTAGTATTTATGTTGCTTGGACAATCAGAGAAAGTATCTGCATAAAATTCACCAAAAAAATGCCTCTTCACTTATAATTTCATGATGTGTCCTTTTAAAAAATTTTATGGTAATAAACTTGCTGATGATATACATAAGGTTGGAACAAAAACCTAATGGAGCAAAATGTGAATGATAACAACCACAAGGTGTATGATGAACCCTTGATCAATTTTTAGCTCTAACAACTTTGCACGGTGATGTTAATTGTATCACTCTTAAAAGCACATTGCCGAGTCTCCGGTCAGGAATATGTTAAATGAGCACTTTCTCTCTCTTTCTCTCCCTCTGTCGCTATCTCTCTGTCTCTGTCTCTCTCTCTCTTCCTGATTACAACGTGGCTTTAGCATTTAGCACTGGGTGACAAGCTACAGTTATTAATAGAAAGGCCTCGAGAAGACTATTTGTGAAGGCTGAACAGACAGGACAGAAATTGTTATTGGAGGCTGGGGAAATGAAATCTGTGCTCTGAAGACCTGTCACCTGCCATAATGGAACTAATAGAAACAGACCTAGTGACCTTAGGTCTCATAATATCCAAAAAGCGAATACAAGTCAAATACAAGTCAACAGATGAATGGGTAAACAGTGTGGTATATACACACAAGGGACTACAATTCAGCAATAATAGGGAAGGAACTATTAGTACAACACGGATGAGTTAAAAGACATCATGCCACAGCCGGGGAAGACACCACAGGCAAAAATACGGAGTATGTAATTCTGTTTGCATAAACTTAAAAAAAAATGTAAACTAACAGAAAGTAGAGGTACCCTACTCAATATCAAGCTTCAGCAATAATAGGGAAGGAACTATTAGTACAACACGGATGAGTTAAAAGACATCATGCCACAGCCGGGGAAGACACCACAGGCAAAAATACGGAGTATGTAATTCTGTTTGCATAAACTTAAAAAAAAATGTAAACTAACAGAAAGTAGAGGTACCCTACTCAATATCAAGCCATTAGTAATTTAAACAATGTGGAGTGGTTCAGAGATAAAAAGATCATAAAACATATTAGAGCCCAGAAATAAGCTAATAAACCTGATACGCAACCAAAGTGGCATTATAAAGCCCTTCATAAATAATAGATTATTTAATAGATGGAACTCACAGAACTGACTATTCAACTATAGGGAAAAAAGTGAATTAGGCTCCTACATTATATCACACACAAAAACATATTCCAAAACTATAAAACACTAATGAAAATCAAGTGTTTTAAAAATCTTTTATTATATGTGATGTTTTGTGGCCTCTGGTAGAAAATAAGTTCTTAAATAAGATACAAGGGACTTCCCTGGTGATCCAGTGGTTAAAATTCCAAGCTTCCAATACAGAGGGCATGGGTTCGATCCTTGGTCAGGGAACTAAGATCCCACATGCCCTGCAGTGTGGCCCCCACAAAAATAAACATTTTTTAAAAGATGCAAAAAGGCACAACCATAAAAGATAATATGAGTATATTAAAACCTTCAGTAAGACAAGGGACCTGATAAATAAAGTCAGGTCAGACCACAGATAGGGAGAAGTTATTTGCAAGCCACATAACTGATAAAAATTTAGAATCTTTATAAAATCAGTATGAAGAAAAAAATTCAATATAAAAAACAGGCAAAAGATAAAAATAGGCATTTCACAGAAGAAACCAGCATGACTGATAAGCACATTAGAAAGTGATCAATTGTGTGAGTCATCAGGGGAACAAAAATCAGAGCCACAAAAGACGGGCAAAACATTTTGACAGTTTCCAAGTGCTGGTGAGGATGCATGGTAACAAGGAAATTCACACCGTTTTTGTGAAGGGGAATTGAAACCACAAATTTGGAGGCCTGTTTGGCCATGTATGATGTAGCAGACAACTTTGCTTTCCAACCCGAATAGCTACCCTTCACTCTTCTTCCCTACTGGCAAAGCATGCCTCCTATCATAGATATTCCAAGTATCAAAGACTCACTTTGCAAGCCTCCTCTGCAGTTTGGGGAGCCATGTACACCAATTCTGGCTAATGAAGTTCAAGGAGGAAGCACAGGGGCAACTGAAGGAGGGCTCTGGGAAGGATGCTAGTCCTTGATAAGGAGACTTGCAGGGAAGGCAGTCTTGCCGCCCCCTGCTCTCTGTTCCTGGGTAGCATGATATAGGGACATAACGCCTGGAACTGCAGCAGCTGTCTCATGACAAGAAGCACAAGGATGAAAGCCACCCTGGGGAGATGGAGAAACAGAAGGTCCCGAGCAACGGGCGAGCTGCTGAACCTGCCCCAGGACCACCCACTTCCGTATATATGGTTATGTGTGTCTATTAAAAACCTCTTGTTTTAGACCTCTTAGAGTTGAGTATTCTTTTTCTTGTCACCAAAAGCATCTTCACTGATACACCCATTGTTACGAGCTAAATTGTGTGGCCTAAAAGATGTTTAAGTTTTAACTGCCAGTCCCTCAGAAGGTGACCTTATTTGGAAATAGGATCTTTGCAGATGATCAAGTTAAGGTGAGAATAAGGGTGATCCTTTACGCAAAGTGACCAGGGTCCTCAGAAAGGGCAGAAAATTTGGACCTAGAGACAGACACACACAGAAGGAAGAAACTGTGGAGACACAGGGAGAACGCCATCTGCGGGACAAGGAACGCCTGAGGTGTCTAGAAACTGGAGAGGAGCTGGAACAGAGGCTTCCTCGTGGTCCTCGGAAAGAGCCGAGCCTTCTGGCACCCTGACTTCAGACCTCTGGCCTCTGGAACTGTGGGACAAGAAATTCCCATTGGTTAAGCCACCCAGTTTGTGGTGGTTTGTTACGGTGGCTCTGGCAAACTAACGCACCCAGGACAGGTGAAAACGGCACTCTAGGGCTGAGGAATTCTTTCTCTAGCTAAACATCTGAGACAAATCACAGGCACAAGAAGTTGTGTGTGTTTCGGCATGGTTTAGGTCAGCAAATGCAGAATAAGGGGGAATTTGCTGTGTAAAACAGAGCTCTCAACCCAGGGTTCTGTGACAGCCTAGAGCGGCGGGATGGGAAGGGAGGTGCGAGGCAGGCTCAGGAGGAAGGGCGTGTGTGTACCTGTGGCTGACTCATGTTGATCTGTGGCAGAGGCCAACATAAAACTCTGTAGAGCAACTCTCCTCCAGTAACTGTATTTTGTTCTACACTTCTCAATATTGTACAAGGACAATCTGTGATAGTTAAAAGAGAAAGAAAAATTTTAAAATAAATATATTAAATTTATACCTTTAGAAAAAGGAAATCTATTCATAAATGTAGGATACAGTCATTCACTAGGCTACTATGCAGCAGTTAAAATGAATGAGTTAGTGCTCATATAGCAACATGAATAAATCACTGCTGCTAAGTCGCTTCAGTCGTGTCCGACTCTGTGCGACCCCACAGATGGCAGCCCATTGGGCTCCGCCATCCCTGGGATTCTCCAGGCAAGAACAGTGGAGTGGGTTGCCATTTCCTTCTCCAATTGCATGAAAGTGAAAAGGGAAAGTGAAGTCGCTCAGTCGTGTCTGACTCAGCGACCCCATGGACTGCAGCCCACCAGGCTCCTCCGTCCATGGGAGTTTCCAGGCAAGAGTGCTGGAGTGGGGTGCCATTGCCTTCTCCGGAATAAATCACTAAAATAATGTAATTGAAATCACCAAAACATATTAGTAAGTGGAAAAAAGCAAAGTTCATTCTACAGGGCAAAAACGCAAAGCAAATACAAACTAGAATTCAAATGCAGTTGTATCTTCCCTTATCAGATTGACAAAAATCAGAAAGTTTGAAAATATCCTGTGTAGTTAACATGCAGGGAAATAAAGTTTCATCGCCTCGTGAAGAGCATTGCTTCATCAAGAGAAGTGTGTCTATGTTTTCAAAATGTAGAGTGGTAAATATTTTGACTTCTAGGATTCTGTCTTACAAACCCAAGGATTTTGTTGCAGCATAGTTTGCAATCTATTGCAAAAGTTTAAAAAGTTTAAAGTGAAGTCGCTCAGTTGTGTCTGAGTCTTTGCGACCCCATGGACTGTAGCCCACCAGACTCCTCCGTCCATGGGATTTTTCAGGCAAGAATACTGGAATGGGTTGCCATTTCCTTCTCCAGGAGATCTTCCCGACCCAGGGACTGAAACTGAGTCTCCCACATTGGAGGCAGACACTTTACTGTCTGAGCCACCAGGGAAGTTTTCAGTTCAGTTCAGTTTCAGTTCAGTCGCTCAGTCATGTCTGACTCTTTGCGACCCCACGAATCGCAGCACGCCAGGCCTCCCTGTTCATCACCATCTCCTGGAGTTCACTCAGACTCACGTCCATCGAGTCCGTGATGCCATCCAGCCATCTCATCCTCGGTCGTCCCCTTCTCCTCCTGCCCCCAATCCCTCCCAGCATCACAGTCTTTTCCAATGAGTCAACTCTTCGCATGAGGTGGCCAAAGTACTGGAGTTTCAGCTTTAGCATCATTCCTTCCAAAGAAATCCCAGGGCTGATCTCTTTCAGAATGGACTGGTTGGATCTCCTTGCAGTCCAAGGGACTCTCAAGAGTCTTCTCCAACACCACAGTTCAAAAGCATCAATTCTTTGGCACTCAGCCTTCTTCACAGTCCAACTCTCACATTCATACATGACCACAGGAAAAACCATAGCCTTGACTAGACGGACCTTAGTCGGCAAAGTAATGTCTCTGCTTTTGAAAATTCTACCTAGGTTCGACATAACTTTTCTTCCAAGGAGTAAGCGTCTTTTAATTTCATGCCTAAATGTCCATCAATACAAGTCTAGAATTTGGTAGATCTATAAAGTGGAACACTATTATAGAATGAGACAGAACTACATTGATAATCAAGATACACTATTAAGTGAAAAAAAAGTGAGATACAGATGAAAGACTGTGTGCAGAAAAAAGAATATATGCATATGTCCTCATATATTCAGAAAATATTTCTAGAAAGATACAGGTGAATCAAGTATTGCTTGCATCTGAGAAAAAAGAAAATTGAGGGAAGATGTACTTTGATTTTTATCTCTAACATGTTATTTCTTTGAAAACTAGGGGGGAAACATCTGAAGGAAATATGACAAACATTTTATTGTCAGTTAATTCTGCATGATGAGTAAATGGATATTTGTTCCATAGATATTTCAGTGTGTTTAACATTGTCATGATTTAACATATTTAAAAGAAAAGACTTGAGAGCATATACGAACTGAGGAGTAAGGAATATTTAACAAGGAAAAGCATAAAGAAAACTAGACCTGTCAAATACAAAACGTACAACATTCAGCATAAACAGATATGTTCATAATCTTGGTTTCCGAACCTTTAAAATTATTTTTTATTTTAAAGATCAACAATTCATGAATGGAACAGCACCCAATTTAGCAGACAGAAAGGAGCTCCAAAGAGCTGTACAAAAAGAAATATGAATGGGAACAAAGAAGTTATACTAGACAAGAAAAAAAAAAAAAGCAAGGCTTTTAAAATTTTTACCAAGAAGTATTTAAACAAGAAATCAGATCCCCCAAATACAAACAGTTACCTTTGATCTCAGTCTCACACATTCCTCTGTAGTTTTAAATCTCTCCCAGTTTCCATACAAAACTGTATGTTTTCTATCTTTCTTTACTCTTAAAGAATCCCCAAGGAGATTTTATTACTGCTCTATGCTTATTTAACTTCTATGCAGAGTACATCATGAGAAACGCTGGACTGGAAGAAACACAAGCTGGAATCAAGATTGCCGGGAGAAATATCAATAACCTCACATATGCAGATGACACCACCCTTATGGCAGAAAGTGAAGAGGAACTAAAAAGCCTCTTGATGAAAGTAAAAGAGGAGAGCGGAAAAGTTGGCTTAAAGCTCAACATTCAGAAAACAAAGATCATGGCATCTGGTCCCATCACTTCATGGGAAATAGATGGGGAAACAGTGGAAACAGTGTCAGACGTTATTTTTTTGGGCTCCAAAATCACTGCTGTAGGGAGGCCTGGCGTGCTGCAGTTCATGGGGTCGCCAAGAGTTGGACACGACTGAGCGACTGACCTGAACTGAACTGAGGTGATGCCCAAGGAATTCTACAGCTCCCTCTATGAAGCATTCCTGACCACTCCCAAATCTAATCTGACTCTAACCTCACTCTCTGTCTGCAGGTCATACAGGGACAGGAGATGTAAGAGGCGTGGGTTCAGTCCCTGAGCCCAGAAGATCTCCTGAAGGAGGGCACAGCAACCCACTCCAGTATTCTTGCCTGGAAAAATCCCATGGGTGGAGGAGCCCGATGGACTACAGTCCATGGGGTCCTAAAGAGCTGGAAACAGCTGAGTGACTGAGCCCACCCACCACAGGGACCAGTGAGAAATGAAGTCGCTCAGTGGGTTGTCATTTCCTTCTCCAGGGGATCTTCCTGACCCAGGGATCAAAACAGGGTCTCCCGCATTGCAGGCAGATGCTTTACCATCTGAGCCACCAGGGAAGCCCACAGGTACTAGAGGAGAACATAAAATAAAACCAGGAGCCAAATCCAGCAGGTAGAAAATTCTACAAGACAAATCACCTAGTCTCATCAACAGAGTAACAGGCTCTTAAAAATGATTATAAATTAAAGGATACTAATAATCCATCCTTGAAGATACTTAGAGGATACTTCAGATGACTGAATGTAATGAGTGAATATTTACTTGAACAAACCAATTATAAAACTACATGATTTTTAAGAAAATCATAGGAAACTGAACGCAAGTTGGATATTGGATAACATTGAAAAAATGCTCTTTATTTTGTTACATGAGAGTATGATATTACATGGGCTTGAATTTTTTTTAATGCTATTTTTCATTCAAGGTTCAGACTGAAGTATTTACAGACAAAATACTGTGAAGTCTGGAATTTGCTTTAAAGAAAGTGCTTTAGGGCTACAGTCCCCAAAATTTTTGGTTTCATGGAAGACAATTTTTCCATGCACAGGGGTGGGCGTGGGGTGGTTTCAGGACGATTTGAGTGAATTACATTTATTGTGCACTTTGTCTTTTATTATTACATCAGCTGCACTTCAGATTATTGGGCATTAGATCCGAGAGGTTGAGGACCTCTGCTTTAGGGGAAAAAAAAATGTGAGAAGACAGATTAAAGAAGAATAGCAGGATGTTGATAATTTTTGAGGTTGAGTAATGGGTGATTGCAGCCATGAAATTAAAAGACGCTTACTCCTTGGAAGGAAAGTTATGATCAACCTAGATAGCATATTCAAAAGCAGAGACATTACTTTGCCAGCAAAGGTCCATCTAGTCAAGGCTATGGTTTTTCCAGTAGTCATGTATGGATGTGAGAGTTGGACTGTGAAGAAAGCTGGGCGCCAAAGAATTGATGCTTTTGAACTATGGTGTTGGAGAAGACTCTTGAGAGTCCCATGGACTGCAAGGAAATCCAACCAGTCCATTCTGAAGGAGATCAGTCCTGGGTGTTCTTTGGAAGGACTGATGCTGAAGCTGAAACTCCAATACTTTGGCCACCTCATGGAAAGAGTTGACTCATTGGAAGAGACTCTGATGCTGGGAGGGATTGGGGGCAGGAGGAGAAGGGGACGACAGAGGATGAGATGGCTGAATGGCATCACCGACTCGATGGACATGAGTTTGAGTGAACTCCGGGAGTTGGTGATGGACAGGGAGGCCTGGTGTACTGCAATTCATGGGGTCGCAAAGACATGACTGAGTGACTGAACTGAACTGAACTGAATGGTCAAACGGGGGTTGATTATTTTCTCTAGTTTTATAAATGTTTAAAGATTTCTGTAACAAAAAGTTCTGACCCTATGTGTGTCCTTGCTGTCTCAGTGCCTTTGCACATGTTCTTTCTTTTGCCTAGAAGGCTCTTCTGCAGACATTTCTAGTTTTTGCTCTCCCTCTTTCTTCAGGTCTTTACCAACCTGTCGACTTTCACTGAAGCCTTCCTTATTTTATTACCATACATAAAACTCTAAGCACTCCTTCCAGCACATGTCACCATCCGTTCCACAACATATTTTTTGCTTTCTAGTCTGTGCCCCACCTCCTGCTAGAATATCTGTTGCATCTGAGTGAGAATGTAGTCTGTTTTGTTCACTGCTATATCCCCAGGATCTAGCAGAGTTTGTGAGACATAGGAGAATCTCAATAAAAACTTACTGAATAACTGTGTTACAAAAAGTAGACACAATTTGGAAATAAAGCCAAAAGGTGGGCACACAACCTTTCATTGCCCTTTGGGGTCACTGTTCAACAAGCTTGTTGCTATTAAATTGCTAAGCTGTGCCCAACTTTTTGCAATCCTCTGGAGCCAGGCTCATCTGTCTTCCACCATCCCCCAGAGTTTGCTCAAATTCACATCCATTAAGTTGGTGATGCTACGTAACCACCTCATCCTCTGCCTCTCCCTTCTCTCCCTGCCCTCAATCCTTCCCAGCATCAGGGTCTTTTCCAATGAATTGGCTTTTTGCATCAGGTGGCCAAAGTGTTGGAACTTCAGCATCAGTCCTTCCAATGAATATTCAGGTTTGATATCCTTTAGGATTGACTGGTTTGATCTCTTGGAGTCCAAGGGACTCTGAAGAGTCTTCTTTGGCATCACAGTTTGAAAGCATCAGTTCTTCAGTACATAGCCTTCTTTATGGACCAAATCTCACATTTGTACATGACTACTTGAAAAACCATAGCTTTGACTATACGGACCTTTGTTGGCAAAGTAATGTCTCTACTTTTTAATAGCCTGTCTAGGTTTGTCATAGCTTTCCTTCCAAAGAGCAAGTGTCTTTTAATTTCATGGCTGCAAGCACCATCTGCAGTGATTTTGGAGCCCAGGGAAATAAAATCTGCCACTGCTTTCACTTTTTCCCCTTCTATTTGCCATGAAGTGATGGGACCAAATGCCATGGTCTTAACTTATTAATAATGTTGAGTTTTGAACCAGCTTTTTCACTTTCCTCTTTCTTGACAAGTTTACTCCAGAATGAATTAATTATCTAACAGGTTGTGTCTTTGTCCCTTTTACTGACTCTCAAATCTTATGAAGTTTGATGGTAACTTATAGATCTTGTCTGTTAGAGATGCAAATAATTTCTGTCTGATAGAAAAATTATTCCCAAAGGTTATGGCTTCTTACTGCCTTGCAGAACATTGACCAGTTTTAAATCTAACCTACCAATCTGTTCTAATATTCCCTTTAAAATACTTATAAGTGATCCAGTGCTTCCCAATGCTCTCTGAGTGGACTTTATCATTTTGCAGATTCCCTCATAAATTAATAAATAAATCTTTGACATGTGTTGATTCTGTACATTATAAAAGTCATAACTCTAAGCATTTTGAAACTCCTGCTTTGACAAATGAATTCAAATAAATTATTCAGTTCAAATAAGTTGTGGGACTTCCAAGGTGGTCCAGTGGTTAAGACTCCTGGGCTCTAACTGCAGGGGGCAGAGGTTCAATTCCTGGTTGGGAACTAAGATCCCTCATGCCATGTGGTGGCAGCAACTACAACAACAACAACAACAAAAGCTCAACAAAAAGATTGTGATGAGCTGTGCAAATGTTGGCAGATATTCTTGGCCTTTTTTTTTTTTTTTGCCTCTTGAGGCTCTGATTCTGTCTTGCTGAGCTATACAACAGACATCTGGTCCACTCACAGCAAGGCTCGTTTTCAACTGGTACAGGACATCTGGTCACCTATGATCCCTCCCATCAGATTTGTCTTAACCACACAACTTTAGGCCCTTTATCCTGTGTCCCCTCCTGCTGCCCCTACTCCAGGACCGTTCTCATTTGTTACTCACTAGTGCTGGATCATGGAAAAAGCAAGAGAGTTCCAGAAAAACATCTATTTCTGCTTTATTGACTATGCCAAAGCCTTTGACTGTGTGGATCACAACAAACTGTGGAAAATCTCTGAAAGAGATCACTTGACTTGCCTCTTGAGAAACCTGTATGCAGGTCAGGAAGCAACAGTTAGAACTAGACATGAAACAGCAGACTGGTTCCAAATAGGAAAAGGAGTCCATCAAGGCTGTATGTTGTCACCCTGCTTATTTAACTTCTATGCAGAGTACATCATGAGAAACCCTGGGCTGGAAGAAACTCAAGCTAGAATCAAGATTGCCGGGAGAAATATCAATAACCTTAGATATGCAGATGACACCACCCTTATGGCAGAAAGTGAAGAGGAACTAAAAAGCCTCTTGATGAAAGTGAAAGGAGAGTGAAAAAGTTGGCTTAAAGCTCCACATTCAGAAAACGAAGATCATGGACCCATGTCCCACCACTTCGTGGGAAATAGATGGGGAAACAGTGGAGACAGTGTCAGACTTTACTTTTTTGGGCTCCAAAATCACTGCAGATGGTGATTGTAGCCATGAAATTAAAAGAGGCTTACGCCTTGGAAGGAAAGTTATGACCAACCTAAATAGCATATCCAAAAGCAGAGACATTACTTTGCCGACTAAGGTCCTTTTAGTCAAGGCTATGGTTTTTCCTGTGGTCATGTATGGATGTGAGAGTTGGACTGTGAAGAAAGTTGAGTGCCAAAGAATTGATACTTTTGAACTGTGGTGTTGGAGAAGACTCTTGAGAGTCCCATGGACTGCAAGGAGATCCAATCAGTCCATTCTGAAGGAGATCAGTCCTGGGTGTTCTTTGGAAGGAATGATGCTAAAGCTGAAACTCCAGTACTTTGGCCACCTCATGCAAACAGTTGACTCATTGGCAAAGACTCTGATGCTGGGAGGGATTGGGGGCAGGAAGAAGAGGGGATGACAGAGGATGAGATGGCTGAATGGCATCACCGACTCTATGGACCTGAGTTTGAATGAACTCTGGGAGTTGGTGATGGACAGGGAGGCCTGGTGTGCTGCGATTCATGGGGTCACAAAGAGTCAGACACGACTGAGCGACTGAACTGAACTGAGTGCACTTAAGCATCCATATCTGAAAAAGAAGGGAAAGAACACCCCCAGGTGGAATAAATAACATTTTACACTTATCTACTGATAAGCAATGTGATTCTGCTGCAGAATCACAAATAGACGTCATCTCTCGGGACTATTCTAGCCACCTGCTAGCATCTGTCTACACGGCAGGCTGAGGCTGAACCCAGGCTCACCCCCACGTGCTGTGATCAGTCGGCAGTGGCTTCCAGGGACCCAGGATTAGGGTGCTTGGTATGAACCACATCCTTCCTGACCCTGTTCCAAGAGATGACGGTTCAAGACGTGAGATAAACCACAAAGACTATGGATGATAACTAGTGCAGGCATGGCACTCTGCTGCCTTACCTGCAGAAATTTGTAGTATGTCCCGAAGCACAAACATTAGGACCTTGCCTCACTAAATGGAGACCTGTGACCTCACCCAGCAGCCTAATGACCTTTGAGATGAAGGAGTAAGACACCTCCGTCTGGAGGCAGCAGAAACGCTAACACACTGGGAACGGGTTGCCTCTGGCCTTGGACTTGCTTAGAACACCCTCTTTTGGAAACCATTGAATGGGACGGCGCCAGGCTAGGCAGTCAGTTCGAAAGCCGGTTCTACCATTTAGCCAGCTCTGGCCACGGGACGAGCACTCCCTGTTTCTGTTTCCTCCTCATTTGAATGGGCCTGATGATTCCAAGGGGAGAAAGAGATGAGTTTCGGTCCCCGCTCTGCCGTGTACTAACTTCAAGACTGTCTGCATGCACTGATACAGTCACAGAGAGCCCGGGGCTCAGAGAGACTGCATTCAGAGTCTAATGCTCTGAAGTCGCTGTCTGGAAACTTTTAAAAATTTTACCTTTGCTTTTGTGTTTCTACAAGAGAAGCCCGGTAGGACACTGGAAGGGGCGCCAGGGCCTTGAAGCCTTGGCTGGCATATGGTTCCCCGTCCACTGTTCTCCACCTCCCTGGGGCAGGGTCTTCCTGTGGGGACCCTTCCCCGCTCTGCCCACCAGCAGGAGGGGCCGGTGGAGTCAGGCACCCCTTCCCTGTGTACCAAGTTGCGGGGAGCAATCCAGCACCTGTGAGGGTCTGAACTCTCCCTGCCAGTAACCCGCATGCTCACGGGGACCCTGCAACCAGGAAAGGTTAATTTTTAATTTCTGCTGGATCTGTTTCTCTGACTGGAACCCTCATCGTGCCCGCTTTGTTATTATCTGCGTGCACAATGGCCGGCCTCAGGGAGATGAGCTGAGCCACCCACCTGGGAAGGTCTGCAAGGAAGTGAAACTAACACATCCCCCTGCCTGACTTGCCATTGTGGGGGACATCTGTAAGGACTGAATAGTCTTTTTATTGAGTTTCCTCACCTCTCCGCATCTCTGATCCATTAAGGAACCTGGCTTCCGGGCCCCACAATATGGTTCTCTTGAGGCGCCAGCCTGCCATCTTCTCAGTCGGCTGCCTCCCAAATAAAGTCCTGATTGCAGGGCCTCGTCTCGGATTCATCGCGGTGAGCTTGGACTCGGTAACAACCCGACTTCCAAGAACAGGCAAAGACCACCTGGCAGGGCTTCCCTGGTGGTCCAGTGGTTAAGAACCCGCCTGCCGATGCAGAAGAAATGACTTCCATCCTTGGTCTGGGAAGATCCCACACGCTGGGGGGCAACTAAACCCATTTTCCACAACTCCTGAGCCAGCACTCGGGAGCTCATGGTCCCCGACAGGAGAAGCCACCGCACCGAGAAGCCCTGGCACCACAGCTAGAGGGGAGCCTCCTCTGGCCGCAGCTAGAGGAAGCCCACGTGTAGCAACCAAGACCCAGCGCAGCCAAAAAAGTCACATAAAATTATAATGATAAACCACCATGTCTGACTCTGTGTGACCCCATGGACCACACCCTGCCAGGCTCCTCTGTCCATGGGATTCTCCAGGCAAGAATACTGGAGTGGGTCTCCGTGTCCTCCTCCAGGGACCTTCCTGACCCAGGGATGGAACCCAGGTCTCTTACATCTCCTGCATCGACGGGAAGTTCTTTACCATTAGGGCCACCTAGGAAGCTCAAGACCACAGAATAAAAGGGAATCTTCCTGCTGCTTTTTGAACAACGAGCAAGTCATCTTTACTTGTACGAAGACCCCACAAGTTACCCTGCAAGCTCTAATTGTCGGAAATCACTCAATCATTTATAATAACTGTCTCGGCTCCATCCCTACAACGTGTGTCCTGAGACTTCCCCGACAGGATGCGAGATAAAGCTCGTAGTGCACTGCAGGCAGCCCATGCGCATGGATTCCCAACCTTTATCCCCTCAAAATTTCTAAACAGGCTTCTGGCAGCTGTTTTCCAAGGGTTTTTTCCCTCCAAAGAGGAAAGGAGGAAGCAGAGAGGCCGTGAGTGCTCACTGTGGGACTGAATAAAGGTTTTCTTTATTCATGGCCACTTTCTTGGGTTATTAATAACGATACCAGGGAGGGGGCTTGGGCGGCAGGCAGCTGCAAACAGCACCGACCTTTCTAAGAGCAACATCAGAAGCAAAGAGGTCACTTCCAGGCTCTTTGGCCTCTCTCCTTCTCTCTCTCCTCTGTTTCTGTCCTCTCTCATTCAGCCGTCTAATGGGCTCCCAGAGCATGCAATTAACCCCTCCTTCTAGAAGATTCTACCCACCCCCAGCTACCTCTCCCCAGATATCCTGGGAGCACCCCAAGCCCCACGGGCCCCACACTCAGCTTATTTGCATATGTACTCCACTCCACCCTTCGTTCCAGAGATAACTCAGCCCTAGGGTCTGACTTTCCTCCTCGTAACCATAGCAGCAGCTCAGACCCTTGTTTCACTGTCCACATTTAGTCGGGCTCGCCTGAGACTCTCCGGCCACTGGTCCCGGCCTCAGAAGCCCAGAAAGAAAGATAGGCTTAAAGGAAACCTGATAATCACAGAGAGTGCACAGGTGAACCCAAGGCCCTGTGGTGTGCTGATGAAGTTCAGGGTCTAACTGGGAAGAGGGGCGATGAGCACGTGGCCATTCCATCACCGCAAAGGGAAACCACACTGCCATTCTGTCCCTTGCAAGGACGGTCACCCTCTCACAGTCTCGTGTGCTGAGAAAGGTCAGGTTGTACACAGGCCAACATGACCCTCTAACCAGCAAGAACCTCCCGAGGGCCCACAGCTGTCAAAGAGTTTTGGTCCACGGATTGGCCAATCTGCCGCAAGCAGTAGCATCTTATCTATCTCCCAGACTTTGTTCAACAGGGTTAATACACACTCTTGGGAACAGCCTTTTGTGGAAACCCTACCGTTAAAGAAGACTTCATGCACGACCTCTTTCATCAAGCCCTCCCTGATTCAGCTGCTCCAGGTGGGTTCAGTTTGCTGAATCTCGGTGGTGCTGCTGTGACCCTTGGTACATGGCAATTCATGTACCGATATTTTCTCGTTTGATGGGAACCTGAGTACATCCCACATGGACCTGGAGAATCCAGCAAAGGGCTAATAGCAGAGAAGCGGCCCCTCCCTGCTCAGGGCCCCTCTCGTCTGGGTACAACCCTCTTAGCTGCTGAACATCGCACTGTCCCGCGTTACTCTTTCCAGGCCAGTCCTCCTAAACCTGCCTTGCAGGACCCGGAGAGCAGGACCCATGTTCTCTTCCTCCCTGAATCCTCCACGTCTCACCCCAGCTACACACACACACACACAAAAGCCCTGACTAAGAGTCTGTATGAATCTGCTATTGGGTACAATTTTTTGCTCATACATTTTATGGGAAGTGGAAGTGAAAGAAATGCTAAAGTCATTAAAATGGGAGGCATGGGGAAGTAAAAATGAAGCGCTGGCCCTGAGAAATCTTATTGGAAATTTTGAAAAGGAAAGAGAAGCCGAAACAAATGATGAGATGAACTAGAGATAAAGGCTTCAGAAAAGACAGTGGATGCGGTCACAGAAGGGATCATTCAGTTCAGTTCAGTCGCTCAGTCGTGTCCGACTCTTTGCGACCCCATGAATCGCAGCACGCCAGGCCTCCCTCCCCAGCTACACACACACATACACAAAAGCCTTGACTAAGAGTCTGTATGAATCTGCTATTGGGTACAATTTTTTGCTCATACATTTTATGGGAAGTGGAAGTTAAAGAAATGCTAAAGTCATTAAAATGGGAGGCATGGGGAAGTAAAAATGAAGCGCTGGCCCTGAGAAATCTTATTAGAAATTTTGAAAAGGAAAGAGAAGCCGAAACAAATGATGAACTAGAGATAAAGGCATCAGAAAAGACAGTGGATGTGGTCACAGGAGGGATCTTTAGCAGTTGAGAAAAGATCAAAGAAGAATCTTCTCTGATTAAGGCTCTCATTGCTTATGTATCAACAAGCACAGTGTGGATTTAAGCAGGTTCAATTCAGTAAGCATGGATAAAGCTCTATAAAGTGACAAAGGACATGCTGGACCACAGGGAATGCAGAGATGAATTAAACAGCCCCTCTCCATCCAAGAGGAATGGCAACCCACTCCAGTATTCTTGCCTGAAAAATCCCATGGACAGAGGAGCCTAGCAGGAAACAGTCCACAGGGTCGCAAAAAGTTGGACACGACAGCATGAGCAAGCAAACAAGGCCTCCAGCCAGGACCCTAGCTCGTCTCGGGACAGGGACAAAAAAAATCATTATGATTTTGTTCATTTCTATTATTTGTAATATACTGGCTTGTATATTGTTGTTATTTAGTCACTAAGTCTGACTCTTTTGCAACCCCATGGACTGTAGCCCACCAGACTCCTCTGTCCATGGGATTTTCCAGGCAGGAATACTGGAGAGGCTTGCTATTTCCTTCTCCAGGGGAATCTTCCCGGACCAGGATCCAACCCATGTCTTCTGCATTCCAGGCGGATTCTTCGCCACTGAGCCACCTGTAGCCCCTGCTAGCTTGTACATCACTCATTTAATCCAGCTAAATATTTTTGCTTATTATATCCCAGGCACCCTTTTAGATCCTCGAGATATATCGCTCAACAGAATGTCTCTAGACTAAATGACTGTATATTTCATGAAACATCTGCTGGATTTTTAACATTTTAAAATTTAGTTTTTTTTAAAAAAGCAATAAAGTAGAAAGAGATGGAACAGAAGAACAAAAAAGATGATAAAGAAACGAACATTTAAAAGCTAACATAAAGATACACAAAGGTGCAGCTGCCCACAGTACCTCCGTCACTCCGCGCATGGGGTGGGCAGCGTTGCTTCTCTGCCTCCCGAATCTGGGTTGAAGGGGCGACTTAACCAATGTGGAAGTGATACTGTGCTGGTTACGGGTCTAAAGCTTTAGGAAGGGCTCTGCTGAAAGCTTGGGAACTTGGAAGAAATCCAGCTGCACCACAAAGAGATCGTACGGTGACACCATGAGGTGAAGAGGGGCCCTGAGAAGAACAGAGAGAGAAAGCGAGGCCACCACCCCAGCTGACACCACGTGCCACGGCGCCATCTTGTAAGCGCCACGTTTTGGTTGTTCCGGCCAAGTCAGTCGCTCATGACTACAGCCCCAGCTGGCACCGTGTGAAGCAGGCCATCCGGCTGATCCCAGACAAGCCACTCAACTGGGAAAGATAACAAATGGCTGAGGCTTTAAGCACCTATGTGTTAGGGTAATTTTTTATGCAGCAAAAGAGAACCAAAACAGAAAGCGCACCTGGAAGCGAGGCGTGGCCTAATGGAAACCTAATACATGTTCAGTTCAGTTTAGTCGCTCAGTCGTGTCCGACTCTTTGCGACCCCATGGACTGCAGCACGCCAGGCCTCCCTGTCCATCACCAACTCCCAGAGTCCACCCAAAACCACGTCCATTGAGTCGGTGATGCCATCCAACCATCTCATCCTCTATCGTCCCCTTCTCCTCCCGCCTTCAATCTTTCCCAGCATCAGGGTCTTTTCCAGTGAGTCAGCTCTTCGCATCAGGTGGCGAAAATATTGGAGTTTCAGCTTCAACATCAGTCCTTCCAATGAATATTCAGGACTGATCTCCTTTAGGATGGACTGGTTGGACCTCCTTGTAGTCCAGCATGTGTACGATGGTTCCTTTTCTGTGTCAGCTTGGCTAGCCCATGGTACCCAGAGATTTAGTCAGATGCATCTGGTTGCATGTTGCATTTAAATGGATGCCCTCTGAGTAAAGCAGGTGACCATCCACGGTCTGGGTGGGCCTCATTCAGTGAGCTGAAAGCCTTAAGAAACAGACTGACTTCCCCAGGGAAAAGGGAATTCTGCCAGCAGAGGCCTTCAGATTAGAGCTGCATCATCAACTCTCCCCTGGATCTCTAGCCTGCCTGCCCACCCTGAAGATTTTGCCTTGTCAGACACCAAATCACGTGAGCCAATTCCTCAAACATTATTGACTGGAGGCTTTTTGCAGAAACTAATGCCTATGGCCAGCAATTTGTTATGTAAGTGAATATTGAATCACGAAGGATTTTATGCTTTTTGTTGGCCAAATAGTCACATCGTCTGAATCAGAAGTATATTCTGAAGAACTATCATTTTCTGAGATCCTAGTATTTATGTTGCTTGGACAATCAGAGAAAGTATCTGCATAAAATTCACCAAAAAAATGCCTCTTCACTTATAATTTCATGATGTGTCCTTTTAAAAAATTTTATGGTAATAAACTTGCTGATGATATACATAAGGTTGGAACAAAAACCTAATGGAGCAAAATGTGAATGATAACAACCACAAGGTGTATGATGAACCCTTGATCAATTTTTAGCTCTAACAACTTTGCACGGTGATGTTAATTGTATCACTCTTAAAAGCACATTGCCGTGTCTCCGGTCAGGAATATGTTAAATGAGCACTTTCTCTCTCTTTCTCTCCCTCTGTCGCTATCTCTCTGTCTCTGTCTCTCTCTCTCTTCCTGATTACAACGTGGCTTTAGCATTTAGCACTGGGTGACAAGCTACAGTTATTAATAGAAAGGCCTCGAGAAGACTATTTGTGAAGGCTGAACAGACAGGACAGAAATTGTTATTGGAGGCTGGGGAAATGAAATCTGTGCTCTGAAGACCTGTCACCTGCCATAATGGAACTAATAGAAACAGACCTAGTGACCTTAGGTTTTTGGCCATGGAGATTTCCAGGCAGAATGCTGGAAGTGCCAACTGATTTCTTCCAGCTGTCTGTGAGAAAGATTCAGGGAGAAAAAGAGAAATAAGCCAAAAGAGAACTGTTCATTTCTAAGCAGATTCAAGAGCAAGCATTTCCAAGTCAAGATTTGTTAGGTTTGAAATAAAACTGCTTTTCATTCCCAGTCTTTCCTAGTAAAAGAATTTCAAAGCAAGAAATGGCCTCAAGGCAATGATCACATCCAGGGTGCTGCTAATAAAACACATGCACAGGGTCAAGTCTTCAGAGGTGTGATTGGAAGGCTCTAAGACATCATGGATAAGAAGAAACTCAGCATTTCCAGCATTCCAGCTGACACCAGCCTTTCAGCTGACCCCGCCACTGTGCCATTCATGGAAGTGATGTCTGAGCTGTTTGGGATGCTCCAGCTTAGTTAAGCCCCCCAGTGACTACAGCCCCAGCCGACATCACGAGGAACAGAAGAACCACCTAGCTAAGCCCCATCAATCCCCAGAGTCATGCAAAACAGTAAAATGGCTTCTGTTTTAAGACACTAAGTTTGGGGGTGGTTTGTTACATGATAATAAATAAGCAAGATACCAATTACAGATCATTTGAAACTGAAGAGGAATAAGGGAAGAGACCTACCATAAGCCTACTGATGGCAGTGGAGTAATAATTACCAGCAGCTAACGAGTCCCTTTACCTAGCACTGCCGTGTTCTGTCTTTCTTCCTCGACACTCAATTTTACATAGCTGCAATTATTATACTCATAATTTTTATAATGGTTTTGTTTTGCATGATATTACTTATCACAATTTTATGTTAGACATAGTTTGAATAAAGTACTGCAGGGGTAAGAAGAGCTAGATCAGAGTAGAAATACCAAGTTGAACAGTTGGCATAAACTGCTGCTTTGGCCCACTATAAATGAGCAAGGCAGGAGAGAGAGTGGTCTAGGCAAGAGATGGATGCAAAGGAGGACTGCAGAAATGGTCTCAGCTTTCATCAGGGAAAAGAGGGTATGACTACAAGGGAAATAGCATGCTAGACTTTCAACAACATAGAACGAGGAAGTTATTAACCAAACAGCCATGACCTTGAAGTTAAAGTCTCTGGGGGAACAGAAAGTAGAAGGGCTACAAGAACAACAGGCAGAGAGAAAGAAAACATCACATATATAATCTACAATATATGAAGAATTCTCATAGAAAGAAAGAAACAAGCAACTCAGTAGAAATTAACAAGGATCTGAATAGGAAACTCACAGGAAAAAAATATAAGTGACCAATGCTGCTGCTGCTGCTGCTAAGTCACTTCAGTCGTGTCCGACTCTGTGCAACCCCATAGATGGCAGCCCACCAGGCTCCCCCGCCCCTGGGATCAATAACCACACACAATATGCTAAGAATCATCAACAGTCAGGGAACAATTAATTGCTATTGTTGTTCTAGTTGCTACTGTTATTCTAGTCAGCAACGATAAGATTGTGGTAAAGTATGATCTCCGATGGTGATGGGAGTATAAAATGATACAGCTACTTTGGAGGGAATTCAGAAATATTTATCAAAGTTTAAAATATGCATAATACTCCCTTTGGCCCAGTAAATCTATCCTATAGAAACACTCCCATACGTACACAAATATACTTATATGTTGTTGTTTAGTCTCTAAGTCATGTCCGACTCTTTACAACCCTATGGATTGTAGGGCCCCAGGCTCCTCTGTCCTTGGGATGCTCCAGGTAAGGATACTGGAGTGGGTTGCCATTTTCTCCTCGCAGAGATCTTTCTGACCCAGGGATCGAACCTTTGTCTCCTGTGTCTCCTGCATTTCAGATAGATTCTTTACCGCTGAGACACCTGGGTAGCTACATATATATAACAAAAATTATATATTTGACAAAAATATTCCTTGCAGCATGTTTCCCCCAACCAGCATGGTGGCTTCATGAGAGTGGACACTTTGTCCTTCAATCCCGTATTATATCTACATCCACCCTACAGAATGGTGGCTTCCCCAGTGGCCCAGAGAGTAAAGAATCTGCCTGCAATGCAGGAGACCTAGGTTCAAGTCCTTGATTGGGAAGATCCCCTGGAGAAGGAAATGGCAACCCACTCCAATATTCTTCCCTGGAAAATCCCATGGACAGTGGAGCCTGGCAGGCTATAGTCTATGGGGTTGCAAAGAGTCAGACAGGACTGAGCGACTAACACACACACACACACACACACACACACACACACACACAGGAAATATTTACATCCACCCTACAGAATAGTATTAGCTGTTAGATGGTGCTAGTAGTGAGGAACCTGCCTTCCAGTGCAGGAGACATAAGAGATGGGGTTTGATCCCTGTGTCCTTAAGATCCCCTATAGGAGGGCATGGCAATCCACTCCAGTATTCTTGCCTGAAGAATCCCATGGACAAAGGAGCCTGGTGGGCTACAGTCCACGGGGTCACCAAAAGAGTCGGATATGACTGAAGCGACTTAACCTGCACAACCTATGTGTAATGACACTGAAACATCTCTGGGGCCAATTATAAATTAAAAAATAATAATGATAATTACAGTAGAAAAAATTTTCATCATTGGAGGATTGATTTAGTGGATTGTGATTTAAATAAATCTAATCTTAGGCACCTACTTTTTTTGTTTTTGCTTTTACTTTTATTTGGATTTTTTTTTGTTTTTTGGCGGCATTTATTCCCAGGCCATAAGTTTTTGTTTTTTCAATTTCTTCTGGGATATCTTTTTCTTTTGTGTAACCTCTTCTTCTGATTTAGGAATAGTCAGTTCTTTTTCAGTGAAGATCATCTCAGTGTGGCCAGGAGAACTCATGTATGGGTTGATCTGACCATTAGCTCTGCAAGTCCTGCACCAACAGCAAACGGTTTTTAGAGGTCACCTTTAGGCCGATTACGGCAAAGGAACATCTGTTTTGATGTTGGCCTTGGTCCATGTTTATTATCATTGAAAGATGTCTGTGATATTGCACTTTCCTCAAAAATAGCATGTTGAACGTTTAGAATACATCAGGATCTTTCCTACTTATTCTCATCATTCCCCCCATGTGGTAGGCACTTCCATTCCATTTCACAGCTGAGAACATTGAAGCTCAACGAAAGTAATTTGCCCAGAGTTACGCTGTGACAGAGCTCGGATTTGAACCCAGTGTGCAGAGTTCCTGCTCTTAAACTACCCGAGGATAAAGTGACCATATGCTCTGTTTAAGCCCAGCATAATTATCAATAGTGTCCCCTTTCTTTCCAAAAAGTTCCAGACAATGCATTCCAGTCAATGCATTATGGTCCCTCTACCTACAGAACCTACATAGATAGCAAAGTGTTAAGAGTTCAGTTTCTGGAGCCAAATTTGGGGCAGTTTGCTCAAACTCTCCAATTCAGTTTGCTTATATGTAACATGGAGATAGCACTAGTAATGCCTCAGATTGTTGTGAAAGGGCTAAATGGTTTGACATTTTTTAAGTGCCTGGCACACAGGAAGTGCCAGATTAATTATTAACCTGTTTATACAAAGTGTGTGTGTATGTGTATTGTGAGATATCTGGAAAGATGTCCAAAAAATAGTAACAGGAGATATCCCCATTAATATTTTAAAAAAAATATATATATATATACATATACATTCGCCAACAGATGTGTCTTTTTGATATTGTGTGTTTTGAATACCGAGTGTGTATTTAACATTGAGTAGGCGTCCTGACAAGCACTAAAAAGCCACCTGGTCTCTATGGCATCTTGCTTGCTATATGGATGTGAATATCCTAAAGATGATCAAACAACAGCAATTTAAAGACTATTAAATTAAGTGAAAATAAAATGATCACTTTTATGATTACCATTTCAGATTGCATACCACTTGATCTGAGCTTCCAGGGTAGCTCAGTTGGTAAAGAATCTGCCTGCAATGCAGGAGACCCTGGTTTGATTCTTGAGTGGGAAAGATCCCCTGGAGAAGGGATAGTCTACCCACTCCTGTATTCATGGGCTTTCTTGATGGCTCAGATGGTAAAGAATCCGCCTGCAACGTGAGAGACCTGGGTTCAATCCCTGGGTTGGGAAGATCCTCTAGAGGAGGGCATGGAAACCCACTCCAGTATTCTTACTAGGAGAATCCCCATGGACAGGGGAGCCTGGTGGGCTACAGTCCATGGGGCTGCCAAAGGTCTGACACGAATGAGCAACTAAGCACAGCACATCATTTGATTTAATTGATACATTAATTGAAATCTAAAGGAATGGCTCAACTTCTACATTTTCTCTCAATTAACTAATTGTAAGCAAAACATTTGAGAACATGGCAATCTTTGGACTAGAACAATTTGCAAGTAAGAAACTTCAGTCGCTGCGCTAGAACCTGAACTCATGGGCGCCCGCAGGGGGCAGGAATGGGGGCTTCTCTCTGCCCATTTCCTCTCTCCCCAGCCCAGGGTCAAGAGGCAGAACTGATTTGAATCACACAGGTGGATATCGCGGCTAGCCTGTCCGCCTTTGGCCGCCTGGAAAAGGCAGCCAGCCAGCACCTTTTTACTTCCCAGCTTATTCTACTTCATGTACAATTTCAAAACTGAGTTTTCCGGGTGAAACTAAGCCCTGGTAATGGAAGTCAGGAAATCGGTTCACTTTGGGGAGAGATTAGTGGCTAGCTGTTTATACAAAGTGTGTGTGTATGTGTATTGTGAGATATCTGGAAAGATGTCCAAAAAATAGTAACAGGAGATATCCCCATTAATATTTTAAAAAAAATATATATATATATACATATACATTCGCCAACAGATGTGTCTTTTTGATATTGTGTGTTTTGAATACCGAGTGTGTATTTAACATTGAGTAGGCGTCCTGACAAGCACTAAAAAGCCACCTGGTCTCTATGGCATCTTGCTTGCTATATGGATGTGAATATCCTAAAGATGATCAAACAACAGCAATTTAAAGACTATTAAATTAAGTGAAAATAAAATGATCACTTTTATGATTACCATTTCAGATTGCATACCACTTGATCTGAGCTTCCAGGGTAGCTCAGTTGGTAAAGAATCTGCCTGCAATGCAGGAGACCCTGGTTTGATTCTTGAGTGGGAAAGATCCCCTGGAGAAGGGATAGTCTACCCACTCCTGTATTCATGGGCTTTCTTGATGGCTCAGATGGTAAAGAATCCGCCTGCAACGTGAGAGACCTGGGTTCAATCCCTGGGTTGGGAAGATCCTCTAGAGGAGGGCATGGAAACCCACTCCAGTATTCTTACTAGGAGAATCCCCATGGACAGGGGAGCCTGGTGGGCTACAGTCCATGGGGCTGCCAAAGGTCTGACACGAATGAGCAACTAAGCACAGCACATCATTTGATTTAATTGATACATTAATTGAAATCTAAAGGAATGGCTCAACTTCTACATTTTCTCTCAATTAACTAATTGTAAGCAAAACATTTGAGAACATGGCAATCTTTGGACTAGAACAATTTGCAAGTAAGAAACTTCAGTCGCTGCGCTAGAACCTGAACTCATGGGCGCCCGCAGGGGGCAGGAATGGGGGCTTCTCTCTGCCCATTTCCTCTCTCCCCAGCCCAGGGTCAAGAGGCAGAACTGATTTGAATCACACAGGTGGATATCGCGGCTAGCCTGTCCGCCTTTGGCCGCCTGGAAAAGGCAGCCAGCCAGCACCTTTTTACTTCCCAGCTTATTCTACTTCATGTACAATTTCAAAACTGAGTTTTCCGGGTGAAACTAAGCCCTGGTAATGGAAGTCAGGAAATCGGTTCACTTTGGGGAGAGATTAGTGGCTAGCCTATCCCAGGGCCGGAGAAACCTTCACAAAAGTTTCCACAGACTGGGTGTTTCCAGGGTCCCTACAGACTCATAAAGCAGATGCACTTCTGCGGCTGTTAGAATCTTAATTTTTAACCTTGCTGTTACTTTGTTTTCGTCGTTACTGGGAGCTCTGGTCACATTTATTTCAGGGCGCACAAGGAGACTCTCGGGGCTGGTATGTTAATGAATGAAATGAATGTCGGTGATCCGGCCCCCCAGACACTGTCCTCCCCGCGACCCCAGGATCCGCAAACCACTTAATACAGTGTTATTTGCAACACTCCGGGGACTTGGGAGGCAAGAGTTGGCGAACAGAAACCCCGCGAAAAGTAGATAACGCCAGCAACTCACCGGCCTCCCGTTGACTTTCCGAACCAGTCGCCGGGGGGTGGGCGCCCAGGGGGGCTGCGGCCCCAAATGGAAGGCCAGGCTCAGGGCGTCTCGGACAAGTTCCACCCGCCGAGCGGACGCGCCAGGAGCCGCGCGCTCGCGGCGGCCCCCTGGGACCCCCGGCCGCCCGCACCTCTAGCGAGCGGCGCGCGTTCTGCCTACTCGGCACCGCCCGGCGGGCTCTCAGCTGACTCGGGACAGTAGATGCCTTGTTGCCACCAAGTCCAGACCGCTGCTGCTCGGCGCGCGGCGCCCAGCTGTGCCCAGCGCGTCCCGCCGAGCGCCGTCCCCGCCGCGCGTGGAGCCCCGCAGGGCGCCCAAGACGCCCCCTCACCTGGAATCCGGCCGGATCTGCTGGGTGTAGGTGTAGCATCGGTCCTCGATGATATCCTGAAAATCAGGGGTGCTGCCTGTCCCGTGCCACCTGTTGAGCCCGGAGTAGTACCACATGTAGATTCCGATCGCCCCCCCGATGATCCCCGCCACCAGGAGGCACAGAAGGAGGAAGTAGCAGAGCTTCATTCTCTGCGCGCAGCAGTCGGCCGTGGGGTCCGATGAGGGTCTCCCGGACCGACCTGTAGAAGAGGCCGCTGGAGTCCCAGCGGCGGGGAGGAGAGCGCTAGCGCGGGTCTCAAACTGCACTTCCCCTTCAGCGCTCGCTCGCCTTTTCCCTCGCTTCCTTTCCCACTCCTCCCCCCTCTTTCGAAGTGCCTCAGTGGCGATCGCTCGACCAATAAGAATCTCAAGGTCTTAAAAAGCCTACAGCTGTTCACTTCCTAGATGGCAAGAGTGAATACTGACATTTTAGGAATCAACGAACTAAAATGGACTGGATCAGATGGATTATGTTCTTTGCAGCCAAAGATGGAGAAGCTCTATACAATCAGCAAAAACAAGACCAGGAGCTGACTGTGGCTCAGATCATGAACTCCTTATTTCAAAATTCAGATTTAACTTGAAGAAAGTAGGGAAAACCACTAGACCATTCAAGTAGGACCTAAATCAAGACCCCTACGATTATACAGTGAAAGTGACAAATAGATTCAAGGAATGAGATCTGATAGGCAGAATGCCTGAAGAACTATGAATGGAGGTTCATGACATTGTACAGGAGGCAGTGATCAAGACCATCCCCAAGAAAAAGAAATGTAAAAAGGCAAAAT
>SJYT01008660.1:1026203-1132240 GCA_006410635.1 Cephalophus harveyi | reverse complement strand
TTATGACCAACCTAGATAGCATATTCAAAAGCAGAGACATTACTTTGCCAACAAAGGTCCATCTAGTCAAGGCTATGGTTTTTCCAGTAGTCATGTATGGATGTGAGAGTTGGACTGTGAAGAAAGCTGAGCACCGAAGAATTGATGCTTTTGAACTGTGGTGCTGGAAAAGACTCTTGAGAGTCCCTTGGACTGCAAGGAGATCCAACCAGTCCATTCTAAAGGAAATCAGTCCTGGGTGTTCATTGGAGGGACTGATGCTAGAGCTGAAACTCCAGTACTTTGGCCACCTCATGCAAAGAGTTGACTCATTGGAAAAGACTCTGATGCTGGGAGGGATTGGGGACAGGAGGAGAAGGGGACAACAAAGGATGAGATGGCTGGATGGCATCACCAACTTGATGGACATGAGTATGAGTGAACTCCGGGAGTTGGTGACGGATAGGGAGGCCTAGAGTGCTGCGATTCATGGGGTCGCAAAGAGTTGAACATGACTGAGTGACTGAACTGAACTGAACTGAAAGGGACCAGTAACTGTTTCTGGGATCTTGAAATTTCTTCTTCATTTTGATATAGGACCACCTGGCAGACTCTCAGGCCTGGCAGACCTTATGTCACCCTCCCAGAATAAGCCCCTGCAGTGAAAAAGCAAGGCAGCTTGCCCCAGCTCCTGCATTAATTCAGTAACTGCAAAGTGCAACCCCAGCTCTAGAAAAAAAAAAAACGTGGAAAAGGGAATAGGACAGAGACAGGTTACTAATGCAAAAGCAATCTGTCAGATCCATTACCTTGAAGCAAGGACTAATGGTGGGGGGCCAGCGCACAGGGTCCTTGAGAATAAGGCTGACCAGCTGAAAGATGCTCGTGGTATAGAAGGGAGGTGTGCCTACTGCCAGCTCATACAATATGCAGCCCACCGACCAGAGGTCTGCAGTGTGGTCGTAAGGTCGTTCCTCCACCAGCTCTGGGGACATATAGAGTGGTGTGCCTTTGATGGATGTCAGCACCATTGTGTTAGTGCTCATAGCCCGGGCAAACCTGCAGGAGATGATGGAATGGAAATGGAGAAAAGATATTCAGTCAAAACTAGAGGTGCTCCCTGCTAACTATTACTGTGTGAGATCTCCCCAACCTGAACAGAGAGAATGCCTTGTAAAAGACCCAGCAGGAATCCCATTCTCCAGCCCAGGTTCTAAAAGGAGGCCCAGGGAAGTCAAGCATATAGGACAAGGCTCCCTGCAAAACCAGATGTGGCGACACAAGGTCAGGCTCCTCACCCAAAGTCACAGAGCTTGATACCACCTCCCTTGGCAAGAAGGATGTTCTGAGGCTTCATGTCTCGGTGGAGGATACGGTGGGAATGCAGGTAGTACAGGGCTGACACCAACTGGGCAGCAATGGCCTGAACCTACAGGTCAAACAGTCAGGTGGGAGGAAGAAAGGAGAGGTCAAATGAAGGAGCCCAAGGACTCCACCCTAATAGTACTGTAGACATGACCTTCTCTTCCCTCCCTTTCTTCCAGAGCATCACACAACATCTTTCTTAGTTCCTCTCTTTCATTTGTTTATGGAAAATAAATTGAGTCTCACTGACTACCTGCATGACCACAGGCAAATTTTCTTGTGCCTCACAGATTCACCATCTATTGATAAGGCAACAATAATGATTTTACTTGTCTCATAGGATCATTGTGAGGATTTAAATGAGTTCAAGCATGTAAAGTGATGGAACACTCAGAATGGTGCCTGGCACTTAGTAAGCATTCATATATATTATATGTATTATATATTTATATATATTAACTGTTATTACATAAGACAAAGTCCCTGTTCCCAAGAGCTGTAGCCAGACAAACAAGACAGACAAAATGAACAAGGTGATGACTTACAAATAATGATGGTTGTTTGGAAGGAAGCAGAATGCTGTGACAGGAAGTCCTGATGGGGGCCTGCTTGCCCGAGTACACAAAAATCCCTGGAATGAATATGGCTGGAGAATGTGTTCAACCTACTGCTAACTACTGTGTCTTGGTGGTGAATCCTGCCTTAACCACAACTCTTATCCCTTCCTGTCTCTCTGGTACCACCACACCTGGACTTCTTTCCTAAAGGTGCCTAACAACAGGAATAATATTAGCTCCCTAAAATAACAGCTAACTATTGAATAGTGTGTGTCAGGTACTCTTTCAAACACTTTACATGAATCAATTCATTAATCTTCCCATTAATGCCTTACGAGGTAGACATTATTATTATTTCCATTTTAAAATGAGGAAACTGACTAAAGAGAGGTAAACTAATTTGCCCAAGAAGACCCAGCTAGAAAGTGTCAGACCTAATCTCTGTATTCAGAGAACTTGGGTTCCAGTTTTCACATACCTTACTGTCATACCACATTGCCTCCATATACACATAGACTCTTATATTTTACTCAGGAGTTTTCAGGATAGAGACTCTCTGCACCCTCAGCTCTCCCTACAGTTCTTAACCTGAGGAGAGGTCAGGGGCGGGAGAAGTTTGAGCCGGGAATACCTGGTCTTCTGGAAGTTTTCCGTCATCTTCGAGGATCTGAAAGAGCTCTCCTTCAGCATAGTCTGTCACCACCACCACCTGCAGGGAATAGGCAGTGCTGCTGATGGCTTCAAATGTGTGCATTTTGAGGCTGGGAAATTCCTGGGACCCTTTCTCTTGGGGAGAAGTGACCCCCCAAACCAAAGCACACCTCTTTGTCAGTCTCAAAGCTATCAAGCATATGCACAATGTTGGGGTGCCGCAAACCCCGCATGATTTCAATCTCCCGTTGCAGATTCCTCAGCTCCTTCTCTGAGCGTCCCAATTTTGGAATGAACTTCAGGGCCACCACCTGTCAGTGGTAAGGTCAAGAGTCAAGGCCTATTCACACTATTGAAACATTAGCCTTAGGGCTCCAGAGCTGACTTTAGATTTTCTAAGAACAATTATCACTGTACTTTGCTAGTCTCCCAATCCACTTTACCCATGGTGCCTTCCATGGGTACCCTCCAACTGACCTTACCCAGGCTTCCCCTGCCTCTTGCCCTAGGAGGAAACTGCCTTTGTCAGTGAGATCCTTTTGGTGGACTCTGGGAGAGGTGTTCTGATCTGGATAAAGAACTCAAGGTTTAAGGGATTTAGGAGAAAGGGAAGGAAGGAAAAATGAAGAGGGTAGAATAGAGCTCAAGTGGTTTATCCCTTCCTATATAGTAAGTGGAAGTGTTAGTTGCTCAGTCGTGTCTGACTCTTTGAGACCCCCATGGACTGTGGCCCACAAAGCTCCCCTGTCCATGGGATTTCCCAGGCAGGAATACTGGTTGCCATTCCCTTCTCCAGGAGATCTTCTCAAACCAGGGATTGAACCTGGGTCCCCGCACTGCAGACAGATTCTTTACAGTCTGAGCCACCCAGGAAGCCCCAGATACTACTACTACTCATAACAATAATTTGTTTGCTAGGTACCAGACACTGTGTCAAGTGATTCAGTGTGACATCACACTTGATCCTCAAACCCCATTACTCAGACACTGTTCTTAATTTCATTCTATAGATGAGAAAACTGAGACATAGAAAGGTTGAGTAACTTGTCTATAGTACTAACACTAGAAAGTGGTGGAGCTATGATCTGAACCCAAGTAAGCCAATTTCAGAGCTCTTATTTCGTAAGTATGAAGGAATCAGTGTCTTAGAACACAGGTCACTGCTCTGGTCCCATACTCCACTGGGGTTCAGAGTGTGGAATCCCACCCAAGATGTCCCTCCTTGTTCACCACCTGAGCACTGTATTTTCTTCGACCCTTGTACACCCTCCCAAAAGAGCCTTCTCCAATCATCTCCAATACGTGGTACTTTTCCATGACAGAGATTTCAGGATCACTCAGAAGGAAGGAGGCAGAGATGGTGACGAAGGGCTACAGCTCCAGGGACAGTTCCACACATCGGGGAGGCCTAACTCGGACATGGAAGAAAGGTTAACGTTAGCCGCCTTGCCTTTTTTTTTTATTTTTTTCATAACAATCCAGGTCTCATAAACAAGGTAGGGTGCAGTGGATGAAAAGATGATATCTTGGAGCAGACCGCCTCCTGTAGTTCTTCCTTTTCTCCTGCTGCCCCCCAACACAACCTCGTTCCCACCCAACCGCGAGACCCATTCCCCGTCCACCCAGCCTAGCCCACCCGACCCTAGCCCGCTTCCCTCGGCCTCTCCCCTCGGCCCCGCCCTCTCCACTGAGCCTCACTGCCCCCCCGCCTCCCCGCCCCTCTCCGTCCAGCCTCGCCCACCGACCCCGCCCCTTCCAGCCACCCCCAAAGTTCCTGCCACTGCCAGCCTCCTCAGCACCCTCCCCCCGCGCGCTCAGCGGACAGGAGCCCCTCTCTTACCCCCAGCCTAGGAGCTTCAAGCTCCTCAGGCCGAGGGACGCCGGCCCTGGCCTTCAGCTCCGCCCCTTCTGGCTGCCTTCGTACTTTGCCTGAGTTAGCGTTCTTCTCCACCCCCACTGCCGGTCTCTTTAGACTCACACTGTTACCAATTTTACTCGGTAGAACTGGTCAGAGGTTCGGAGAACAGAGAGGTTCAGGGGTGTGGGCGAGACTAAGGACACTTCCGAACCGTCCCTTGGCCATCAGGACCATCTAAGGACCCGGACTCGGCGGTTGCCTAGAAACGGCCGCGAGCCACCCTCCCTCCCCTGTTTAACTCGCCGCCTCCGACTGCGCGAAGAGTATTTCCGGTTCCGGCTGCGGGCCGCAGAAGACATGGCGGTGTCTGCGTCGGCAGCTGCAGGGGATGAGGACTGGTAACTTTGGGGGCATGGGCTTTGGCTGACCGCCTGAATCCGGTCCGGGGGACTTGCGGCAGCCGCGGACGATCCGTACGGCGGGTGTGTGTGGCGGGGCGAGGGATGAGGGATGTTAGAGACGCTGACATTTCTACTTAAGAGAGTTCTGGACTGAGGAGCGGGTGGATGGTGGAGGGGCGCTTGTCTGGCCGGGAGACCGCATCAGCGCCGGCCTGGCCAGTTCGGGCCGCGCCTTATCTGGCCCATTTTCTCTATCTGAAGTGGATTTGCTCAAGGTCCCGGTGCGGGGGAATACCTGTTTATCAAATCTCTCCCCCATCCCTTATCCCCGGAACCGATATCCTCCAGTCAGTCCCCCATTCCTCATTCCCCTTGAATCAGACTATTTCGCTAAGGCTTTCCTCATCAGCCTCAGCCTTCTCTCTTACCGATAGCACTGATGAAGACTGTTGTCTGAATAAAGCTTTACACCTCACAAAAGCTCTCCTAGTTCCTTCTCTTAAGCATTCTTAACAAGGGGACCAGAACCTGGAAGGACTCGGGTTTGGAAATAGATAAATATGGATTCACTTCACATTTTATTAGCTATGTGATGCTGACCAGGCCACCTAGCTTCTGTGAGTCAGTGTCCTCAAATGTTAAAAAAGTGGGTGTGTCATCCACCTCAGAATAGCTGAGAAAATCAAGATGGATTTGTAACATACAGAAGCCTCCTTTTCATTAGCAACTCTGTGGTGTAGCACCTGAGACGACCTGACCTGAGGAGGTTAAATGATTTGCCAAAAGGTACATGGTTATCACTAGGAATCCAGGTTATCTGATTCCCAAACTTATGTTCTTAATTCTAGGGCATTTTACAGTTCCCCTTCCCCTTTTTTTCTGTCACCATCTTTTCTTATCCCATATCTCACATCAGAGCCCAAGTCACAGGTAGGGTGTGTGAAGTATTGAAGGACCTCTTGGCGGAGGCTGTACCTCAGTGTTTCATTGGTTCAGGGAACCCAGCCAGTGCTGTCCTTTTTTGAGACCTCCTAGATGTGGTTTACAACTTATTCAGGGGGACTTTAAGATTTTAAGGGGACACTTTGTGCCATGACAAGGGCAGTATTGGTTGTACAGCTAGTCTGTGGTGCTCTAACATTATTGATTGTACAGCTAGTCTGTGGTGCTCTAACATTCTGACGCTCTTGCCAAACAGAACTACTCAACTGTTACCTACATTGTCTATTTTATATATTGTGTGCTTAAGACTTAAAGAGACTTTTAAAGTTTTGAGAATCAACCTTTCTCTGTACACACACACATATATCAATCTTTCTCTGTACACACACACACACACACACACACACACACACACACACACACACATATATCAATCTTTCTCTGTACACACACACACACATCAATCTTTCTCTGTACACACACACACACACACACAAGCTACCTACATTGTCTATTTTATATATTGTGTGCTTAAGACTTAAAAAGACTTTTAAAGTTTTGAGAATCAATCTTTCTCTGCGCACGCACACACACACACACACACACACACACACCCCACCCACCCACCTACCCACCAAGCTAGGGCAACTCTATTCTTAGTGAAGAAGGGATAAGATATAAGTATGAGAAAGCAAACCAAACATGTATCTTTCCACATGTTATCTGGGTAAAGCTATGCCCTCAAGCCAGTCACTCATCTTCAGTGGCATTACATCTCCTGTTTCTTTTAAGGAAATGTGGGTCTTTTGATTTACATCAGGACCACAGGATCCTGACCTGGACAGGTTGAGCTAGATCAGTCAGACAATAGGGATCATAAATATATTGAGTATTAACTACATCCTTCTGTCTTTCCTTTTATGGGAAAAGGTTATACACAAACAGGAAAGAAAGGGGACATAGACTAACTACTATAGTCAGAATACTGTTAGGCACTTCACATAAACAAATCACCTTTCATCCTTATGATAACCCTGGAGTGGGTGATAGTATCTGTATGTGGTAGATGGGATAATTCAGGCTGACAGATAAAAGAAACTACTCAGATCACATAGCTGGTAAGTGATTGGTACCTGTTCCTCATTCCAAGGCTGATGGCTCTTCCATTGCACCACAGTCTTTACAGCAGATAGATCTGTTCTGTTCAAGTTGGTATCTCCTTTGAGGAGGTTTGCAATGATTGGTATTGGCAGTGTGCGTAGACTCTGGGATCCATGATGAACACTGGTGTGAGGAAAGCCAGAAGTGGTACTGGTAACTTTAATGCTAATCAATGAATGTCATAAGAAATATGACACTAACAAACAGCCAACAGTGCAATGAAACTTAAAACAGGGAGCTGGAAACCTATCTCTGGTTCCAATTCTGCCTCCACTAAGCCTTGAGATTTGAGCTAGCCTTTCATCTTTTTGGGAATCTGTTTCCTCATCTGCTGGCAGAAATGATCTCTAAAACTCTGATTCCCGTGCTTCCTACCTGGCCACTTGACAAATTAGAAACATTTCCTGAATTTTTATGGAGGTCAGCAAGAGAATACACTCAAACAGATGACCATTTTTCTACAAAGCCAGCCTTTGTTGACCTTAGTAGGACTTGATATGAAGAGTTGTAAAACAGTAAGATAATCTCCCCCTGTCTCTCTAGGGTCCTTCCCTCTGAAGTTGAAGTGTTAGAGTCTATCTACTTGGATGAACTACAGGTGGTTAAAGGAAATGGCAGGTACGTGTTCAACTGGAGATGGGCAGGAGTCCCCTTGGTAATAAGAGGATTCCATGCAGTATCTGTGAGCCTTGATTCAAAAATATTTCTGTCATGTGGACAAACATTGTTCCTTTAATCACACCGAAAGAAAGAGCCTGATGCTCACTTCTGCCCACTTCACTCTCTTTCCATCAAGCCCCTGCACAGTCACATCCCAGGTCTCTACTTCATCCACCTGTAGGTCATCGCCATGGGAAATCTACATCACCCTGCACCCTGCCACTGCAGAGGATCAGGATTCCCAGTATGTCTGCTTCACTTTGGTGCTTCAGGTTCCAACACAGGTGAGGCCTCTATGGCAGCAACAGGAGGAAGGGAGAGGCCTTGGGGGTAGAGGGCTTTAGCAGTAATATGTTATTTTCTCCCTCTAGTATCCCCATGAGGTGCCACAGATCTCTATCCGTAACCCCCGAGGACTCTCGGATGAACAGATCCACAAGTGAGTCGGGCTAGTCAGAGCAGGGAAAACGTGGGAAACAACTCAGTCTGGAGAGGGAAGAGGGCAGGCCTCATGTTTGCTTTGCCCTCTCCCGCCAGGATCTCACAGGCGCTGAGCCATGTGGCTGAGGCTGGACTGGGTACTGCCATGCTCTATGAACTCATCGAGGTAAGATATGTGCTAGCCTGGAGAAATGTCCTTCCCTTCCAGCTACAGCAGTGTCTCTCAACAGAGGTTATGGGCCTAGAATCTTAAATATGTTTGGAGACATTCATTTAGTTCTTGTTTGGGTAAGGCCTAAACTGATCCAGAAAGATGAGACTGTCTTCTGTTTCAAAAAATCTCCCCAAAAGACAGCACTGTAGCTTCCCCAAGTTGCCTATCCCAGCATCTTTTTTTTTTTTTAACTTTACAATATTGTTTTGGTTTTGCCATACATTGACATGAATCCACCAAGGGTGTACCAGCATCTTGACAAAATTATTTTTCCTGTTTAACTGGTATTTTTCGTGCTTCAGCAAGAATGCGTTTCTTGTTCTCCTGGCATTGGCAGCTGATAGTAGCTAGAGATCTTGCCTGGAGGGTCTAGCCATAAATGAACATTTGAAGGGTAGTCTGCCATTTCAGCTCAGTTCAGTCCCTTAGTCACATCTGACTCTTTGCAACCCCATGGACTGTAGCACACCAGGCCTCCCTGTCCATCACCAACTCCCGGATCTTAAACTCATGTCCATTGAGTCAGTGATGCCATCCAACCATCTCCTCCTCTGTCATCCCCTTCTCCTCCTGGCTTCAGTCTTTCCCAGCATCAGGGTCTTTTCCAATGAGTCAGTTCTTTTCATCAGGTGGCCAAAGTATTGAAGTTTCAGCTTCAGCATCAGCCCTTCCAATGAATATTCAGGACTGATTTCCTTTAGAATGGACTGGTTGGATCTCCTTGCAGTCCAAGGGATTCTCAAGAGTCTTTTCCAACACCACAGTTCAAAAGCATCAATTCTTCAGCTCTCAACTTTCTTTATAGTCCAACTCTCACATCCATACATGACTACTGGGAAAACCATAGTTTTGACTAGATGGACCTTTGTTGGCAAAGTAATATCTCTATGTTTTAATATGTTGTCTAGGTTAGTCATAACTTTCCTTCCAAGGAGCAAGCGTCTTTTAATTTCATGGCTGCAGTCACCATCTGCAGTGATTTTGGAGCCCCCCAAAAATTAAGTCTGTCACTTTTTCCACTGTTTCCCCATCTATTTCCCATGAAGTGATGGGACCAGATGCCCTGATTTTAGTTTTCTGAATGTTGAGTTTTAAGCCAATTTTTTCACTCTCCTCTTTCACTTTCATCAAGAGGCTCTTTAGTTCTTCTTCACTTTCTGCCATAAGGGTGGTGTCTTCTGCATATCTGAGATTATTGATACTTCTCCAGACAATCTTGATTCCAGCTTGTGCTTCATCCAGCCCAGCGTTTCTCATGATGTACTCTGCATAAAGTTAAATAAGCAGGGTGACAATACACAGCCTTGACATACTCCTTTCCCAATTTGGAACCAGTCTGTTGTTCCATGTCCAGTTGCTTCCTGACCTGCATACAGATTTCTTAGGGGGTAGGTCATGTGGTCTGGTATTCCCATCTCTTTCAGAATTTTCCACAGTTTGTTGTGATCCACACAGTCAGAGGCTTTGGCATAGTCAATAAAGCAGAAGGTGTTTTTCTGGAACTCGTGCTTTTTTGATGATCCAACAGATGTTGGCAACTTGATCTCTGGTTCCTTTGCCTTTTTTAAAACCAGCTTGTACGTCTGGAAGTTCACAGTTCATGTACTGTTGAAGCCTGGCTTGGAGAATTTTGAGCATTACTTTACTAGCGTGTGAGATGAGTGCAATTGTGCAGTAGTTTGAGCATTCTTTGGCATTGCCTTTCTTAGGGATTGGAATGAAAACTGACCTTTTCCAATCCTGTGGCCACTGTTGAGTTTTCCAAATTTGCTGGCATATTGAGTGCGGCACTTTCACAGCATCATCTTTTAGGATTTGAAACAGCTCAACTGGAATTCCATCACCTCCACTAGCTTTGTTCGTAGTGATGCTTCCTAAGGCCCATTTGACTTCACATTCCAAGATGTCTGGCTCTAGGTGAGTGATCACACCATCGTGATTTTCTGGGTCTTGAAGATCTTTTTTGTACAGTTCTGTGTATTCTTGCCACCTCTTCTGGATATCTTCTGCTTCTGTTAGGTCCATACCATTTCTGTCCTTTATTGTTTATATCTTTCCATGAAATGTTCCCTTGATATCTCTACTTTTCTTGAAGAGATCTCTGGTAGTCTGCCAATGGAGCTGACTAGAAAGAGTCTTGGTTCTTTTCCTCTGAGTTTCTACCCTAATGAAGGAAACAACCCAGACGAAATTATGCCTAGAGCTACAATTTAATATACACAGCTAACTTTTGTTTGAGATCAGAAACACAAATGCAGCCTTATTTTCCTCTGCTTTCAGTTTTTAAGGAAAATGTTCATAAAAGAATGAAGGTGGGTGGCCTGGAGTCAGAATGGGCATGGAGCACTGTAGCATTTCTGAATCTGCCTCCACGATGCAGCTTTGAACTTTGTGGAATTCCAGAGTAGTCGCTATCCAGGTGACAGTGCACATGTGTATTTCATAGTGTGCTGCCTTTCCAGTTCTCTATCCATGTGGGGTGTTCATGCCTTCACTTTCTTTCTGAAAGCTGACTCCACAACAGGCTCATTGAGGGAGAGATACTTAAAGAAAGGCCTCCCAGAAGATGTGAGTTTTAATTGAACACTTTTTTTTTCTAAGTTTTTATTTTCATCCCCAGTGTTTCAAGTGACTTAGTGAGTGGAAAAGCAATTAAATTGGATTTTGGAGCTAGGTAGATTTGCAGGGGAGGGGTGGCGCATGGGTAAGGATTGATTCTAAGCAGAAATTATCACCAAAACTGAAATGCATGACCACGAGGCAAACTGGCCCCATGGGAGACAGCCCTGCTAGTCACTCCTGGGAACAGCTTGACTGAGTTCGCTCACAGTTCCGGCCCCTGCCTCCCTATTTGAACAGCTTTTTCTCCTCTCAGAAAGGGAAGGAAATTCTCACGGATAACAACATCCCCCATGGCCAGTGCGTCATCTGCCTCTATGGTTTCCAGGTGGGTTACTCTCTTGGGACCTGGGGGTCTGCAAGTGACACACACAGGGGCTCAGAGGGGAGAGCGCTGACAGTGTCCCACCTCCACCCTCCCTCCAGGAGAAGGAGGCCTTTACCAAAACACCCTGTTACCACTACTTCCACTGCCACTGCCTCGCCCGGTACATCCAGCACATGGAGCACGAGCTGCAGGCCCAGGGACGGGAGCGAGAGCAGGAACGGCAGCACGCCGCTCCCGAACAGGTCGACTCCTCACCCGTTTGCATGACTCACAGCCTTTCTATCCCTCCATTCCAGGGCCTTCTTAGCCTTTTCAGGGTCATAGGTACCTTTGAGATGAATGAAAGTTCACCTCTGTCCAGGAAAAAGGGCACCATTATATCTACATAATCATATTGCATGTGGTTTCAGAAGGTTCTCATACCTCTAGCTCGGCAGCCTCTGCTCTGTCCCCGCTCACTGCTGGGTGGGTAGGCCCATGCCCCTTTGTCCCAACCCTCTGCAGTTGAGGCTGGCCAGCTGGTGAGTGCCTTGGACCGGGAAGCAGGGGTGTGATTTCACCTCTCTTTTCAGAAGGCTGTTGGTGTGCAGTGCCCGGTGTGCAGAGAGCCACTTGTGTACGATCTTGCCTCCCTGAAAGCAGCCCCTGAACCCCAGCAGCCCATGGTAAGAGAACTCTCTTCTAATCTAAATCGAAATCAATGGCATCTTGTCTGCTTCGAATAGGACTTCTGGAATTGGGCTTAAGCTGCCTGGGCCCCCTCTGCAAAGCCGTGGCCCCCAGCAAAAATCTAAAGTTTGTTCCAAATGAGCCTAATCAGTTCAGTCGCTCAGTCATGTCTGACTTTGCGACCCCATGGACTGCAGCACGCCAGGCCTCCCTATCCATCACCAACTCCTGGAGTTTACCCAAATTCATGTCTGTTGAGTTGGTGATGCCATCCAACGAGCATCCTCTGTCGTCCCCTTCTCCTCCCACCTTCAATCTTTCCCAGCATCAGGGTCTTTTCAGATGAGTCAGCTGTTCGCATCAGGTGGCCAAAGTATTGGAGTTTCAGCTTCAGCATCAGTCCTTCCAATGAACACTCAGGACTGAGCTCCTTTAGGAGGGACTGGTTCGATCTTGCAGTCCAAGGAACTCTCAAGAGTCCTCCAACACCACAGTTCAAAAGCATCAGTTCTTTAGCACTGAGCTTTCTTTATAGTCCAACTCTCACATCCATACATGATTACTGGAAAAACCATAGCCTGGACTAGATGAACCTTTTTTGGCAAAGTAATGTCTCTGCTTTTTAATATGCTGTCTAGGTTGGTCATAACTTTTTTTCCAAGGAGTAAGCGTCTTTTAATTTCATGGCTGCTCTTCTCCAACACAACTTCTCAGTCATGTCCAACTCTTTGCAACCCCATGGACTGTAGAGTCCATGGAATTCTTCAGGCCAGAATACTGGAGTGGGTAACCTATCCCTTTTCCAGCAGATCTTCCTGACCCAGGAATCGAACTGGGGTCTCCTGCGTTGCAGGCTGATTCTTTACCGACTGAGCTAGGAGGGAAGCCCTCTAATGAGCCTAATCCAAGGGATAAAACCAAGAATCTTGAGCCCATCTCCTGAGACAGTCTGGAAGAGCAGGAATTTCAGGTCTGCCTTCTGTTTATTCTTCCCTTCGTTCCACTCTGCTCCTTTCCCTCCAGGAGCTGTACCAGCCTGATGCAGAGAGCTTGCGCCAGCAAGAAGAGCGCAAGAGGCTGTACCAGAGACAGCAGGAGAGGGGGGGCATCATAGACCTTGAGGCTGAGCGTAACCGGTATTTCATCAGCCTTCAGCAGGTGAGAGAAGGGTTTCCCTCCCCTCCTTTGATGACAGCTACCTTCCTAACCAGCACCCCTCCTGCCATGGCCCATGGGTGAGCTTTGCTCTACCCTCGGAGGTCTAGGCTGATGGCTGTCGGCTTAGACTCTGGGCAAGGGTCCTGCAGCTCCCTGCTCTAAGGAACTGTATCTCTGTCACTGTCTCTGCTCACTTCCTCCTAGCCTCCTGCCCCTTCGGAACCCGAGTCAGCTATAGATGTCTCCAGAGGATCCCACCAGCCCAGCGCCCTTGCCACCGAACCATCCACCACATCAGCTACTCACACTGCCCCATCAGCTCCTCTGCCTGTCGCCTCCCAGTACACATGTGAGAAGACTCCAGGGGCTGGGCCACATCTGCCAAAGCTGGGTGAGACCAAGAAAGCTGTGCTCGATCCCCGCCGGGCCAGTCGAGGCCCATGGAGACAGCCTGAACGGAGGCACCTGAAAGGAGGGGAGTGCAATACCCTCAAAGGTACCAGTGACACCCAGGAACTGCAGTCTCCTGAAGGGCCCCTCAAGGAGTCCATGGACCTAAAGCCAGAGTCTCGTAACCAAGGGGGTGAAGGTCCTCCCCAAGATAAGGGGCCTGGCGAATGGCAGGGTCCCCCACCCCGCAGGACTCGGGACTGTGCCCACTGGGAACGCGCCAAGAGTCGGACACCGGCTTCTTCCTATCCCCGCCTGCCTCGGGGTCGGGGAGCCTACCGGCCTGGTACTCGAAGAGAACCTGTGAGCCTCGAGCCAGAGGATGGTTCCTAGCAGTACTGTGGGGGGATAGGGAATTGGGTCGGGAGTGGGTAATAAACAGATTGGCCTTGTTTGGCTTTCCTAACTCAGCAGTGCCTAACCCGTGAAGTGTGGCTCTTTCTAAATTTCTAAGAAGACGAGCATGCCAGAGTAGCCCCAATTTTGTTCTGAAGTCTCTTCTCCCAAGAGATCGAGGTCTGGATAACGGAAGAGTCTGACATCTCAGCTAGAATAGTGGGTTCCAAGGAAGACTAGAAGAGGCCAACATTTAAGCAGAAGGTGCAGGCCCCACCCTGCTACATAAGCCACTGTGCATGCAGCCACATTTCTCTGTCTGTATGTATTTGAATACCTTTAGGTGGAGGATAGTACTTTGCTGTTTACTACAGTCTCTCTTCTTCCCACCTTGTCTTAGGCAGGCTGTGTCCCTAGCATTTGTATACGTGGATACCTAAGGGTCCCTGGAAGCATCTATGTTTACAGCCCCAGGATTTTACTCAAGTGCCAACATGAGGAGGTAGGAGGAAAGTCAGACACTAGAGTAGCTTGGCAGCTGTTTATTGATCTGGAGGAGAAGAAAGCTGGGCACAGCCCAGTTGTCACTTCCTCAGAGATTCTGCATTCTGAATGGCTCCTGCAGGGTCATTTTTATACAGCATGAAGTAGCCCTGCACCTGGGCAGGACTGATCTGTGTTGTAGCTTGAAGGACACGGTCTGCAAAGGTCTCAGCCAGGGAAGTTGCTTGCCCCGGGTAGAACCTCTGGAACATCTGGGTCAGCTGCCAGCGTGAGCAGTGGCCCACATACTCCTTCACGTCTACTCGCCCGGGGCGTATCAGGGCAGGGTCGAGCCTAAGAAGAGAAGGCAGCGAAAGCAGTTGTGAGCAGCAGTGCCACTGGAACCCCCCAAAATGGTTCCTCTGAACCTCCTGATTCTCCAGAGACACTGAGGGGTATGGAGTCTTGTCTCCAGGTCTGAGTACCTCACTCCTTACCTGTCGACATGGTTGGTGGTCATGAATACTATGCGTGCTTCAGTGGAAGCCACACCATCCAGGGCGTTGAGCAGGCCACTGAAGGTGAGCCGACCTAGACCTTGGTACTTTATTGGGTCTGGAGGAAGGCAGAGAGGAAGCATGAGTGATCACAGCCCCACTTCAAATTAGCACCCCTCTCTGCTCCCTGCTTACTGTGCCCCACTACTTATCCATGTCTCCAGTGGACTCTGATTGCTAACCCAGCTGCCCTCCACCTGCTCTCTGGATTTCTCCTTTCTTCCACTGTTCCTCATTTAGAAATACCCCCTCTCCACCCCCATGCTGTGAACCCCCCCTCACTTACTCTCAGCGGCCAGGTCTCGACTGAGAAAGGCAGCATCCACGTCCTCCAAGAGCACCAGGCTCTGCTGTGGGGCCACGCTCAGCAGGTGGTTGAGCCGGTCATCTGAGAGGCTGGAGTCCGTGAGACTCAGCAGGCAGATGCTGTGTTGCAGTTCTCCAGCCAGGGCTGTGCTATGGAGGAGGGGTGATAGGTAATTGGCAAGATGGGAACTGGTCTTTGGGTCCAACTGCCTGTTCCTCCCAGTACTAGCTTTGAATCTGAGGCCTAACCCTTCCACCACCTCACACTAGGGTTCCATGCGTCTCATGTTTTCCTGTTCCCCACATTTATTTCCCTTTCCAACCCCACTAGCCCAATTTCTCTCCAGTTTGAGGGTTAAGAGAAGTTTGACTCTACTCACATAAAACTGCTCTTTCCACAACCAGGGGGCCCATAGAGTAGGTAGCCACGTCTGTAGGGAATGCCTAGGAATACAGCCAGGATGATCATCAAGACAAATGAATCAGGTACTCTGCCCTAGATGTCCACATTCATCCCCAGCCCTGCTCCCTGGAGGCCTGATGGCCTTGGCATTGGAAGCAATCATTCCTTTTAGGCAACCTTTCTTTCCCCCTCATCTGTGGGAATGAGGATAGAGCTTTATATCTGCCCCATCTGGCCACCAAGACCTCAGCTGCTTCTCACCTCTGTCAGTGTACCACTTGGGGTTATCAATGAATTCCTGGATGTCTCTGACAATTCGGTCAGTCAGACCCTGTTCGAGAACCACAGAATTCAGTGGCCGGCGGCGGCGTGGATAGCCAAAGGGGCGCCATTCAGAGCCCACAGCGGTGTACATCACTGTCTTCCCTTCCTCCTGCTGCAGAGCTAGTTCTCGAGCTGGGAGGGGGAAGATGAGACAAAACCCATAATTGCCCTTTGCCATGCTACTAGGCAGAGCTGTGCCCAAACAGTCCCCAGGCCCTGCTCCCATGGGCCCAGACCCTCCTAGTCCGCCTCTCCAAGCTTCTCTTCCTTTGATGTCAAATACTCCATCCCTGTCACTGCCACCTCCCCCTCAACCCCCAAAAAGGCTGGCTGTGCCGTCCCACACCTTCCTCCAGGATGTTGAAGAAAACTTTTCGGTCAGTGCCCAGAGCCGTGAAGGTGACAGATTCCCAAGGAGTCCCCGTCTGCAGGTCTATCATCTGCATCTCTCGGCTCCGTTCCACCCGGATCCATTTCCCCTGATACCTGAATAAGAATGAGCAAAATGAGGTGACCAAACAAGTCAAGTCCACCCCCTCTCATTCTTTTCCACTCAGAGCCCTTTCTGGCTTCCAGCCTTACCAGATAAAGTGGTTTCCAGGGCTGGGGACAAATTCAAACTTAGTGGAGATGCGGCCACTCTCATGCTGAAGGTACGACGTCTCAACGCTGAGGTGCTGGGTTCGGGTACTGTGGCGGGTGAGCCAGCTAAGCAACCAGGCATAGCTCCGGTCTCGAGCAGGGACTTCCAGTGTGATCATGTAGTGGCGCCGGAATGCCACCAAGCCCAGTTGGGCGCCCTTCCGGGCCAGGGCCAGGGCAGTGCCCACACCCACCAGCCCAAATCCAGCCCCAAAGTAGGGATTGTCCTTCAGGGCCAGAATAAAGTCTGAGAGGGGCATCTTGAAAACACTGAACCTCACGGGCCCTGAGGCATTTTCAAGACCTGGAGAATAGGGAGCAGTAGAGATGGGATAAAGCACAAGATTAGTTTTAAAAAAGGACTCAAATTCCTCTCCCGCCCCACAGAAGCTGGGAGAGGAATGACAGGTCAGTATTACAATGTGCTTCAATATCCTTCGTGGGGTGGGGCTGGTGTTGGACCCAAGGGATGAGACTCTGAGCCACTTGTCCCATTTTGCCTTTCATTATCCTGTTTCATACCAGTGTCCTGCCAGACGACTATTCTTAAATTTGACTGAATGATATAATTTGACTTCAGGATAATAGGTGGACAGCATTTTTGTGGTCCCTGGGACCAGTTGAGATAGGGGCCCACTGGCCAGAATGAGCAGGGGATGAAGTTACTCTCTTCTGTCAACCTGTCAATATCCTCATGCCTTGCTATCACGTATCATGTCCTTCAGGTATCCTCTCATCTACTTCACATGCTAATGTCCTGTTAGCCCTTTTATTACCTCCCATCTAAACTGTCTCTTGGAAATTAATTTTAATTCTTGAAGTGGCATCTTAGTGGATCTCCACTTTGATCATACTTCACCAAACTGCTATACAGGGGTCGAGATTTTTCTTCATAAGGCTCTGCTTCAATGCCATTAGTTTCCCTACTCCAACACCTCCAATGGTTGGCTCTCAACAGGTCCCTGAATTAGGTGAAAACTCCTCTGCCTCCACAACACGAGGCACACGTACCTCTAATGGCTTAGTTCCCAATATTCTCTGTTGAACAAATAAACAAGCCTCCTTCCTCCTTGACTCGGAATGCCCATTTTATTTCCCCCAACCTCTATAGAATTCAAATCCCGCGCATCTGCTACCTTCTCCACGGAGATTCCGCCGAATTCCACTCCCCGCCCCGCAATAAGATGTGATTGGGCCTGATTCTAGGCTGTAAGATCCCGAAGGGGTAGGAGGTCAAATCATTTCTAGCACACTTCACCCGACCCCCCGCCGGTTTGCTTTATGCCGGCACGCAGTGCGGTGAACTGACAGCAGTGACCTCTGCTGAAGCTCAGAACAGGATCCAGAATTCCAAAATTCCTATGCGTGGGAGGCCACAGACAAAGCCCTTTCCGCTCCTGGTCCTTGTCGGACGCCCAGAAGCCTCCTCCCGAACCCCCTCCACACCCCAGCTCGCGCCTCCAGCAGCGTGGTTTGCAGCAAATCGGTCACTCCTCCCCCTTACCGCCATGACTCTCTGGCCCTTCCTCTCGATGGTTTCACCCCTCGGCTCTTCGGGCACTCTCCACTTGGCTTCGCCCCCGAGTTCTTTCATCTACTTCCCGTCACACCCACCGAGACGGCCACACCACTCCGCTCCACAACTCTCGATGGTACTCTTTGGGCTTCAGGGCCAGGGGAGGTGGGGGCGTGGGGAGAAACGATAGGAAGAACCATAGAGAAAGTACTCCACTAGCCTCACAAAGAAAGAGAGAGCGGCCTCCATATGTCGTGGTCCTGGAGGCTTCTGGGCCGGAGGCGGTCGCACAAAGAGAGTCCCGGGAGGCCACTCCAGCCGCTGGACGACCATAGAGATGAGGCTCCTGCCCGCCTAGGGCTGGAGGTAAGCCGGAGGCTGCGGGGCGGGAACTAATAGGGAGTGCGGGCGGAGCAGGCCGGAGGCAAAAGTTTCTCAAACCGCAGAATGAGGGGTAGGCCTGGGCGACGGGAACGCTCGGGAGAAGTGCAGAAGGGAGCGCGGCGACGATCGAGGCCCCGGCGCATCAGATCAGCACTCCCGGCGTCATTGCTGTGGACCCCACCCGGTTCCACGCTGCCTCTCCTTAGGACAGTAAGCATGACAATGCTCCCTCCTTAGCCTTGCAGGTTACAAGACGATTTTCCCGTTTGCCGGCAATTGTGATTCCCGCTCCCGCCCAACGATGTGGAGGCTGTCTTCGCCTCCACTTTACAAACAGGAAAGCTGACGTCCCGGGAAGCAAGGGGACAACAATCTGCCCAAGGCCACGCGGTGAGTAGAGTCCACAGGCAAGTGAAAATCGGGTGTCTTGGTCCCCAGACTCGATCTCACCCTTTCCCCAGGCCTTCTCTCTGACTTAATGTGTCCTTTCTCTTCCTCGGTACTGCTGCCCGGAAGATAACCTCATTTCATCTCTTGTGCCCACCTGTGTCCCACGTCACTCGGCCTTCCAGCGGCTGACGGTTCTCAGTCTAGACGACACCCCTTGGCTCCCCGTTATGGCAATTATTACTGGAGCTGGAAGATTCCTTAGAGCAGGAATAAGTGGAGTCAGTGGTTTCCAGAGAACCCTCTGAGGGCGGAAGTGCGCTGCTCTAGCACCTTCTGAATTTCCCTAATCTGAGGCTTTGAGTTGCAGAATTCTCATGTACAAAATGATTTTCTAGCCCTAGGCGCCCCTTACCTGACCTTCATGGCTCAGTTTCATGGAGTGATTATACTATCATCCTTAATTCCTAATTACTCAGCGCAAACTAATTTTAGCAATGTATAACAGATATGCAATTTAGTTGACATTCACTTCTAAGTTGAGTTCCAGTGTTCAATATTAGGTCGTGAATGAGAAATTTCTCCAGGTGTGTTACTTTATACATAAGGCGCCTCTGGTTTATTATCTTCGTAGAAGCCTAGCCTTGCATCTCTGTGTCTGCAGTTAACTGTGTGTGAGTGTGTGCTTAGTCGTGTCCAACTCTTTGTGACCACATGGACTGTGGCCTGTCAGGCTCCTCTGTCCTTGAAATTTCCCAGGCAAGCATACTGGAATGGGTTGACATTTCCTACGCAGGGGATCTTCCCGATGCAGGGATCAAACCTGTGTCTCTTGTGTCTCCTGCATTGGCAGGCAGATTCTTTACCACTGCATCACAGTTCTTCATTAGAATCCCTTGTCTGACTTGCGTAGGCTGTTGTGGTTTGTGTTTAGTGACGTGATAACTTCAGTAAAATCCACTCAGAAAGCTCCAAGTCTAGGGAGGGAGACCGACAATTAAACAATAGTGCAGTGTGACATGTTTCTGATAGAGCTATGTACGAGGTGCCATAAGGACCCTAGAGAGAGAAACTTAGATGAACCGTGTCAGGATGCCATCATAATAAAGTGACATTTATTTATTTGGCTGCTCCAGGTCTGAGTTATCTTTGATCTTACTTGTGGCGTGCAAACTCCTAGTTGTGGTATGTACCTAGTTCCCTGACCAGGGTACCCTGCATTGGGAGCACGAGTCTTAGCTACTGGACTACCAGGGAAGTCCCTTTACAGATTCTCAAAGGATAGTTAGGAGTTGGTTAGCCAGACAAGAGAGATGACAAAGGGGAGAAGGCCCAGCAAGCTGAGAGTTGTATAGTATATAGAAGCAGAAGAGAATGTGGTGAGTCTGGGAAAGGGCAAATCAATGAAAAGTTGAATCACTGGCTCAGAGATCTTCTGCAGAGAAAGGTGGGAGATGAATCTAGAGAGGGCAGCAGGGCCAGATCATGCAGGAAGGGCTTTGAGCTAAGGAATAGTGAGATCCTAAGATGTTAAGAGGGGAAGGGACCTCTGAGATCCCTTGAAAGTGAAAGTCGCTCAGCTATGTCCGACTCTTTGCAACCCCATGGACTATACAGTCCATGGAATTCTCCAGGCCAGAATACTGGAATGGGTAGCCTTTCCCTTCTCCAGGGGATCATCCCTACCCAGGGATCGAACTCAGGTCTCCCACATTGCAGGCAGATTATTTACCAGCTGAGCCACAAGAATACTGGAGTGGATAGCCTATCCCTTCTCTGGCGAATCATCCCAACCCAAGAATTGAACCGGGGTGTCCTGCATTGCAGGTGGAGTCTTTACCAGCTGAGGTGTCAGGGAAGCCCTGATAGCTTGGCCCCACCCAATTTTGTTGCAGATAAGAGAACGGAGACCCAAATTGCTTACTGATATGACAAACCTCACTTAGCTCCAAGAAACAGTGTTTAGTATATGGGTCACAATTTCTTGTCTCGTTCCTGTATTGACCCCTATTATCATTTTAATGCCTTTGTTCTAAACATTGTCTTCTTTTTTTCTCCTTTAGCCATGGACTTTATTGTTTGAATATTTGCAACTATTATTCTATACACAAATTTTAATTTGTTACAAAACTCTATATTCCATATTGCTAGGTCACTTCACTTTCCATTTTATGCCACATTTCTGTCAAGAGATATTTCCTGAAAATGGAGCCTATTATACAGAGTGAAGTAAGCCAGAAAGAAAAACACCAGTGCAGTATACTAACGCATATATATGGAATTTAGAAAGATGGTAACAATAACCCTGTATGCAAGACAGCAAAAGAGACACAGATGTATAAAACAGTCTCTCGGACTCTGCGGGAGAGGGTGAGGGTGGGATGATTTAGGAGAATGGCATTGAAACATGTAAAATATCACATGTGAAACGAATCACCAGTCCAGGTTTGATGCATGATACAGCATGCTTGGGGCTGGTGCACTGGGATGACCCAGAGGGATGGGATGGGGAGGGAGGTGGGAGGGGGCAGCAGTGTCAGGTATCACAATATGGTAACAATAACCCTGTATGCAAGACAGCAAAAGAGACACAGATGTATAAAACAGTCTCTCGGACTCTGCGGGAGAGGGTGAGGGTGGGATGATTTAGGAGAATGGCATTGAAACATGTAAAATATCACATGTGAAACGAATCACCAGTCCAGGTTTGATGCATGATACAGCATGCTTGGGGCTGGTGCACTGGGATGACCCAGAGGGATGGGATGGGGAGGGAGGTGGGAGGGGGGGTTCAGGATGGGGAACACATGTACACCCATGGCGGATTCATGTCAATGTATGGCAAAACCAATACAATATTGTAAAGTAAAAAAATCACAATCTGTCTGATTGTGTGTTGCTGTTGTTGTTCAGTTGCTAAGTTGTGTCCAATTCTTTGCGATGCCCTGGACTGTAGCCCCCCAAGCTCCTCTGTCAATGAGATTTCCCAGGCAAGAATACTGGAGTGGGTTGCCATTTCCTTCTCCAGGTAAACATTGTCTTAAAAAGAAAATGTCTATGTTAACTAGGTATGGCATGCTGCCGTGCAAGGAGATGCCTAATTAGGGCAGGCATTGGGCTGTGCACCCACCCCCAACTGGGAAGAAACTGAGAGATCTAATTATATGTTGTTTGATTTTTCTTCTGGTTGGTTTATCAGCATGTAAGAGGCCACAGCACAGAAACTGGTGATGATGACAGACACCGTGTTGGACTCACAGCCAGTCAACAGCACTGGGGAGATGGATGGACTGTGCCCTGAGCTACTGCTGATCCCCCCACCTCTCTCTAACCATGGAATCCTAGAGCCTGTCCATAGTCCCTGTCCTTCTGCGAACCCTCCACCTTTGCCTCCTGACCCAGGCTGCCTGTTGGTAGAAGCCACAGCCACTGAAGAGGACACAGGGAACATGGAGATCATTGTGGAAGCAGTAGCTGGAAATCTGTCCCCAGGTGCTCCTGGAGAGACTCCAGGTATAAACACAGTTGCTTGCAGGGCAGTAGGATAAGCAAGCCTGAGTTATTTGTCTGTGCTATTTTTGATCCTTGCCTATAAACAAGATGAAGACACAAGGTAGCATCCTATTTTTATACTTAGAGATGTTATAATTTGATTTGCAGTTGGTGAATGTTTATTGGAGGCTGGCAAGGTGGTGCACAACTTGTACCAAGCTCTTGGCAGTCTGTCCCTGAGAGGGCTTCATGTCTGCTAGGCGGTAATCCAGGAGGGAAGACCTTTCTGACACCTCTGCCCAATTCTTACTGCTATAGTCCTCAGGGATTCTTTTCTCCACATTGACCCTCTCACCCAAGGACTGCAGCCAGGGTTTAAGCAAAAGGCCCAGCCTCTCTCCACCACCCAGGGCTTGGCAGGGCTTCCTAGAGGTAATCTGCAATTTCCCTGCTCTGATTTCTTGTGGATAACATATTTAACTCACCCAAGGAATGCATTATGACTGGGAATTGAACAATTTATGTTAGAAGAAAGATTCTCCCTGTTACTCTTCCTACAGCTACAACTTCTTATTTTTGGGTAGCTTCCCTATTTTTTAACTGTCATCTTCCAGCCACAATTGTACCAATTTTCCTTGTCAGTGTGCAAAGAATACTGGGAAAGATTAGCTGGTTTGATTGTATAGCATTTCTAAACTTTAATGTGGTGAAAGAAATAGTAAATAAATTGAGAAAGAATCTAGAAAGACATTGGCAATATATATAAGAAGAGTTAATATCTTTAAAATTCAAAGAGCTGCACAATAAGAAAAAGAAACAGTTTTTTTTTTTTTTCCTTAAAAAAAAAAGGGAGGGGGGAAAGAAACCTACATGCAATTCACTAAAAAAAAAAGTCACTAACCATAATCTCACTAACAGACAAATTCCAGTTAAAAGTACCTATGAGATGCCACTTCTGTTTTGCAACACTTGGGCAAAAATTAAGCTTTTTTTTTTTAATAAAACTAGTGTTGGTGAGGCTGTGGGAAGCAGACCCTATCTTATAGTTTATGGAGAGTATAAATTAGTGTGATCTTTTGAAGGTCAGTTTATCTACATAACAAAATTTAAATGAGTGTACTCTGACCCAGTAATTCCACTTATAGGGATCTGTTCTATAGAATGTGTCACATACATGCACAGAGATACAGGAATAAGGATGTGTAGGGCAGCTTTCTTCACAGTGTTTGGAAATAACCCAGATATCCATCAGTAAGGGTAATTTCATTTTGCTCTATTCATGCTCTGAAGTATCGTGAACTAGACAAAAAAAATATGAGATAGATCTAAATGTACTGCTTTTAGATAAAAATATCTTTGATATATAGCAAGTTGGAAAAAAAAATTATGAAAATGTGACCCCCATGAGGCCTGAAAAGATATAGACCAAATTGTGTGTGTGAGGCTGGGAGGTGGATATTCTTATATAGATGTGCTGTTGCACTGAATTTTTATTTAAACAAAGAAAAATATAAAGAGAAAAAAGACCACCAGAATGCAGGACAAACCTGGACTCCACCATTAACAAGCATGGTGGCCTTAACCTTGCAGAATCCCTGGTCCCTCTTCTCATAGGGCAGTTGGAGGACCAAGTAAAAGTGTATTCCTAAGCCTTTCTTTGTCAAGGTCCTGCCATTACTTAAGAAATGGCAGCGATTACTGTGAATGTGATTTGGCTTATTTCAGAAAGGATGTCCTCCATTTTATGAGTCACTGTGCATTTGAAAGTCTTTTCACAGCATATAAAAGTAAACATATATATTGTCATGTATGTCACAGATGTTACCCCCAGATTGTCATTTTCTTCTTGTGAGAGTTTCTAATTTTTCATTTGGGCAAAATATATTACCTTTTCTTAATGCTTTTTGGATTTGGTTAATGCTTGTTACATTCACTTCACAAATATTTATGAAATGCCTACTTTGTGCTCAGTATCGTGTAAGATAGACTGTTCTTGACCTTAGGGGCTTAGTCAGGTGTAGAATCAGACTTAAGCCCATCTCCATTCCGCAGACATGAAAAGATCCACTTATATTTTCTGCTGGTAACTAACTCCTCTGAGTCTCATTCTGTCTGATTCTGTGCCTTTCTCTGTCGGTCCTCTGCCTACAGGTGTCCTGGTAAAGGTGGTGGAGGTGTACTTCTGTGAGCGCTGTGAGCAGAGCTTCGCAGAGCCCACTCTGCTGGCCCTGCACCAGTGCACTGAGACCCTTATTCAGCCCGTGCAGGGCCTCCCTACCCCGCCCTGCTCTGTAGAGATGCCCCCCAGCAACCTCACTCTCCCCGGCCCTCTGCAGGGCCAGAGCCCACCAGATAGTCCCCTGCCATGCCCTGTGTGTAGACAAGAGTTTGCCCAACCCCAGACCCTGAAGAGCCACTTCAAGATGCACTGGGGCACCCCTGACACCTTCTCCTGCCCAGAATCTGGCTGTGTGTTCTCCACTCAAGATCGCAAGGAGCTCCACCAGCACCTGAGGCAGACCCACAGAGCGCTTCCAGTGCCCTGTTCCTTCCGGGGCTGCCCCCTGCTCTTTGGGAGCCAGCAGGGCATGGAGCTGCATCGGCAGACCCACTATCCTTTCCACTGCAACCGCTGCAGCTTTGTGGGCTCCAACGTCAAACTCTTCCGGCAGCATCAGCGGAGTCATGGGGCTGGGACGCAGCGAGAACCGTCTGCTGTAATGGGTCTTCCTTCCCAGGAGTTGCTGCCAGGTATGAGGTCAAGGGCCCAGCAGTCCCCTGACTGGAACACAGCTGCAGTTGGTCTGTAGAAGAGGCAGTTGTTAGAGATGCCATGAATGTATGCATGAATTTAAGAGAATCCAGAGTAGTGGCTCAGGAGGTCAGGATTACTGACTGATGTGGAAAGGCATCTAGACATCCTGGACCAGGCAGACTGAAGATTGGCTTAGGCTGCACTGAAGTGATTTAATCAACATCTCTTCTGATCCATCTCAGAACTTTCTGAGGGCAGAAGCTAAATTGCCTTGCCCGTCAGTGGCTATAGCCACTGGTGGAGTGCCTGTGGACTCCTGTTAGAGCAAGTGGAATTGGGCAGGAGAAGCTGGGGTTATTTTAAAAAGAAACCTTCAATTCAGGTGGTGCTTCAGTGATTCTTATTCCTCTTGGTCTCAAAAAGAGAGCGTGAGGTGAGTAGAGGAGCAGGAGGAAATAGAGAAATCAGACCAGCGGGGCCAGGGTTCTGATGAGAGAATTTGGCTTGCTAACAGGAGATGGTGATGAACAGGGAGGCCTGGCGTGCTGCGATTCATGGGGTCGCAAAGAGTCGGATACGACTGAGCGACTGAACCGAACTGAACACTGATTTGTGCTCTGGTGCAAACAGAAGATTCTTCTTTCCTTGAATGAAAAAGTCATACATCTTTGCCTTACCGTGGCAGCTGCCTCTACTGAGGGCTAGAAGGAATGGGTGTGGAGCGCAGGGTGTGTCCCTGAATTGCTGAGTTGGATTTCACAGTAGACAGTTTAGACGTCAGGAATATTGGCCCACAGTGAGCCACCAGCTGTTAGCCCTGGGGACCTGAGTCAAGGAAGTACACTCTGGTCTGTCCTCTACCTCTGTGCCCCTCTCCCCACTCCAGTGACCTCAAAGCTCTTACCTTCAAGGGGTCTGAGTTTGGTGTTATCTGAGGTTTGATTTACTTTGTGAAAGTGAAAGTGGCTTAGTCATGTCCAGCTCTTTGTGACCCCATGAACTATATAGCCTGGCAGGCTACTCTGTCCATGGGATTCTCCAGGCCAGTATACTAGAGTGGGTAGCTGTTCCCATCCCCAGCGGATCTCCTCACCCCAGGGATCAAAACCAGGTCTCCTGCATTGCAGATGGATCTTTACTGTCTGAGACACTAGTGAAGCCCTTGACTTAACTTTAGATTGGAGCATTACTAACAGCTTAGCTCCTGGTCTTTCTGTCCCTGTGGGAATAAACATATATGCTTAGAACCCAGGATTTTCTTACACTACTCGGTGGGAGGTGATTCTTCCCAGCTAGTAAGAGCGAAATTCAAGCACTCAGTGCTGCGCTGGCTTCTCTAGTCATCCAGTTCTTTGCACTTGCAGCTCCCAAAGTGCCTCCAGGAATGGGAGAGCCTTCAGAGGAGACAGGAGTGCCCTCACCTGGACAGGAGTCAGTGGAAGAGGAGGAAGAGGAGCGTGGTAGCCGGAAGAGCTCCCAGAAAGCCCTGGAGCTGGAAGGTAGTGACATGATGGGCTTGAACCTCTCGATGGGGAGGAACAGACTGGGGGGGCCTGGCATTGAGGCTCTGAGGTTTGGTTTTCTGAGTTTTGGTTCGCATCCTTCCGTTTCTAACATTCTTCTTCGACACAGCTAGTGGGGAAGTGGTAGATGGGCACAGTCCCTAGTGACACAGCGCATGCGGGCTAAGTCGCTTCAGTCTGACTCTGTGCGACCCCCTAGCCTGCCGGGCTTCTCTGTCCATGGGATTTTCCAGACATGAATACTGGAGTGGGTTGCTGGGCCCTCCTCCAGGCGATCTTCCCGACCCAGGGATTGAACCTGTGCTTCTTACATCTACCTGCATTGACAGGCAGGTTCTTTATCACTGGTACCACCTGGGAAGCCCCTGGTGATGCAGGGGAAAGGTAAATAGCATTTGCTCTCGGAGTTGGTTTTCCTCAGGCAGAAGGCTCTTCTGTGAGGAGAGAGGGTGATGTTCAAAGAACAAAGATGCCAGGGGTTATTGACTGGCAACCTGTCTTGTCTGACATTGAGCCCCCTAAGACTGCATTTCTGAACCCTTGCATTCCCAGTTTTCCATCTGAGTAGAACAGCATTTGAAGCCCATCCCACAGGGAGCATATTTACCAACAGATGACCAGGAAGGATCTGATTATATTTATTATCAGCTCTCTGACCGGAGTATTCAGAAGTAAGAGTACTTTACCTTGTCTTCCCTCTGCTCACTCCCTGTGAGGTCCTTCTCCTTCCAACCAGCCCTCCTAATTCTTCCACCTGCCCCCATGGAGGGCAGGAGGAACAAGAATGTTCCATCAAGATTGTTCTTTTGAGCTTTTCTGGATAGAGGCTTAGGAATAGAGGGTGGCTGGGTGAAGCACTTCTTACAGGCCACAGCTTGGTCTGAGAACTCCTTGTGATTTTCTTTCTCTAAATACTCGAATGTCTTGTCTCTTCTTTGAGACTGCAGAGTTTGAGATGCTACTATTTGGTTTCCCGGAGAGAAAGGAACGAGGCCATGCAGGCGTGCATGTTTTGTCTGGGCAGACTGTGGTTCTCCCATTATACGGTCAGTCACTGGCCTATTGAAGAATCTCATCGTCAACCCTCCCCTCCTTTTTCCCTCTCCCAGGCACTGTGGCTTCTGGCCCCGAGTCCCTCTTCAAGACCCATATGTGTCCAGAATGCAAGCGCTGCTTCAAGAAGCGAACTCACCTGGTGGAGCACCTACACCTCCACTTCCCAGACCCCAGTCTCCAGTGCCCCAACTGCCAGAAGTTCTTCACCAGTAAGAGCAAGCTCAAGACCCACCTGCTGCGGGAGCTGGGCCAGAAGGCACACCGCTGCCCGCTGTGCCACTACAGCGCCGTAGAGAGGAACGCCCTCAACCGCCACATGGCCAGCATGCACGAGGACATCTCCAACTTCTACTCGGACACCTACGCCTGTCCCGTCTGCCGGGAGGAGTTCCGCCTCAGCCAGGCCCTGAAGGAGCACCTCAAGAGCCACACCGCGGCCGCTGCGGCTGAGCCACTGCCCCTCCGCTGCTTCCAGGAGGGCTGCGGCCACACGGCACCCGACCGCAAGGCCTTCGTGAAGCACCTGAAGGAGACCCACGGGGTGCGGGCCGTGGAGTGCCGCCACCACTCATGCCCCATGCTCTTCGCCACGGTGGAAGCCATGGAGGCCCACCATAAGAGCCACTATGCCTTCCACTGCCCCCACTGTGACTTCGCCTGCTCCAACAAGCACCTGTTCCGCAAACACAAGAAGCAGGGCCACCCCGGCAGTGAAGAGCTGCGCTGCACCTTCTGTCCCTTTGCCACCTTCAACCCGGTGGCCTACCAGGACCATGTGGGCAAGATGCACGCTCACGAGAAGATCCACCAGTGCCCCGAGTGCAGCTTTGCCACCGCCCACAAGAGGGTGCTCATCCGCCACATGCTGCTGCACACCGGTGAGATGGCTTCCGCCCTTCCCGCGCTCCGTGTCGTGGGGGCGATGACGGTGATGATGGCGCCAAATGGGAGCTTTCCCTGTGTGCCGGGCACGTGGTGGGCTTTGCATATGTTGCATAGGACTCATGAGGTGAAGCTAGCTAGCATCTGAAGTTCACAAATGAGCCTTAAGCTGAATGTCCATCAGCTCAGAAAGTGGTCAGGCTAGGGTTTGAATCCAGGCTCTCTGACCCAGGGGCTTCTCTGGTGGCTCAGATGGTAAAGCGTCTACCTGCAATGCGGGAGACCTGGGTTCAATCCCTGGGTCAGGAAGATCCCCTGGGGAAGGAAATGGCAACCCACTCCACTCCAGTACTCTTGCATGGAAAATTCCATGGCTGGAGGAGCCTGGTAGGCTACAATCCATGGGGTCGCAAAGAGTCGGACACGGCTGAGCAACTTCACTTTTACTTTCCTCAGACCCTGTGCTCTTGTGCCTCACCTTTAATGCCCTGGTGGGTTCTGTCCACCCCTAGTCAGGCATGTTTACCCAGCCTGTTAAAGCAAAGAAGCCCAAACCAGGACGGATGGCTGCCTTTGTAACTCAACTCAAGTTCTGTGATGTGCTGTGAGAGATGGGGCTGAGGGGGCTGAGCCATCCTTACATGTTACAGCCTTGGCAGCTGTGACACTGAAAGATGATCACATCACATGACCTGAAAGTTGCAGGTTTTTCAACTCAGACTTTTTCACTGATTATCAGCATTACTGATACTTTGAGTAAAAACCAATTCAGGCTCCCTGGCTATATTGCATTTGCCCTTTTGTGATCTCTATGTAAGTATCGGTGAATTGACCAGACATCTAAAAAATCTCATCAAAGATTCTTTAGTTTGGGAGGACAGTTTTTAGGCAGCTTGTGGCAAAGCCATTGTTGTTCCCATTAAACAGTTCATTTCTATACAGGCTTTAGTCACAAAATCTCATTTTGGGGGGCCTTTCCTAAAACCTCACATCAATATAGGCGTATTTTCTTTTATTGTACTTGACTTTATTATTCTTAGCAGATAACTGTGTTTTTTATAAACTGAAGGTTTGTGGCAACCCTGCATTGCCAGGTGATGGTTAGCATTTTTTAGCAGTATTTTTTAATCAAGGCATGCACATTGTTTTGTTAAAATGCTATTACACACTTGATAGACTTCAGTGCAGCATGTGAACATAACATTTTTATGTGTACTGGGAAACCATAAAATTTGTGTGATTCGCCTTGTTGCAGTATATGCTTTACTGCAATGGTCTGGAACTGAGCTCACAATGTCTCTGAGGTATGTTTGTGTAGTGCTTTCCAGTTTACAGAGTTCTTTTATATTTATTATTCATAACAATCTTGTGAGGAAGGCAGGTAAAGATGAGAGACCCTGAACATTTAAGTGGCCTGTTTCAGGATCCCACAGCTGGTATTAGAACCAGAGCCAGCTGGTTGCTTTTCTTTCACCATCAGCGGAGGAGCTGAGTGGGTAGCAGGGGCCTCAGGGAAAGGTCTTGAAAGGAATATGGCCCCAGCCTCACCAGTCAGCACCAGGTCTTGACCAGCTTACAAGGACAGCTCGTCCTTGAGTCCTCTGGGGCATCTTATTTAAACTTTATGTCTACTATGTGAGGTCAGTATTTTTGTGTCCCCTCCTGCTCCCACCACCTTTTTGGAAACCAGGTAAGTGAGACTTAGAGGGGATAAATGACCTTCCCAAGGCCACACAGTAGTAATCTGGAATTTCAACCACTGCCTAATCGCTCTATGATTTCTCTGTGCCTCAGCTTCTTCCTCTGTAAAATGGGGTAATCAGGACACCTGCCTCGTAGGGCTGTTGTGAGGATTCAGTAAGGGGAGGCATTTTTATAAAGTGCTCAGAAAGGCGCCTGGCACATAGTGAGCACTGTGTAAATGTCAGCTATTAATATCTTTATGACTGTGTTGGACTCCAGAGTTGTTAACTACTATATCATATTACCTAATTTTTTCCTCCTCCTCTTCCACTAAACTAAGTGGATTGGGCTAAGTGGGGCAGTTGGCCATCAGTGCCAGTAAGCTGTATAACAAATCTAGAACCGACTTTGAGAAAAGCTGGGTCTTTGTTTCCTCCCATCTTCCCTGGTTTCGGGGTGGAGGCGAGGTCATCCAAGAGGGCCATGGGGCAGCGTTGACTCTGCCATCAGCTTCCGCTCCTGCCGGGCATCAGGGCGTCCCTCAGTCGCTCCGTGTCTGACCTGTGTCCTCTCCCCGCTCACCCCACCCCCACAGGTGAGAAGCCCCACAAGTGTGAGCTGTGCGACTTCACTTGCCGAGACGTGAGCTACCTGTCCAAGCACATGCTGACCCACTCCAACACCAAGGATTACATGTGTACCGAGTGCGGCTACGTCACCAAGTGGAAGCACTACCTCAGCGTGCACATGCGCAAACACGCAGGCGACCTCAGGCATGAGCGCACGTGTGCCTCCCTCCCCCGCCCAGTGACCTGGGGTTAAGCTGGCTGAAGTCGGCTCCCAGGACCATCTCTCTTCCGGTCCCCGAGAGACCCCTCCTCACCCCCTTCTGCTCCTGTCATCTCTGTACCACTGCCTCCAGCTGGCCTCTGTCTGTGGCCCAGGCTGCACAGTGAGACCTCTCTGGGCTCAGGGAAAGGAGCGCAGACCCAGAGGAGAGGCCCGGAGACTAAGGTGTCATTTGAGCTCTGAGCCCAGTCCTGGTGACATAGATGGGCTATGCTTGTGACCCCGATCCTGGCACTTCCACATCCCGGAAAGTTCCCCTCTGACCAGTGGGTTCAGCTGGCTAGGGAGTCTCTCCTTAGCTTTCACGCCACTGTGGAGAGTAGAACTCGGTGCAGAAACCTTCCCGAGAGGCTGTAGCCGTGTCAGCACCCTGGAAGTCTGCAGAAGTTTGCTGATTCATGATGTATTCCCTTTAGGAAGAAACATAGTTTAAGAGTTAGAACACAAGCCCTGAAGCTAGACTGTCTCTGCCCTTCACTTCCTTTGTAACTTGAGGCAAGTTATTAACTTCTATGCCTTAGTCTCCTCACTGATAAAATGGAGATACCTAGTTTATAGGGTAACAGAAAAGACGATTCTATTAGATGATGAGGGACTTCCCTGGCAGTGCAGTGGTCAAGACTTTGCCTTCCAGTGCACCAGGTACGGGTTTGATCCCTAATTGGGAAACCAAGATCCCACATGTCTCGTGGCCAAAAAACCAAAACAAAACAAGCAATATTGTAACAAATTTAATAAAGACTTTTAAGAAAATGTTTTAAGTAAATCAGATGACACATGTACAAGTGAATGTGGAACCTGGCCCATGGTATGAATTTATGAGTGACTGGTAATGGCTATGATTAACTCAATAATTGTGATCTTTCCCTTTTTGCCAGATACCAGTGCAACCAGTGCTCCTATCGCTGCCACCGGGCCGATCAGCTGAGCAGCCACAAGCTGCGGCACCAGGGCAAGTCCCTGATGTGTGAGGTGTGTGCCTTCGCCTGCAAGCGGAAGTACGAGCTGCAGAAGCACATGGCTTCCCAGCACCACCCCGGGACGCCAGTGCCGCTCTACCCCTGCCGCTACTGCAGCTACCAGAGCCGCCACAAGCAGGCGCTGCTGAGCCACGAGAACTGCAAGCACACCCGCCTCCGCGAGTTCCGCTGTGCCCTCTGTGACTACCGCACCTTCAGCAACACCACGCTCTTCTTCCACAAGCGCAAGGCCCATGGCTACGTGCCAGGCGACCAGGTCTGGCAGCTCCGCTGTGCCAGCCAGGAGCCAGAAGGGGCCAGGCAGTGCCCAACACCCTCACCAGACTCAGAGCCTGCAAGTCAACTGTCTGCCCAGCCTGAGGGGCCGGACCACGACCCCGGGGCTGTGATGGACCCCACCCTGATCCACGCCCTGCCAGAGACCAGTGAGGAGGGCAGTGCTGGGAAACAGGACAGCAGCGAGGTTCCCCAGGGGGATGACCTGGTCGGCAGCCCCAGTCCAGCGGAGGTAGACGAGGGCGGCTGCACACTACACCTCGAGGCCCTGGGAGTCGAGCTGGGACCTGTGGCTGACCCGCCCCTTGAGGAGGTCACCCGGACAGATCCTGTGGAGTTCAGGCCCCTGGATCCCCCGGGGCCCCTGAGCCTGGAAGGGCCAGAGGGAACTTTGACAGAGCTGTCTACCTTTGAGGGTGCTGGAACTTCCGACTTGGGTGCTGAAGAGCCCATTCTGGAAAAGTCAGTCTCTCAGCCCCCAACCAATCCTCCTTCCTCAGAGGAGCCCCCAGATGGCTGGGTAGGAACCTTCAAGGCAACTACACCCACTGAGACCGCACCCCTGCCCCAGCTCCCTGAATCCGAGTCATTACTCAAGGCCCTAAGGAGGCAGGACAAAGAGCAGGCAGAGGCATTGGTGCTGGAAGGGCGAGTCCAGATGGTCGTGATTCAGGCAGAGGGGAGAGCTTTCCGCTGCCCACACTGCCCATTCATCACCCGCCGGGAGAAGGCCCTGAGTCTGCACTCCAGGGCTGGGTGCCAGGGCCGCCGAGAGCCCCTGCTCTGCCCCGAGTGTGGCGCTAGCTTCAAGCAGCAGCGTGGCCTCAGCACACACCTGCTGAAGAAGTGCCCCGTTCTGCTCAGAAAGAGCAAGAGCTTGCCCACACCAGATTCACCCATCGCTCTGCAGCCTCTGCCCCCAAGCACCCCGGCCTCAGAGGATGCAGAAGGTGGGAAGACCCCAGCTGCACCCTTAGAAGAGATCATGCTCCCAAGAGATGCTCCTTCTGAGCCTTCTAGGGAGCCAGAGAAGATAGGGGAGCCTCTTGCCGTGCTCTCTGGCTCTACAGTCCCTCCTGTGGGAGACTCCTCGCCCTCAGAGGCCCCTGAGAAGTTCCACTTCGAGCAGGGCAAGTTTCACTGCAACTCATGCGCGTTCCTCTGCTCTCGCCTCTCCTCCATCACCTCTCACGTGGCTGAGGGCTGCCGGGGTGGACGTGGCGGGGGAGGAAAGCGCGGGGCCATCCAGACCCAGCCTGCCCTGTCCCCCCTGAGCAGCGGGGATTCTGCACCCCTGAGCACTGGGAATACAGAGCGCAGCCCGGGGGATGGGGAGCCGGCTCTGCTGCCAAAGCAGAAGGCGGCCCGCTTCTCCTGCCCCACATGTCCCTTTAGCTGTCAGCAGGAGCGGGCTCTGCGGACTCACCAGACCCGGGGCTGCCCCCTGGAGCCCTCTGGAGAGCTGCGCTGCGGCCTCTGCCCCTTCACTGCTCCCGCTGCTGCTGCCCTGAGGCTCCACCAGAAGCGCCGGCACCCTGCCACCACCCAGGCCCGAGGCCCCCGGCCCCCTCTGCAGTGCGGGGACTGCGGCTTCACCTGTAAGCAGAGCCGGTGCCTGCAACAGCACCGACGGCTGAAGCACGAGGGGGTGAAGCCACATCAGTGCCCATTCTGTGACTTCTCCACCACCCGAAGGTACCGGCTCGAGGCCCACCAGTCCCGACACACAGGGGTTGGCCGCATCCGCTGCAACTCCTGTCCTCAGACGTTCGGTACCAACTCCAAACTGCGCCTGCACCGGCTGAGGGTGCACGACAAAACGCCTACCCACTTCTGTCCCCTCTGTGACTACAGCGGCTACCTCCGCCATGACATCACCCGCCACGTCAACAGCTGCCACCAGGGCACCCCAGCCTTTGCCTGCCCTCAGTGCGAGGCCCAGTTCAGCTCCGAGACAGCGCTCAAGCAGCACGCGCTGCGCCGGCATCCAGAGCCCACGCTGCCCACCCCCGGCTCTCTGGCAGAGGCCACCGAGGGCCCCCTGCACTGCACCCGCTGCGGGCTGCTGTGCGCCAGCCCCGCCAGCCTACGGGGGCACACCCGGAAGCAGCACCCCCGGCTCGAGTGTGGGGCCTGCCAGGAGGCCTTCCCCAGCCGGCCGGCACTGGACGAGCACCGGAGGCAGCAGCATTTCAGCCACCGCTGCCAGCTCTGTGACTTTGCTGCCCGGGAGCGGGTGGGCCTGGTGAAGCACTACTTGGAGCAGCACGAGGAGACTTCCGAGGCAGCTGCAGCCTCGGCCGGGGAGGGGGACTCTGGCCAGCCCCCTCTGCGCTGCCCCTTCTGTGACTTTGCCTGCCGCCACCAGCTGGTGCTCGATCACCACGTGAAAGGGCACGGGGGCACCCGGCTCTACAAGTGCACGGACTGTGCTTACAGCACCAAGAACCGGCAGAAGATCACCTGGCACAGCCGTATCCACACCGGGGAAAAGCCCTACCGCTGTCACCTCTGTCCCTATGCCTGTGCGGACCCCTCTCGCCTCAAGGTAAGGTCAGGGGCCATGGAAACGGGAGGAAGGCAGGCTGCAGAGTTAAAACCACCTAGCTTCTCTAATCCTGACTCTTCCAAGTATCAGCTCTGTGACTTGGGTCAAGTCCCTTAACTTATCCAAGCCTCAGGTTCCTCATCTGTGAGAAAAGGGGATAATATTGCATAGGGTTGTTACAAAGGTAGAATTCCAGGACTTCCTGGTGGTCCAGTGGCTAAGACTCCGTGCTCCCAGTGCAGTGGGCATGGGTTCAATCCCTGGTCAGGGAACTAAGATCCCCCATGCCACGCAGTCAAAAAAAAAGATAGAATTCCATAATAAATGCTTGGCATGTGATAAAGGCATGTAATAGGTTGTAGATAATCTAGATAATAATAGCTAACATTTAAACCCAAGACAGGCGGGTCATGGTGGAGAGGTCTGACAGAACGTGGTCCACTGGATAAGGGAACAGCAAGCCACTTCAGTATTCTTGCCTTGAGAACCCCATGAACAGTATGAAAAGGCAAAATGATAGGATACCAAAAGAGGAACTCCCCAGGTCATTAGGTGCCCAGTATGCTACTGGAGATCAGTGGAGAAATAACTCCAGAAAGAATGAAGGGATGGAACCAAAGCAAAAACAATACCCAGTTGTGGATGTGACTGGTGATAGAAGCAAGATCCGATGCTATAAAGAGCAATATTGCATAGGAACCTGGAATGTCAGGTCCATGAATCAAGGCAAATTGGAAGTGGTCAAACAAGAGATGGCAAGGGTGAATGTCGACATTCTAGGAATCAGCAAACTAAAATGGACTGGAATGGGTGAATTTAACTCAGATGACCATTATATCTACTACTGCGGGCAGGAATCCCTCAGAAGAAATGGAGTAGCCATCATGGTCAACAAAACAGTCCAAAATGCAGTACTTTGATGCAATCTCAAAAATGACAGAATGATCTCTGTTCGTCTCCAAGGCAAACCATTCAATATCAGTTATCCAAGTCTATGCCCCAACCAGTAACACTGAAGAAGCTGAAGTTGAATGGTTCTATGAAGACCTACAAGACCTTTTAGAACTAACACCCAAAAAAGATGTCCTTTTCATTATAGGGGACTGGAATGCTAAAGTAGGAAGTCAAGAAACACCTGGAGTAACAGGCAAATTTGGCCTTGGAATGCGGAATGAAGCAGGGTAAAGACTAATAGAGTTTTGCCAAGAAAATGCACTGGTCATAGCAAACACCCTCTTCCAACAACACAAGAGAAGACTCTACACATGGACATCACCAGATGGTCAACACCAAAATCAGATTGATTATATTCTATGCAGCCAAAGATGGAGAAGCTCTATACAGTCAACAAAAACAAGACCAGGAGCTGACTGTGGCTCAGATCATGAACTCCTTATTACTAAATTCAGACTTAAGTTGAAGAAAGTAGGGAAAACCACTTAACCATTCAGGTATGACCTAAATCAAATCCCTTATGATTATACAGTGGAAGTGAGAAATAGATTTAAGGGCCTAGATCTGATAGATAGAGTGTCTGATGAACTGTGGAATGAGGTTCGTGACATTGTACGGGAGACAGGGATCAAGACCATCCCCATGGAAAAGAAATGCAAAAAAGCAAAATGGCTGTCTGGGGAGGCCTTACAAATAGCTGTGAAAAGAAGAGATTGACTGTGGCTCAGATCATGAACTCCTTATTACCAAATTCAGACTTAAAGTTGGTGCTTACTGATGCTAAAATTTTGGCCTCTGTGCACTGGTGCCAAATCAAATCTCAAAGATAGTTTTGGGTGAAGTGAAAAAGTAGAAGAAAAAAAAAAGTAGGAAAGCCAACAAAGGTCTGTATAATCAAAGCTGTGATTTTTCTAGTAATCATGTACCAATGTGAGACCTGGACTATAAAGAAGGCTGAGCACAAAAGAATTGGTGTTTTCCAACTGAAGTACTGGAGAAGACTCTTGAGAGTCCCTTAGACTGCAAGGAGATCAAACCGGTCAGTCCTAGAGGAAATAAACTCTGTACATTCATTGGAAGGGTTGATGCTAAAGCTGAAGGTCCAGTACTTTGGCTACCTGATGGAAAGAGCTGACTCACTGGAAAAGACCCTGATGCTGGGAAAGATTGAAGGCAGGAGAAGGGGCCGACAGAGGGTGAGATGGTTGGATGGTATCACCGACTCAATGGACATAAGTTTGAGCAAACTCTGGAAGATGGTGAAAGACAAGGAAGCTTGGCATGCTGCAGTCCATGGGGTCACAAAGAGTCAGACATGACCTAGCGACTGAACAAGAAGAAGAAGGAAATAGTAGCTTTATTGCTTTGCCAGGCAAATGGAGACAGAGCAGTCTCCTGCCCTGAAAACTTGTGTGTCCTGACCCAGGGGTGTTTGGTGAGGAGTTTTATAGCAATGATTCAAGGGTAAGGTTGCTGATAAGATTAGGGTGTGTGCAGAGCCTGCACTCCTTTAGTTTGGTTAGAGGTGGTCTCTTGATGAGTTTCTCTGGTTCTGTTAATCTGGTGTTCTCTGAAATGAGTTTTAGTTCTGTAAAGAGCTTAAAGATATTGTTAAGTGTATTCCTTGATGTGGAACCAGGACCCCACCCCCAGGCTGGATAGACTACCATTTCTTGGCTATTCCTCATCCCTTCTCTTCTCTGATTAGCAACTGTTGGAATCAGCCCTTTGGAACTCAGGGAAGGTCCTGGAGGCTGAACAGAAAGGCTCTCCATGCCCTCGAGCCCCACAGGATCCTGTTTGGTGTCTTTATTTGACTTTAACTGGCCACCAATGTTACTTGGCAGTGCTACTGTTGATGTTGTTCAGTTGCTAAGTCATGTCTGACTCTCTGTGACCCCATGGACTGCACCAAGCCAGACTTCCCCGTCCTTCACTGTCTCCTGGAGTTTGCTCAGATTCATGTCCATTGAGTCGGTGGTGCTGTCTGACAATCTCGTCTTCAGGTACTCTTTTCTCCTCCTGCCTTCAATCTTTCCCAGCATCAGGGTCTTTTTCAGTGAGTCGGGCCATCACATCAGGTGGCCAAAGTATTGGAGCTTCAGCTTTAGCATCAGTCCTTCCAAAAAAAATAAAGGGTTGGTTCTCTTCAGGATTGGCTGGTTTGATCTCCTTGCTGTCCAAAGGACTCTCAAGAGTCTTCTCCAGCACCACAATTCAAAGGCATCAATTCTTCAGCCTTCTTTATGGTCCAACACTCACATCCATACATGACTACTGGAAAAAGATTAGCTTTGACTACATGGACTTTTGTTGGCAAAATGACATCTTTGCTTTTGAATATGCTGTCTATGTCTATGTTTGAGAGTCCCTTGGACAGCAAGGGACAGCAAGTAAATCCTAAAGGAGATCAACCCTGAATATTCATTGGAAGGATTGATGCTGAAGTTGAAACTTCAATACTTTGGCCACCTGATGTCAAGAGCTGACTCATAGGAAAAAACCCTGATGTTGGGAAAGATTGAGAGCAAGAGGAGAAGGGGGCAACAGAGGATGAGACAGTTGGATGGCATCATCAACTCAATGGACATGAGTTTGAGCAAATTCCAGGGATAGTGAAGGACAGGGAAGCCTGGCATGTTGCAGTGTTGGACATGACTGAGTGACTGAACAACAGCAACAGTGTTTGTCATAGGTTTCCAAGGAACAGCTGTCTTTTAATTTCATGACTGCAGTCACTATCCACAGTGATTTTGGAGCCCAAGAAAATAAAATCTGCCTTATTATACTCACCTCTTATAACACCCTACACATTACCCCACAGTTCTATTCAGCTTATCTTTAAATTTGAGGCAATATCCAGAAATGGGCATTGATATTTCAGCAATTTGCAAGAGGGAAATGATTTGTTCTAGTGGAATTAACACTCCGATGAGTGGGGAAGGGGAGATGACACAAGATAACTTCAGATGCTAAGTAATATCACATCACACTGATGTGATAATGTAATATCTCACATGGTGATCACGTGAGCTGGGTTGGTTATGAAAGATATATCTGGGAATGTAAATTTGAACTGAATGACAGGGAAGATTCTTCTTTGCAAAGCCTAAAGGAAGAAACTTCTAGTGCAAAGTCTTGGACACAAGAACAAGTCTGGTGTGCTCCAGGGACAGAGAGAGAGCCAGCAAGCATGAAGCTGGTGCAGGTAGGGGAGGGCAGTTGGAAGAGATGGAGAGGTTGTTAGTGGAGGAGGGGCTCATGGAGGGGAAGATGGTGGTCAAGAAATTAATTTTTATTCTGACCACAATGGCAAGCAGTGAAAAATTTTAAGCAGGAAGGAATGTGAGTATTGTGTGTGTGCTCTGTTGCTTCAGTCATGTCCAACTCTTTGCAACCCCATGGACTATAGCCTGCCAGCTTCCTCTGTCCAAGGGATTCTCCAGGCAAGAATACTGGAGTGGTTTGCCATTTCCTTCTCCAGGGGATTTTCCCAAACCCAGGATCGAACCTGCGACTCTTGCATCTCATGCATCGGCAGGCAGATTCTTAACCACTTGTGTTACCTGGGAAGCCCAAAAGAGACATGTCTGGCTTTCCCCCTGCTAAAGATCAGGAGAGTTAGACTAGGTTAGAGGTTACTGGAATGGAACACCCCCTCACCCCTACCCTGTTAAAATTTCTTGCAGTGTTCCTGGGAAGAAAGGATTGTGGCCTTGGACTTGGACTAAGTAATGGAATGGCCAGGCATAGAATGCACCTTGGGCTGCTTTCAGCAGGAACTGCTGATAGGTTGGGTCTGGGATATGAAGGGGAAAGAGAGGAACAGGTGTTATGCCTGCATTTTTAAAATTTGGGATATAATTATTTTACGATGTGTTAGTTTCTGCTGTGCAACAAAGTGAATCAGCTATATGTATACATATATCCCTTTCCTCCTTAAGCCTCCCTCCCACCTACTCCCATTCAACCCCTCTAGGCCGTCACAAAGCTCCCAGCTGAGCCTCCTGTTATGCCTACATTTTGGCTTGAGCTATTCGGTAGTAAAGCCATGTATGGAGCTGAGGAAGATTAGGGAAGAGGCAGGCTTGGGAGGGGAGTAACCAAGTTCTGTTTTGGGGATGGAGGTCTTTGTTAGGTCTTCCTGTGGAGAGGACACTTCTACTTCCTTTTCTGCTCATTCTTTCATTTATGCAAGAAGGCTCTCACTCCCATCATTTCCTTAAGATTCTCGTCTCAGAGATTCCTGTGGCTTCTTGAACCCAAATCCAAATGGACTATGTTGAATTGCCTACTCTTTGGACTCTAGCCAGTATTTCAGTGTTGTTCACCTTCTTTATTGCAACGTTTCTGTCCTTGAATGTTTGATTTTTCCTCTCCTTTAGCTTCCATATTTCTCTGTCTTGATCTCCCTTTCCTCTTGCCCCCACCTGGAATTCAAGATCTTTTTGTTCTGGATTCACAGATCTTTCAGCCTTATACCTCTTAATCTTCCTTCATGGATCTTTGGTTCTAGCCAGAAAACAAATATTATTCAAGTTCAGAAAATATTGAACTTCTTTGCTTTTTGTCTTTTGCTTCATCTCTGAGCTTCCACGGGGGTGGGGTGGGGGGGCAGGTCATTGACCCGCAGTCTAAAAAATGCTCTGTGAAATTGCTTTGAATGTGGGTCTGCTGTTGAGAACTCCCTCAGCATTTGTCTCTATCTGCATCTTTAATATTAGACCACGTTTTCTCAGGGTAGAGAAATATAGTTAGACATTTATTTTGTTTTCCAGCACTTTCAGTTCAGTTCAGCTGCTCAGTCATGTCCAACTCTTTGAAACCATGGACTGTAGCACATCAGGCTTCCCTGTCTCGATATCAATTCACTTCTTTTAGGTTTCTGCTAATGCTATTGTGAAGTGTTAATTTTTTCCCTTTGGGGGACTTCAGTTAGACCTTCTCAGTGTAGTCTCTCTTTTCTGCATTATTTTTTTTTAAGTTAAAAAAATTATTTATTTATTTGGCTGTGCTGGATCTTGGTTGTGGTATGCAAGATCTTTGATCTTCATTGCTGTATTCAGGATCTTTATTGTGGCATGCGAACTGTTAGCTGTGGTATGTGGGATCTTAGTTCCCTGACCAGCGATCGAACCTCAGCACCCTGCATTGGAAGCATGGAGTCATAACCACTGGACAACCAAGAAAGTCCCTGTCTTATTTCTTTTTTATCTCTATGACTTCTTTGTGGAGCCTCTGACCAATCTTCCACTTCACTAATTCTTTCATTTCCCTAAAAAACTATTGAATATTGTTTATGTCCACTGTAATGCATGTATTTTTAAAAAATTATAGCTGATTTATAATGTGTTAATGTCAGGTGTACACCAAAGTGATTCAGTTATATTACCTATTCTTTTTCAGCTTCTTTTCCCTTATAGATTATTACAAAATATTGAGTATAGTTCCCTGTGCTAATCAGTAGATCCTTGTTGGCTATCTATTTTATATATCGTAGTGTTTATAAGTTAGTCCCAAACTCATAATTTGTCCCTTCCCCTCTTTTCTCCTTTAGTAACTATGTTTGTTTTCTATTTCTGTGGTCTATTTTTGTTTTATATATAAGTTCATATGTATCATGTTTTTTTAGATTCTACATGTAAGTGATGTTGTATGATATTTGTCTTTCTTTGTCTGGCTTACTTCACTTAGATATTCTTTAGGTCTCTCTGTGTTCCTGCAAATGTAATGCATATGTTTAAAGTGAACAATTTTATGAGTTTTGACCCATGTAAACACCCATGAATCCATGACTATGATGAAAGCAATGAACATTTTCATCACTTCCCAAAGTTTCCTTGGGCCGTTTTATAAGCTACCTCTCTCTTTGCTCCTATGCCCAGGCAACGACAAATCCACTATCTGTCAATATAGGTTAGTTTGTGTTTTCTCAAATTTTATATATGATATCATATAGTTTGCTCCAAAGTTATCATCCTGTATCTTCTCTATATTATCACTGTAGGAAGACCCTTTTCCTCTCTTCACTGTTGACACTCGTGTTTCTTGAATCCTGTTTCCTATTTCTTGTTTTATTCTATTCTTTTCATGGAAAAATATTCCTGCCAGTTTTTTAATTTTTTGAGAACTTGGATGCTCTTATCGTACCTTTATATTTGATGACAATTTGATAGTAGATAGTTTGGTGGGGATAAAAGTCTGGTTGTAAAACTTTTTTCCTCAGAATTTTGAAAGCATTGTTTTAATATCTTTTGTTTCCAGTATTGCTGACTATAAGACTGATTCTATTCTAGTTCCTGAGGCTTTGTAAATTTCTTTCGTTCCCCATTTGGAAACACTTTTTATTTCTGGTGTTCTGAAATTCCATGATGATGTGCCTGGGACCTTAAAAAAGTATTGTGCTATGCACTCAGTCAGCTCTTTTAATCAGGAAACTTTTTTTCAGCCACATGTTGTGTCATGCAGGATCTTAGTTCCCTGACCAGGGATCAAACCCATATCCCCTTCAGTGGAAACATGGAGTCTTAACTATTGGACCACAAGTGAAGTCCCTAACCAGGTAACATCTGTCCATCATTTCTGGAAATTTTTATTTGATTATTTGATAACTTAATGCCATTGATTTTCTTGGTTTGTTCTTACTGGAACTTAGTGTTTCGTGAGGTTGGACCTCTTGGACTGATTCCCTCTTTTTTTTTTTTTAATCTTCATTTTCCTTTTAAATCTTTATTGGAGGTATTAACAATATCTACCATCCTTTTTGTTGATTTTTAAAAATGTTTGTAACAGTATTTTCAGACGACAATTATATATATTACTGTGGGCAAGAATCCTTTAGAAGAAGTGGAGCAGCCCTCATAGTCAACAAAAGAGTCTGAAATGCAGTACTTGGGTGCAATCTCAAAAATGACAGAATGATCTCTGTTTATTTCCAAGGTAAACCATTCAATATCACAGTAATCCAAGTCTATGCCCCAACCACTAATGCTGAAGAAGCTGAAAGCTTCTATGAAAAGCTACAAGACTTTCTAGAACTAACACCAAAAAAAAAAAAAAAAATGTCCTTGTTATCATAGGGGACTGGAATGCAAAAGTAGGAAGTCAGGAGATATCTGGAGTAACAGGCAAGTTTGGCCTTGAAGCAGGGAAAAGGCTAACAGACTTTCGCCAAGAGAATGCACTGGTAATAGTAAACACCCACTTCCAAAAACACAAGAGGCAACGCTACACATGGACATCACCAGACAGTCAATACCAAAATCAAATTGATTATATTCTTTGCAGCTGAAGATAGAGTTCTATACAGTGAGCAAAAACAAGATCGGGAGCTGACTGTGGCTCAGATCATGAACTCCTTATTGCCAAATTCAGACTTAAGCTGAAGAAAGTAGGGAAAACCACTAGATCATTCAGATATAACCTAAATCAAATCCCTAAGGATTATACAGTGGAAGTGACAAATAGATTTAAGGGATTAGATCTGGTAGATGGAGTGCCTAAAGAACTATGGATGGAGATTCGAAACATTCTACAAGAAGTGGTGATCAAAACCATCCCCAAGAAGAAGAAATGCAAAAAGACAAAATGGCTGTCTGAGGAGCCCTTACAAATAGCTATGAAAAGAAGAGAAGTGAAAGGCAAAGGAGAAAAGAAAAGATATATTCATGCAGAGTTCCAAAGAACAGCAAGGAGAGATAACAAAAGTCTTCTTCAGTGATCAATGCAAAGAAATAGAGGAAAACAATAGAATGGGAAAGACTAGAGATCTCTTCAAGAAAATTAGAGATACCAAAGGAAAATTTCATGCAAAGATAGGCACAATAAAGGACAGAAACAGTATGGACCTAACAGAAGCAGAAGATATTAAGAAGCGGTGGCAAGAATACACAGAAGAACTATACAAAAAAGATCTTCATAACCCAGATAATCACGATGGTGTGATCACTCACCTAGAGCCAGACATCGTGCAAAGTCAAGTGGGCCTTAGGAAGCATCACTACAAACAAAGCTAGTGGAAGTGATGGAATTCTAGCTGAGCTATTTCAGATGTTAAGAGATACTGCTGTTAAAGAGCTGCACTCATTATGCCAGCAAATCTGGAAAACTCAGCAGTAGCCACAGGACTGGAAAAGGTCAGTTTTCACTCCAATCCCAAAGAAAGGCAATGCTACCGCACAACTGCACTCATCTCACATGCTAGCAAAGTAATGCTCAAAATTCTCCAAGTGAGGCTTCAACAGTATGTGAACCGTGAACTTCCAGATGTTCAAGCTGGATTTAGAAAAGGCAGAGGAACCAGAGATCAAATTGCCAACATCTGTTGGATCGTCAAAAAAGCAAGAAAATTCCAGAAAAACATCTACTTCTGCTTCATTGACTATGCTAAAGCCTTTGACTGTGTGGATCACAACAAACTGTGGAAAATTCTTGAAAAGATGGGATTACCAGACCACCTGACTTTCCTCCTGAGAAAGCTGTATGCAGGTAATGAACAACAGTTAGAACCAGACATGAACAACAAACTGGTTCCAAATTGGAAAAGGAATATGTCAAGGCTGTATATTGTCACCCGGCTTATTTAACTTATATGCAGAGTGTATCATGTGAAATGCCAGACTGGATGAAGCACAAGCTAGAATCAAGGTTGCAGGGAGAAATATCAATAACCTCAGATATGCAGATGACACCACCCTTATGGCAGAAAGCGAAGAGGAAGTGAAGAGCCTCTTGATGAAAGTGAAAGAGGAGAGTGAGAAAGCTGGTCTCAAACTCAATATTCAAAAAAACTCAGATCATGGCATCTGGTCCCATCACTTCATGGTAAATAGATGGGGAAGCAATGGAAACAGTGACAGAGTTTATTTTTTTGGGCTCCAAACCCACTGCAGATGGTGACTGCAGCCATGAAATTCAAAGAAGTTTGCTCTTTGGAAGAAAAGTTATGACCAACCTGGACAGTTTATGAAAAAGCAGAGACATTACTTTGCCGACAAAGGTCCATCTAGTCAAAGCTGTGGTTTTTGCAGTAGTCACATATGAATGTGAGAGTTGGACTATAAAGGAAGCTGAACACCAAAGAATTGATGCTTTTGAACTGTGGTGTTGGAGAAGACTCTTGAGAGTCCCTTGGACAGCAAGGAGATCAAACCAGTCAATCTTAAAGGAGATTAGTCCTGAATATTGATTGGAAGGACTGATGCTGAAATTCCAATACTTTGGCCACTTGATATGAAGAACTGACTCATTTGAAAAGACCCTGATGCTGGGAAAGGTTGAAGGCAGGAGGAGAAGGGGACAACAGAGGATGAAATGGTTGAATGGCATCACTGACTCGATGGATGTGAGTTTGAGCAAGTTCCAGGAGATGGTGATGGACAGGGAAGCCTGGCATGCTGCAGTCCACGGGGTCGCAAACAGCTGGACACAACTGAGTGACTGAACTGAACTCAACAGTATTTTTTTATATTTTTCCATATTTTTTTCTTGTTCTCTGATTTTTTCCTTTACAGTAACTTTGTGGATGCATTAATTCTCTCCTCATATGTCTCAGGATATACCTAGTTTTATTCCACTCCCTTACTGTTTCTAATCCTCCTAGTTATTTCTTTCCTGTATTTTCTTTTTTTTGGAGGGTGGAGGGGAGAGTGCTTTCATTATAGCTCTGATGATCCTTGACTGTCTATTGTGGAGAGCTCCACATACATGTTCAAGACTTACCTTCTGGTGGGCCTGTTGAAGAGCTGTCAGATAAAGTCCCCCAGATGCTGATTCTGTAGTTCTTTTTCTCTTAGGTGGATTGGTTTTCCCAGAGAGGAGTCTTCCTTTCTTCTGCCTGGGGTAGGTAAAAGCCCTGCAGAGGAAGGGGCCAGGAATAGCATTTTAGTACCCAGACATTTACAAAATTCCCTTTTTTTTTTTTTTTTTTTTAGTACAACATCTGGTGTCTATCTGTGCTCTGGTATCTAGACTTCAGAGCCTTTTCTTACCAGATAATAAATCTCCAATAGGGGTGGAGATGGAATCATTGCCTGGCTGAGTACACTGGTGAGGAAATCTGGGGTATTTAACTATTTTTTATGTAAATTATCACCACCCCTGCCCAGCCTTCAGTTCCTGAACCACTTCTGGATCCTGCAGCACAAACCAGCACTTTCCAGTAGTCTTCCCACACCCTGTGGGCATTTAGCAGAGGGGATAAAGCTGTAGCCTAAGTCATTTCCAACGGCCCCTCCAGGTTGCATCTTTCAAACTTTTGTTGACATCTTTCGTCTGATGTCATCTCCTCTCCCATTCATTTTGTCCATGTGCATTTGTACCTGTTTAATTCCTTTATCATCATTTTGTTGGGATTTCTGGAGGGAAGAAAGACAGACTTTGTGTTCTGTCAGTTTTCAATCTAAGTCCCTTTGTACCAAACGTTATGGTACTTCTCCATTGGGGGAAGGGCTTCCCTGATACCTCAGTTGGTAAAGAATCTGCCTGCAATGCAGAAGACCCCAGTTCAATTCCTGGGTTGGGAAGATCCTCTGGAGAAGGGATAGGCTACCCACTCCAGTATTCTTGGGCTCAGCTGGTAAGGAATCCACACACAATGTGGGAGACCTGGGTCTGATCATTGGATTTGGAAGATCGCCTGGAGAAGGGAAAGGATACCCACTCCAGTATTCTGACCTGGGGAATTCCATGGAGTGTATACTCCATGGGATCACAAAGAGTCGGACACTGAGAGACTTTCACTTGCACTTTCAGGCTCTTCATTGCGGCGTGAGTGTTTCTGCAGTTGTGGCCCTCAGGCTTTTCTCTAGTGATTGCTGCCGGCTCTAGAGCAGGACAGCTCCGTACTTGCAGTGCCCAGGCTCTCTAGTTGTGGTACACGAGCTCTGGAGTGTGGGCTCAATAGTTACGGTGTGTCAGCTTAGCTGCCCTAGGTCACGTGGGATTGAACCTGTGTCCCCTGAATTGCAAGGTGGATGTTTTTTTAGCTACTGGGCCAGTAGAGAAGTCTCTGTAATTTCCTTGAAGCAAGTGTATTTTGTGTCTATATTTCCAACAGCATTGTGTGCTTGGCGTATAAGAAGTGCTTAAGACACAACCATGTATTTAATTTGTGCTAAAACTAGGAGGAGAGGAGGAGCTGGAAACAAAAGATGATGGAGATGGAGAAGCAGAGGCATGTTTTCACCCACTGAGAGAGTGACAGAGTTCAGATGGGAGTGCCAAGGACCCCCAGGAGCAGGACGATGCCAAGGAAAGCCCCCAGTCCCTCTGAATTGGGGCAGACCAGCCCTCTCCCCAGCATCCCTGATCTCAGGAAGTTCATGGCTCTGTCATTTGGTTGCTGTCCATCTCCCTTTCCATCCAGTGGGAATCCCAAGAAGAGACAGGCCAGGGAGTAGTTGTCACTGAGGGTGGTTGAGTTGAGTCAGCACCACCCTTGACAACAGAGTCAGGCTAGGCTTGGAGAAATGGCTCCTTTTAAATGAAATGCCAATTTCAAGTAAAAACCTCTGGGTTTTTGTTTTTTTTGGGGGGGGCTTGTTTTTTGGTTTCTTTTGTTTTAATTTGTTTTCCTCCAAATGGTAGGAAGTTTATTATCCAACAATACCGGCAGCCCAAAGTCAAGCAGTAATGAAAGTGGATGGTCCACCACTCCACTACATCAGCAAGGAGGGAAGCTCTTTCCATGTTGCCTCCTTCTCTTCTTGGGGATTGTGACTGCTTAGACTGAATGCTCTTATGGTACCTAGATGGCTGCTGAAGATCAGTTTAGAAAAATGAGTATTGTTATGGTTATTCAGACACTCAGTCGTGTCTGACTCTTCGCAATCCCATGGACTGCAGCACACCAGGCTTCCATGTCCTTCACCATCTCCTGAAGCTTGCTCAAAATCATGTCCACTGAGTCAGTGATGCCATCCAACCATCTCGTCCTCTGTCGTCCCCTTCTCCTCCTGCCTTCAATCTTTCCCAGCATCAGAATCTTCCAATGGCTCTTCACATCAGGTGGCTAAAGTATTGGAGCATCTTCTCTTACAAAATTACCAGAAGTTCTTGAAGGGAGGGGACTGGGGAGTTGTTGTTTTTTTTGGGTACAGAAGTTCAATGTAGATAGATGGAGAGTGTTCTGGAGATGGGTTGCATAACAATGCGACTGTACTTAACACTACAAAAGGATACACTTATACCTGGTTAAGGTGGTAAATTGTATGTTAAGTATATATTACCACAATTTTTAAATCTTTGTGGAATCTTGACCTCTTAACTTTGGGTGGCTTTTGAATCCAGACGCCTTACTTCTTTATTTTTTTAATAACTTTATTTATTTCTTTATTTGGCTGTGCTGAGTCTTTGTTGCTGCACAAGCTTTTCTTTAGTTGCAGTGAGCCGGGGCTGCTGTTTAGCTGCGGTGCACGGGCTTCTTATTGCAGTGGCTTCCCTTGTTGCAGAGCCCAGGCTCTAGAGCACAGATTCGGTAGTCGTGGCCTGCACGTTTAGTTGCCCCGTGGTATGTGAGATCTTTCTGGACCAGGGATCAAACCTGTGTCTCCTGCATTGGGAGACAGATTCTTTACCACTGAACTACCAGGGAAGCCCCAGAGGCCTTACTTCTAATCTCACTGTCACCTAGAAAGCTGAGCGGAAAGGCAGAAATGCTACCCGTCTGTCAGGTACTGAAAGTTCTGGAACCCAGCAGAGAGTCCCCACTGCTTAAAGCCACACCTGACACGTGGTGAGGGCTTGTAGCCTGCATCTCTGAATGGGTTTTCAAGTTGAGGGAAGCATAGCTTCATCTGTAGATAGCTGGTGGCTGAGGCCTTAGTTCCTCGGTGTTAAAGCTAAAGATGCTTCTAGAAAGGCTGGAGCAGTTTTCCACCTCGGTGCTAGGAACATTTAGTGCCGTGGGTCTATCCTGTGCACCATGGCATGCTAAGTAGCATTCCAGCCTCCACCTGCTAGATGTCACGTCTCCAGACATTGTCAGAATCCCACTGGGGGACACAATCGCCAGGCTGAGAACTGTTTGGCCAGAGGTGATGATGTTATTCACAAACTATAGAATCTCAGTGCTCATTTTTCATTGCTGACGTTGGCTTCTCCTACTGCAGCCAGTAGCAAAGAAAAATACTCTATTATGTCATGTATGGAATACTGACTGTGTGCCAGACATTGTGGCAACGAATTCAACTATCTCATTGAGTCTTTTGGAAAACTTGCTGATGTATTGGGTTGGCTAAAAAAGTTCATTTGGGCTTTTCCATAAAATGTTACAGAAAAATCCGAATGACCCTTTTGCCAATTTTGTAAGTATTGTTGCTGTTGTTCAGTCGTTAAGTCGTGTTTGATTCTTTGCTACCCTATGAACTGCAGCACGCCAGGCTTCCCTGTCCTTCACTGTCTCCAGGAGTTTGCTCAAACTTGTGTCCATTGAGTCAGTATTGGTGGCTCAGACGGTAAAGAATTTGCCTGCAGTGCAGGAGACGCAGGTTCAATTATTGGATCAGGAAGATCTCCCAGAGAAGAGAATGGCAACCCACTCCAGTATTCTTGTCTGGAGAATCCCATGGACAGAGGAACTTGGTGGGCTACAGTCCATGGGGTCGCCAAGAGTCGGACACAAGTGGCTAATCCTTTCAGTAGGTATTAGCAGCCTCATTTTACAGATGAGGAAACTAGGTTGAGATCTGCTTTTTCCAGCTTGTGGAACTAGTACATTGTGAAACCAAGGTTCCACTGAAGGTCTGTCTCCTTTTATGAAGGTCTTTAACTTTTTGTTTTTCAGTTTAATTTATATAGTGATGTTTCAGATATATGGTGTGGGAAGTTGCCCACTCAAGAGCTCTGACTCTGAGATAAAGTCTCAATGAAACAGGGGTGGGGGTAAATTAGGAAATTGGGATTGACACATAAACGCTGCTGCTGCTGCTAAGTCGCTCCAGTCGTGTCCGACTCTGTGCGACCCCAGAGACGGCAGCCCACCAGGCTCCCCCGTCCCTGGGATTCTCCAGGCAAGAACACTGGAGTGGGTTGCCATTTCCTTCTCCAATGCATGAAAGTGAAAAGTGAAAGGGAAGTCGCTCAGTCGTGTCTGACTCTTAGCGACCCCATGGACCGCAGCCCACCAGGCTCCTCCATCCATGGGATTTTCCAGGCAAGAGTACTAGAGTGGGGGGCCATTGCCTTCTCTGCACATACATGCTACTATATATAAAATAGACAAACAACAAGGACCTACGGTATCGCACAGGGAAGACTACTCAGTATTCTGTAAGGGCCTATATGGGAAAAAAATCTAAAGAAGAGTGGACCAAGACTTCCCTGGTGGCCAAGTTGTTAAGAATCTGCCTTGCAATGCAGGGGATTCAGGTTCCGTCCCTGGTTGGGGAAGCTAAGATCGTGCATGCCTTGGAGCAACTAAGCCTATATCCTGCGACTCCCAAGCCCACACACTCTGGAGCCCACGTGCCACAGCTAGAGTCCACACGCTGCCACAAAAATCCTGTGGACCACAACGAAGATCCCTTGCTGTCTAATAAATAAATATTGAAAAAAAGAGGACTTCCCGTGGTGGTCCAGCGGTTAGGAATTTCCTTGCAATGCAGAGGGAGCTGGTTCAATCCCAGGTCCAGGAAGATTCCACATGCCACAGGGCGCTCCAGGGCAACTAAGCCTGTGTGCTACAACCACTGAAGCCTGCTCCCCTGAGCCCGTGCTCCTCCACAAGGGAAGCCACCACGGTGAGAAGCCTGTGCGTGTCAACTAGAGAGTTACCCCCACTTGCTGCAACTAGAGAAAGCCCCTGCACAGCAACAAAGACCCAGTGTACCCAAAGGCAAATACATAAATAAATAAAATTTAAAAGCAAAAAACAAACCAAAGTTAAAAAAAAAAAAGAATGGATATATCTCGATGTGTAACTGATGCTGGGAAAGACTGAAACAAAAGAAAAAGGGGACGGCAGAAGATGAGATGGTTGGATGGCATCACCGACTCAATGGATATGAATTTGAGCAAACACAGGGAGATGACGGAGGACAGAGGAGCCTGGGGGGCTTCAATCCATGGGATCACGAAGAGTCGGATACATGATAATTATTTTTTAAAAGTCTCTATGAATTAGGAGATTCAGCACGTTTCTGCATCTCTGGCAAGGCAGCTGGGAAATTGGCCCAACAGCCATCCCCTTTCCAGTTGTAATGATGCTAGACTGTCCCTTCACCAGCAGAGGGCAGACCTGTGGTCCCAATCGACAGAAAGTGGGCAAAGCAAACTGTTCTTGAAGGTTTAGAACAGAGAGGGATAAGATTTCAGGAAAATGGTACTGTTATCACTTCCTTGTCCAGAGGTGGGGCCTTTTAAATAATTTTGTAGACAATATGTTTAATTATCCTATTCTTTTAAAAATACGCAACCTCCTTCCATAAAGAGAACTTGAAAATTTTTTCTTGAGAACCTGAAGTTTGAAGACCATCTTAGTTTTGTTGTCCTATTTCTGACATTTCATTTTTAACAGCAGATTTATTTATTTTTGGCTGCGTTGGGTCTTCGTTGCTGCGTGCGGGCTTTCTCTAGTTTCGGAGAGTGGCAGCTACTCTCTCACTGAGATGCGTCGGCTTCTCATTGCAGTGACTTCTCTTGTGGAGCATGGGCTTTAGGGAGTGTGGGCTCAGTAGATGTAACACAAGGCTCAGTTGCTCCATGGCATGTGGGATCTTCCCAGACCAGGATCAAACCCATGTCCCCTGCACTGGCAGGCATAACCAATGGATCACCAGGCAAGTCCCGATGTTTCATTTTTAAGCTGATCTCAGTCTATAACTGTGATAGGAGCAAAAACTGTTTCTATTGTGAAATATTATTGAGAAGGAGAGGGTTTCCTCTGCATTTTCCTTTCTCTGGAGCTCCATGCCATGACTGCCGCGTGGGGCCATGTGTTCACCTCCACGCATGCTACGAAGGCAAGGTGCTGAATCCTTGCCTTGGTGATGGATGGAGTGAAGAGGGTAGTCACAGCTGTCTTTATTCACAGAGCAGAGAATCATCCACAGAACCTTCAGCCAAAATTCTGTCCAGAATGAAACTCTGATGTGTTTACTAAAATCATCCCTCTCACATGCCTACCTGCATGAAAATCCCAGGAAGGGTGAACAAAAAAGACAGGGTGTCTCCAAGAAATAGGCTTTCACCTGCTGCCTGGCCCTTCTGCCAGCTCCTTGTAACGTGTTCTGTGCCTGGCAGAGCGTATCCATCATGATAAACGATTGATACTGAGGCTTTTCCTCTTCTGTCCGTGTTACCCCTGGCCTTTTCTTTCTCTCTCTTTCTCTTTTTGGCTATGCCCCACATCATGTGGGGTTTTAGTTCCCCGACCAGGGATTGAACCTGAAGTCTCTGCCTTGGAAGCATGGAGTCTTAATCACTGGACAACCAGGAAAGTCCAAAGACCAGCATTTTCGAAGTCTCTTCTGAGCTGGAGTGGTGGAGGGCACTAAGTATGGGAGACACTTTGCTCTGCTCTTACCAAATGTGTCTGATTTTGAGATTTGAGAGGAGATTTGAGAAGGTTACCGCTCTTACCAAATGTGTCTGAGTTTGAGATTTGAGAGGAGATTTGAGAAGGTTACTGCTAAGGCTAGGACAATGGTCGTTCGGGGAAATCGAAAGGATGTCACAGATTCTGTTTGTTTGATGAGAAGGAAGTTCCCACTCTGAGCAACGGTTTTCCTCCAGAAACAGCCCATCTATTTGATTCATGAGTTTCATGTGATGGTAGAGCAATTAGTTCCTTGCAAACAATACAAAAGGACAAAAGTTTCAAGGTTTGGAATCGCCATGGCAACGCCTCAGATTCCCTGTGATGGCAGGTCTCAGTGTGATAGAAACTGGTCTTGCCGTGCCTCTGAAATTGGTCAAAGCCTCAGAACTCACGGCATCACCTTATTGGTGCACAGAGTGAATTTTTGCAGCTCCCAGGGCAGAGTCTCCTGTGATGTGGGGATAGTGGTCCCCCCAGATATACGTTCAGGTCGTAATCTTTGGAATCTGTGAATGCAAGCTCATTTGGGGAAAGGGTCTTTGCATATTTAAAAATCTCAAGTTGACATTCTCCTGGATTTTGATTGGGCCCTAAATCCAAAGACAGGCGTCCTTATAAGAAGAAGGCAGAGGAGATTTGAGACACAGACACAGGGAAGGCATTCACGTCAACACAGGAGCAGGGATTGGAGCAATGCTGCCAGAAGCCAGAGAGTGCCAAGAGACACCAGAAGTCGGCAGGGACCAGGAAGGATCCTGCCCTAGGCCTTCCGAGGAAGTGTGGTTCTGCTGACACTCCGATTTCAGGCTTCTGGCTTCCAGAACTGTGAAAGAATAGATGTCTGCTTTTTTTTTTTTTTAATTTGTTTATTTTTGGCTGTGCTGGGTCTTCACTGCTGCGTGGGCTTTTCTCTAGTTGCGGCATCTGGGGGCTACTCTCTAAATGCGGTGCCCGGGCTTCTCATCGCGGAGGCTTCTCTTGTCATGGAGCACGGGCTCTAGCGCATGTGGACTTCCGCGGTTGTGGCTTCTGGACTCTGGGGTCGTAGGCTTGGTAGTTGTGGCACATGGCCTTCGTTGCTCCGTGTCACGTGGGATCTTCCCAGACCAGCGATCGAACTAGTGTCTCCCGCACTGTCAGGTGGGTTCTTTACCACTGGGCCACCCGCGTGGCCCCACACGCCTGCTTTTTAAGTCCTCCACTTTGTGGCACTTTATCTGGCAGTCACAGGAAACTGACACCATGGGTCACTTCTACTCTCCCATCCCATGCCTCTCCTTATAGCGGAGAGCCATTGGCTGAAGACTGTGTTGTTTTTCTTAAGAAAACAAAAATAAAGCAGTTTTGGACTTCCCCAATGGTACAGGGGATGGGAGTCCACCTGCCACTGCAGGGGCCAGAGGTTCGATCCATGGTCCAGGATGATTCCACACGCGGTGGAGCAACCTAAGTCTGTGCGCCACAGCTCCTGAGCCCTCAAGCCCTGGAGCACGTGCTCTGCAACAAGAGAAGCCACGGTAATGAGAAGCACGTGCACGGCAGCTGGAGAAAGCCTGTGCATAGCCACAAAGACCTAGTGCAGCCAAAAGTAGATAAATGTAAAAAAATAAAAGCCGTTTTGGATGAACCACTCAGCCACCTAGATGATCAGAATCAGCTCAGGGGTCAGCAGGCTCAGCTTGGGCTGAGTTCTCATTCTGGGTGTCTTGAGAGCATCGCTCTCCCTAACAATAGCTTTAGGTACCTGTAGCTCCTCTTGGTTTTCTCCTGTCCTTCCCTTTACCAGAAGCTTATCCGAAAGCAAGTTTCATCGCTACTACTCCTTTCTCACTCTGGTCGGAGTCCTCTTTTTGTAGCCTCATACATGGTTTCCATGGAAATGAGAGGTTGAGCTAGAACCATGCCAACGTGCATATAAACTTCAGAATTAAACAAGGGCTATTGTTTTTGCCTGCCATGGAGTTTCACTCACTGTGAAGGTGTCAGAGGGGATTTTGGAATGCACACCCTTAACTTCCTGCTTGTCTACTATATTCCAGCCCACCTAGTGAAGGAAGCATGGAGTGGCCTGGCAACATCCCAGATCTTCTCATCCCCCATTCTTCAGGCTTTCTTTTAGTTTTGGCATGTGCATGTAAATGTCAACAGGTGAAGTGAGATTTGCTGTAAATAAGCAGATTGTGGTCCCAGGGTAAGCTGTGGAAGAGAGGAGCGTTCTAGCAGGAGATTTCAGAGGCAGAACCTTTACGAGTCTAAACTCATCCTTTGTCAGGGCATCAGAACCAGTGAGTGAAAGAAATAAGGGGACACGAGGCTATGTGCTTGTCCTTGTGACCCTTAGCACAGGGGCCCGGAGTTCACACCTGCTTCCAGCCGGTCCCAAAGGCACAGCCTTGGACATGCACAGATTTCTCCAGGATGGTTTAGTCATAGAGAGAAGCAGACCGTAGCCAGTCCTCTAAATGGCTCCCAGTAATGAGCTGAGTGTCTGGTGGGGCAGCCCGGGTGAGGATTCTGAGTCACTGCGGCTCTGCATATTCCCTTCACGGGAGATGCCGCCTGGTAACTCTTACTTCAGGGTAGATGCGGTGTAGGTGGGGTGTAGGTGGGGTGACCATATTATCACCCCCACTGGAGCACTTTTCAGAGTGGAAGGAGCCACCATTAATTATCCTAGGACCATAAGCACAGTTGGAACTGTCCCTGGCAAAGAGGGTAACAGCTCTGCTGCTGCTGCTAAGTCGCTTCAGTCGTGTCCGACTCTGTGCGACTCCATAGACAGCAGCCCATCAGGCTCTGCCGTCCCTGGGATTCTCCAGGCAAGAACACTGGAGTGGGTTACCATTTCCTTCTCCAATGCATGAAAGTGAAAAGTGAAAGTGAAGTCGCTCAGTCGTGCCCTACTATTAGCGACCCTATGGACTGCAGCCTACCAGGATCCTCCGTCCATGGGATTTTCCAGGCAAGAGTACTGGAGTGGGGTGCCATTGCCTTCTCTAGGCAGACTGTACTCAGCTCTGCCATAGATCTCAGTGTTAAAGTGCCCTCTGACTCCGGGCATGGACCTCTGCTTCTTTTTTTTTTTTTTTTTAATTTATATGTCTGTGCTGGGCCTTAGTCATGGCATGCAGGATCTTTAGTTGTGGCATTTGAACTCTTAGCTGTGGCATGTGGAATCTAGCTCCCCAACCAGGGCTTGAATCCTGTCCCCCTGCATTGGGAACACAGAGTCTTAGCCACTGGACCACCAGGGAAGTCGAATCTTCTTTTTTATATCTTCTGTATTCCTAACCAATGCTGTCCAGCAGAGTTTTATGTGATAATGGGGGTGTTCTGGATCTGTGCTGTCCAATACGATAGCCACTAATCATATGTGTTTAGAGAGTACCTGAAATGTGGCTAAGGAATTAAAGTTTTATTTAGTTTTAATTAATATAAAGGTAAATGACCATATGTGGCCTGAGGCTACTCTTTTGAATGACACAGACCTAGATGATTTCAGCCAGTGTCATGACTTTAAATATCATTTGTAGGGGACTTCCCTGGTGGTCCAGTGGCTAAGACTCTGAACTCTCAATGCAGGGGGCGCCGGTTCAATCCCTTGACAGGGAGTTAGATCCCATATGCTGCAACTAAGACCTGGCACAGCCAAATCAATGAATACTGCTAAGTCGCTTCAGTCGTGTCCGACTGTGCGACCCCATAGACAGCAGCCCACCAGGCTCCCCCATCCCCTCCAGCAAGAACACTGGAGTGGGTTGCCATTTCCTTCTCCAATGCATGAACGTGAAAAGTGAAATTGAAGTCACTCAGTTGTGTCCGACTCTTCATGACCCCATGGACTGCAGCCTACCAGGCTCCTCCATCCAAGGGATTTTCCAGGCAAGAGTACTGGAGTGGGGTGCCATTGCCTTCTCCAAAATAAATGAATAAATATTAATAAATAAATAAACTCCATTGGTAAGCTTTGATTCCCAAACTGGTGTAGCTGGTCTGACCTTTCTGCTAAAATCCAAACTGAAAATGTGGAGAAATTGGAACACTTGTGCATTGCATATAGGGATGTAAAATGGTGCAGCTGCAGTGGGAAATGGCCCGACAGTTCTTTGAAAACTTAAGCAGAATTACCATATGATTCAGTAACTCTACTCCTAAATATATATCCAGAACTGACAACAGGAACTCAAACAGATACTTGTCCACCCAAGTTCATAGCAGTGTTACTTGCAGTAACCAATGAGTGGAGGCAACCCAAGTGTCCATCAATGGATGAATGGAGAATTAAAATGTGATACCTACTCACACTTGGAATATTATTCAGCTTTAAAGAGGAAGGGAATGTTGACAGGCTTCAATGTGACTGAGGCTTGATGACATTATACTAGGTGAAATAAGCCAGTCACAAAAGGACAAGTACTATATGATTCCCCTTACATGAGATTCTAGACTAGTCCAATTCATAGAGACAAAGTATCAGTAGAATGGTGACTGCTAGGAGCTGGGGAGAAGCTGGTGGGGTAATAGGTACAGTGTATCAGCTGGAGAAGCTATAAAAGTACCAGAGACGGATGGTGGTGATGGTTGTACAACAATGAATGAATTAAATGACACAGAACTGTATACTCTAAAATGGTTAAAGTGGTAAATTTTGTTATTTGTATTTACTACATTAAAAAACCTTAATCCTCTGATAATCCCTCCAAACACACTCCTTCAGATTTCCCATCTTAATTTTTTTAAAAATAAAGAAACTTCAGATTAGCACATTAAAAATTTTTTTTGAAAAATTTATTTGTTTATTATTTTTGGCTGTGCTGGGTCTTCGTTGCTGGCCAGGCTTTTCTCTAGTTGTGGCGAGAGGGGCCTACTCTGTAGTTGAAGTGCCCGGGCTTCTCGCGGCAGCGGCTTCTCTTATGGTGGAGCACATGGGCTCTAGAGCGCAGGCTCAGTAGTTGGGCACATGGGCTTAGTTGCTCTGAGGCACGCGGAATCTCCCTGGATCCGGGATGGAACCCGTTTCTCCTGCATTGGCTGGCAAATTGTTTACCACTGAGCCACCAGGGAAGGCCCCCACCGTCCCGCCCCCGCCAATCTCAATTAATACTGACTATTTTTCCATTAGTCAAATTAAAGACTGATTCTCCGTTCAGCACATCGGTAAGTCTTCTTGGCGGTACCTTCAAATACATGCATTTAGAATCTCACCACGTCTCATACCACCCAACACACTGGTCCACGTTCATCCCTCCGCACATATCTTCACTGGCTTTTCACATCATTCGGAGTGACAGCATGCCTTTACTCGGACCACAAACCCTGTATTGTCTGTACCCCGGGGTTACCTCCCTGACTTCCCCTCCTATCACTCTCTCTGTTCCACAGGCCTCCTGATGTCCAGACACCTTGGGAATATCTCTGCCTCAGGGCCTTGGCCCCAGCCCTCCCCTCTGCCTACATGACTTCTGCCCAAATTTCCCTGGCTTGCCCCCATTTCTAAGACTTGCATCCACATTTCAGTGAGCCTAGGCCACTCTGGAAAAATTTTAGCATCCTCCCAACACTTCCTACCTTCCTTGCCAGCTTTAGGTTTTTTTGCATTCACATGTAGCATTATTTACCATACTATGCTTGACCCTTGAAGAATGTGGAGGTTTGGGGTGCCAATCCTCCTCACAGTCAAAATCCACATGTGACTTATGGTTGGCCTTCTAATACACATGGTTTCTCTGTATCCCCACTTGGGAATCTGCAGATTTAGCCTAGGGACTCCTGTGGGACTGTACTATTAAAAAAAATCTGCATGTAAGGGGACCCATGCAGTTTGAAATTGTGTTGCTGGAGGACCAACTGTATCTATTTTATTTACCTCATATTTTTGGTCTTCCTCGCTGAAATAGATGATGCTTTTTGTTTGTTTGCTTGCTTGTTTTTGGTCAAGCTATGTGGCTTGCAGAAACTTAGTTTCCTGACCAGGGATCAAACCCATGCGCCCTGCAGTAGAAGCATAGGGTCCTAACCACTGGACTGCCAGGGAATCCCCTGAAACACATGATGTTTAAGGCAGAGGTTTCACATCAGTGTGGTTGTCTATTTTTCTCCCAGTGCTTATATCATCCCAGTACCTGATATATAGTTGGCACTCAATAAATAATCGTTAAATAAATGAAAGAAAATCCAGATGTTTAGGGAGCTGCTCAGGATTCATATCTTTTAGGAAACCTTTGATTGATGCATATCTAACCTAACTTCCTTATATGCATTCAACCTACTGTGCACGCTCAGTTGCTTAGTCATGTCCGACTCTTTGCAACCCTGTGGACTATTGCTCCCCAGGCTCCTCTGTGGGGATTTTCCAGGCAAGAATACTGGAGCGAGTTGCAATTTCCTCCTCCAGGGGAATCTTCCTGACCCAGGGATCCAACATGTGGCACCTTTATAAGCTTGGCTTTCATTTCATTTAAGCCAGTGATTCTCAACCAGGGGTAATTGTGCCCAGTCAGGGGTCTTTTTAGCAATATCTAGAGACAGCTTGTCACAATGGTGGAGGAGTGTTCTGGCATCTCTAATTGGCAGGGGCAAGAGAGCTTGCTAAACCTCCTCCAGTGCCCAGGACAGCTCCCCACAGTGAAGAATTGTCCGGACAAAATGTCATATATGCCAAGGTTGAGAAACTCTGATGTAACCTAACCATGTTAGGAGTTATCTAGTCCGTACTTAGTAAGAGGTCAGTTCCTTGAGGGCTGTTACAGTTTAAATCGTGTCTTCTAAAAAAGAGACATGTTAAAGTCCTCAACCCTAGTATCTTACAATATGCTTGTCTCTGGAAATCTGGAACGCCCGTGATTGCTGGAAGCCTCCAAAGCTGGATGAAGCCAGGAGGGATTCTCCTTGGGAGCCCTTAGGGAGGGCATGGCCCTGCCAACACCTTGATTTCGGAGTTCTAGCCTCCACCCAAATTTCTGTTGTTTTATTATTGTTACTGGTTTTTTTTGCTATATCGACTCTTCCTTGTGGCATAGTCTTCTCTAGCTGTGGCTTGCAAGCTGAGATGCTCTGGGCGTGTGGGATCCTGGTTCCCCGACCAGGGATCAAACTCGAGTCCCTTGTACTGGAAGGCAGATTCTTAACCACTGGGCCACTGGGGAAGTCCCTTGTTGTTTTAAGACATCCAGTTTTTGGTATTGTGTTAAGGCAGCTGTAGGAAACTACTACAAGGGCAGACCCAGTGCTAAACCCAAACCTGATCTGAGTGGGACAATCAGATTAGTTTCTTGGAAAAATGAGAGACTGCCAGGATGGAGTTGACATCCTACTGAGGAAGGAAAGACAAAATGTCCAGTCTCTTGCTTACTTATGGGTCACCTGACCAAGGGCACATGTATAATATGAGTTCAAATCTACCAGCCACCAAAGCCTTTCTTGGGAAAATTACCCCAGCACAAAACGGAAAAAAAAAAAAAAAAGGCTAATATTAACCTTGGTTCTCTGTCAGACCTGTGGGTGTAAAAACAAGGAGATCCCATAAATCCCACTGAGCTTGCCGTAGCTGCCACATTGTTGTTCATTGCTCGGTCGTGTCTGACTCTGCGACCCCATGGACTGTAGCCTGGCAGGCTCCTCTCTGTCCATGGGATTCTCCAGGCAAGGATACTGGAAAGAAAGTGAAAGTGAAAGTTGCTCAGTCATGTCTGACTCTTTGCGACTCCATGGACTATATAGTTCATGGAATTCTCCAGGCCAGAAAACTGGGGTGGGTAGCCTTTCCCTTCTCCAGGGGGTCTTCCCAACCCAGGGATCGAACCCAGGTCTCAGATTCTTTACCAGCTGAGCTACTAGGGAAGCCCAAGAATTTTGGAGTGGGTAGCCTAGATCCTTCTCCAGCGGATCTTCCTGACCCAGACATCAAACTGGGTCTCTTGTATTGCAGGTGGATTCTTTACCAGCTGAGCTATGAGGGAAGCCCTAAGTATACTGGAGTGGGTTGCTGTTTTCTTCTCCAGGAGATCTGGACCCAGGGATCGAATCCACTTCTGCACTGGAGGCAGATTCTTTACCACGGAGCCACCAGAGAAGCCCAGCTGCCACATTATGTCCTGATGAAACTTCTGGTGGCTAAAGTTATGGCTCTTTACCCATGGGTGGGAGGGACTTTCTGAAGGGCACTGGCCCACCGTGGAGACACTTGACATGGGGCGTTTTCTGAAGGCTTGTTGGTGCTAATGAAGGGTGAAGCTTTCTATATGATTATTTCTTTAAAAAAAATGGGAATAATTTTTAAATAAACAAAGGTCTGGATTTAAGGGCTGCTTACTGTCCCAGGACCAAGATGAATGATGAGTGGCAAGTTTTCATGAAGATCTTCTGTAGTCCGATTAGCCATGCTGGGATTCCAGAGAGATAATGTCTTTTCACATAGAAAACATCTTATTGATTTTCTGTTAGTATTATCCTGAAAATGTGCAGTGTAGCTATGGAGCAGAGACAATCTTCCATCAGTTGCTTTATGGGAAGAGAATGGTTATTGTATCTCTTCCCATAAAATATAATCTCTTTTTCTCTTCCAAAAATCTACCCGTCCCTTTGGGAATTACCAGTTGTAATCTGTGGAAGTGAATTGATTTTTCTTTTCTTTTCTTCTGCATGTGCCAGTATTTTTATATTTGGCTTTTCTACATTTTCTCATTGTTCTCTGGAGTCTGGCTTTTTGAGATTGTTATTTGAGCTTGTCTAAAAATTCTTTCTGAAAAATCAGTCCCACTGAAACACATGCAGGGTGGGGGTACTAGCAACTGTGTGACTTGCTCAGATGGGAGGCACCCCTCCCCCATGCTCCACTGGGGGCTGCTGTTTGCCTAGTTGGGATTTAGGGACCCTGAGAGGTTGTCTAGTGTATTCCAACAGGATAAAAATGCAAAACCCCAAGTCATCGAAGGAAGCAAGTGCTCTTTCAGCATCGAATCTGGGCATCTCTTCAGGATCAGTTAAGATGCGAAGGCAAAGTCCTTCATATTTAATTTATTGTTATTATTATTTTTTACTTTCTTGGCTACCCTGGGTCTTAGTTGCAGCATGCAGGATCTCTTAGTTGCAGCATGTGGGATCTAGTTCCCTGAGCAGGGATCAAACCTGGGCCCTCTGAGTTTTGAATGAGAGTCTTAGCCACTGGACCACCAGGGAAGTCCCCAGCCCTTCAAACTTAAATATCATGCTCTGAGCAGCACATCCTGACCTAGTGAATGTGGCCCAGAAGCCCCCAGAAGTGCAGTTTTGTCCAGACTTTATAGATGGAGGTCTGCAAACGCTGGTTCCAGCTGCAAAGCCTGTACTTGAGTTCTTTCTTCACCTCTTTTTAAATGCAGACCCTCCTTCAACTCAGATTGTAAAGAATCTGCCTAAATTTTAGGAGACCCGGGTTCGATCCCTGGGTTGGGAAGATCCCCTGGTGAAGGGAATGGCAATGCACTCCAGTGTTCTTGCCCGGAGAATCCCCTGGACAGAGCAGCCTAGTGGGCTACGGTACACGGGGTTGCAAAGAGTCGGACACGATTGAGCTACTAATACTTTCACTTTTTCACTCCCTCAGCTCTCCTATCTGAAATCCACCCCTTGAGATGTGAGCTCTCCACAAGCCCCTGGCCATACACAGAACTCCCATGGTATTACAGTTGCTTCTTATCCCTTGCTTACTGCATGTGCACTGTTTTACAGCTCTGCAGTGGGCCGTGTCTTCAGGCTTTTCTCTTTTCTCACTCTCTCCACTTTTGCACTATGCCTGGAGCCAACCAATTTATTTTGCCCTATTGCCAGATGAATTTTTTTTTAAGCCTAAAAATATGTATTTATCCATGTATGATATAAATATAAATCTCATTGTTATGGGCTGAAAGGTATCCCTTCCAAATTTGTTTGGTGAAGTCTTAACTCCTGGTACCTAAGAATATGACTGCATTTAAACCGGGTCTTCAAAGAAGTAATTAATCTAAAAAGAGGTCACTTGGGTACGCCCTAATCCAATATGATTTGTTTCCTTAAGATGAGGAGATTAGGACACACACACAGAGAAGACCATGTGAAGACCGAGAGAGAAGGTGGCTGCCTATTAGCCAGGGAGAGAGGCTCAGAAGAAAGCAACCTGCCTACATCCTGATCTTGAACTTCTAGCTTCTAGAAATGTGATTTAGAGATTTTATTGACGGTCCAGTGGTTAATTAAGACCACCTTCCAATGCAGGGGGTGCAGGTTCAATCCAGGTCAGAAAGCTAAGACCCTACATGCCTCATGGCCAAAAACCCCAAACCATAAAACAGAAGCAATATTGTAACAAATTCAATGACGTCTTTAAAAATAGTCCACATAGGACTTCCCTGGTGGTACAGTGGATAAGAATCCACCTACCAATATAGGGGACATGAGTTTGATCCCCAGTCAGGAAAGATCCTTCAAGCCTCAGAGCAACTAAGCCCCTGCTTGACAACTACTGAAGCCCACGTGCCTAGAGCCCGTGCTCCACAGTAAGAGAAGGCACTGCAATGAGAAGCCCATGCACCGCAACGGAGAGTAACCCCAGCTTGCCGCAACCAGGGAAAGTCCATGTGCAGCAACGAAGACCCCGTACAATCAAAGATAAAATAACCACAGTCCACATACAAAGAAAATCTTAAAGAAAAGTTTCTGTATTACAGGCCCCCCAGTCTGTCACTCTTTGTCACGGCAGTGATACAATCAGTCAGAAGACAAAGGTCAAGTTTCTTAACTTGATGTTCAAGACCTGCTGTGTCCTTGTCCCACCCCACTTTCCAGTCTCTCTTCTTCCTGTCCCATCTCTGTCCTCCTGTTCCCCATCGGCTCCTAGGCTCCTCCCGTCCCAGACTCCCTCCCACTCCTCCCCCTTCGCCTTAGCACATTGTCTTCCCAGGCAGTGCGCACCTCCCTCTCTAGTTGTACAGACCCACACCAGGGCCAAGCCAAGTCCAGCCCTTCCCCGAAGCTTCAGTGACACTCTATTAACTAGGAAAGAGGCGTGGAGGCATGGAGGTTTACTGTGGATCACGCAGTGGTTTTCAAACTGTGCCCCCAGGACCCTCTCTCAGGGGCTTCCATGCGTAATGGGGGATGACAACAAAGCTATAGAGGTCAGGCTTCCCTTAACATCCACTGACCAGAGCTTTGGACTTTGTCCTGTGTGATTCTCTTGTCCTTCCATACATTATTCAAAAACTGCTCTGTGGGGGTGAAAATGATGCCTGAGATCTCTGCTGAAAACCCTACCCAGGATGGAATGACAACAAAATGTCCAAAAAAGTCGTAGGAAGCTAATGGTCCTGCTCAGGAAACACTTAAGCAAACAAAGCCCGTAACGCTTTTTATCTAGATTTCCTAGAACTATACTCATTGTGAGAGATAAACTCAATTATCAAAACTCATTGACTCTGAAAATGTAGCTTCCATATACACTTCTGCCCGTTGCAATTCATCAGACAGGCAGCTGTGACACCGTTAATGCAATCATCGCATGCCATGTTATTAATCTGTTTTCTAAGTATGAGAGGAGGGCAGTTTGGATTCTCTGATACAGATGTGGACACTGGCCAGGTCACCTCTGGCTAGGGGTTTGCAGCACGATGACTTCATGAAGAAATCAATTTCTGTTCCCCTTGGCTGACCTTAGGGCCTTCTTCTCAGGCTTGCTTGTCTCCATTGTAATATAAAAATTAAATTTCAGTCTTTATGATTTATGCGGTGCTATTTGTTTCAGAAGTTTAATGGCACATCTTGTATGTTAGTGAGGTCCCAATGAGGCAGGGAAGGGGTGGGCTGTAATTATTTCTCTCAGAGCATTAATCTAAGGTTCTTCTCCAAAGTTTAGACCAAATTTCCTTGGAGGTTTTTTTTTTAATATTTTTGCTTTCTTAAAATTTTTTTATTGAAGTATAGTTGATTTATAACATGTTAATTTCTACTCAGCAAAGTGATTATATATATATATATATATATGAATTCTTTTTCATATTCTTTTCCATTCTGGTGTATCACAGGACACTGAATATAACTCCCTGTGCTATACAGTAGGATAGGCTTCAGGGGTGGCTCAGGAGTAAAAAATCCACCTGCAATCCCGGAGACTCAGGTCTGAGGGTTCAATTCCTGGGTCAAGAAGATTCCCTGGAAAAGGAAATGGCAACACACTCCAGTACTCTTGCCTGGGAAATACCATGGACAGAGGAGCTTGGCAGGCTGCTGTCCATGGGGTCATAAGAGTCAGACACGACTTAGCGACTGAATTATCACCACTTACAGCAGGACCTTGTTGGGAGCTTGGGATAAGCGGATGCAAACTAGTATATATCAGTTCAGTTCAGTTCAGTCGCTCAGTCGTGTCCGACTCTTTGCGACCCCATGAATTGCAGCTCGCCAGGCCTCCCTGTTCATCACCATCTCTCAGAGTTCACTCAGACTCACATCCATCGAGTCAGTGATGCCATCCAGCCATCTCATCCTCGGTCGTCCCCTTCTTCTCCTGCCCCCAATCCCTCCCAGCATCAGAGTCTTTTCCAATGAGTCAACTCTTCGCATGAGGTGGCCAAAGTACTGGAGTTTCAGCTTTAGCATCATTCCTTCCAAAGAAATCCCAGGGCCGATCTCCTTCAGAATGGACTGGTTGGATCTCCTTGCAGTCCAAGGGACTCTCAAGAGTCTTCTCCAACACCACACTTCAAAAGCATCAATTCTTCGGCGATCAGCCTTCTTCACAGTCCAACTCTCACATCCATACATGACCACAGGAAAAACCATAGCCTTGACTAAACGGACCTTAGTCGGCAAAGTAATGTCTCTGCTTTTGAAAATGCTATCTAGGTTTCCTTCATTCTTTCTGGACTTATTGCTCCACTGATCTCCAGTAGCATATTGGGCACCTAATGACCTGGGGAGTTCCTCTTTTGATATCCTATCATTTTGCCTGTTCATACTGTTCATGGGGTTCTCAAGGCAAGAATACTGAAGTGGCTTGCCATTCCCTTCTCCAGTGGACCACGTTCTGTCAGCCCTCTCCACCATGACCCGCCTGCCTTGGGTTTCCCTGCAGGCATGGCTTGGTTTCATTGAGTTAGACAAGGCTGTGGTCCTAGTGTGATTAGATTGACTAGTTTTCTGTGAGTATGGTTTCAGTATGTCTGCCCTCTGATGCCCTCTTGCACCACCTATCATCTTACTTGGGTTTCTCTTACCTTGGGTGTGGGGTATCTCTTCATGGCTGCTTCAGCAAAGCGCAGCCGCTGCTTCTTACCTTGGACGAGGGGCTGTTCCTGACCTTCAACGTGGGATAGATCCTCTAGTATATATAGTATATAGTAGTTATAGTATATAGTATAAACTAGTATATATAGGATGGTTAAACAACAGGGTCCTTGGACCTTTTTGCTCCAGAGACCTGGCCAGATTTCCCACCTGTAGGACTTAGTGCTTTCTTAAAGTAGCCTTTCAGTATGAAGCGTCAAGCTGTGAATTTGCAGTGGATTTATTGAATGACCATGAGATGAGTCATGAAAGAGTGGTTAGATACTCCCCAGAGAAATATACAAGTTTCCCCTCATTCTCTGCTCCCCTGAAACCCCACCCCACCAATAAACACACAGGTTTTGAGTCTCAAATCCCTGGACTTCTTCAGAGAAATGGACAATTCCCTTGGAATCAAGATGAGGTTATTTACTCTGACGCAGATGGATGTTTGTTGATATGTGAACCCCTTCTTCTCTCTGAAGGTATAATTCCTTTTCTCATAAAATTTCATAACTGGATTCATAAGTCAGTATCATCTACTCTGATTACTCTGTTTCATCAGCGATTCCTAGGCCATAGATTTCCTATGTTTCTGATCAGTTACCATGGATATGCTTTGGTTATCACAGTTCTTAGTAACCAGGAGCTGCACTTTTGTGGACTTCAGTCCATTGTCGAACCAACCTGTGCAAAGCTCTCAGGATCAACCTTGTTTGTTTGCTTTTAATTCTGTTTTCATGCTAGTGGAAGAATTACAGATACAGGGAAACAGTGGGGAGGAGGAGGGAAACGAATCCACCATATGCTTGTTTATTATCAAACATTTGCCTCTCGTCTTCCCTCGGAGCAAACATTTCGAATGTGGTTTTTAAGCTTCAGAGGCACTTCCCTCTGAGGTGGCTGAGTTTGGGGGACCATTTCCATCACTGCCTTCCTCTCTTGATCATGCTAATCACAGCGCAGCCTAATTACTTGTTTACCTGTCTGTCTTCTCCCTTCCCCCAACCTGGCTGTGATATTCCTGAGTGTGTGTGTGTGTTAGTTGCTCAGTCGTGTCCGACTCTTTGCGACTCCATGGACTGTAGCCCTCCAGGCTACTCTGTCCTTGGAATTCTCCAGGCAAGAATAGTGAAATGGGCAGCCATTTCCTTCTCCAGGGAATCTTTCCAACTCAGGGATAGAACCTGGGTCTCCTGCATTCCAGGCAGAGTCTTTACTGTCTGAGCCACCAAGGAAGCCCGTTGCTAATATCCCCAAAGAAGTATGGGGTACAAGCTTCTCAGTATGAATGAATGAATGGATGAATGAATGAATGGCTATTTTCTTGTATTCCTCGTCTCTCACTCAGCTGACAAGTGCAGTTAGAAATCTAAGATCCCTTGCTTGAGGCAGTGCTCCTCAGGTTGTAAAAAACACAGAAACACTCAAAGAATGGTGGTAGGAGAGGAAAGGGAGGGCTAGGCGCAGGTAAGGAGTCCAGGAAACACTGGGTATGCAGACTCAGAAATTCCAGCAGCTAGAGGGCTGTTCTGATTCAGGCTGCCCTGGTGATCAAACGGCTCACAGGAGCAGCTGCCAATAACACAAGTCAGCTTCTCAAAGCCTCTCTGCTCCCCTTGCCTGCTTCTCACTCTTTACTCAACATGTTTTCTGTTCTCTAGAGCTTAAGCTTGTCCACTCTTTCTTCCTCATGACTTCAGGTACACAAGACCCCCTGTGGTCTCTCTGATTTCTTTCTACATTGCTATGTTTAAACTTCAACTTTGCATACTGACTGCCTTCTTCTCTCAGCCCTGTAGCTTCTTCTTTTTTAAAAAAATATTAAAATGTAGTTGATTCACAATGCTGTGTTAATTTCTGCTGTAAAGGAAAGTGATTCACTTATATATATATATATTCTTTTTCATATTCTCTTCCATTATGGTTTATCACAGTATATTGAACATAGTTCCCTGTGCTATGCAGTAGGACCTTGTTGTCTATCCATTCTATATATACTAGTCTGCATCTGCTAATCCCAAACTCCCAATCCATCTCTCCCCCACCTGCCTCCTCCTTGGCAGCAAGTCTGTTCTCTATGTCTGTGAATTTGCTTCTGTTTTATAGATAAGTTCATTTGTGTCATATTTTAGATTCCACATGTAAATCATATCATATAGCATTTGTCTTTCTCTTTCTGACTTACTTCACTTGGTACGATGATCTCTAGTTCCATCCATGTTGCTGCAAATGGTATTATTTTGTCCTGTTTTATTACTGAGTAGTATTCCATCATCTGTATGTACCACACCGTCTTTATCAATTCATCTGTTGGTGGACCAGTCTTATAATTTCTTCTTCAAATGCTGAGAGCAACAATCTGGCCCAATTCATCTTTCTCTGCTTTGTACGGCCAATGGATTGGAGGTCCCCAGATCAGAATACCCATGGTCTAATCAGATGTAGCTGGAGGTCAATGCAATGTGCTAGAAAACATGGCTGCCCATGGCAGCTGTCACCAACGGGTGTGGGCGCAGTCTCTGTAACACCCTGTACTGTGGAGTGTCCATGTGTGCAGGGGCTGAACCTCAGCTGGACCAGGAAAGGGCTGCTGAAGTCAACTGAGGTAATTTCACTTCTCTGGCTCTTGCCAGGTCTTGGTCAAAGGACCCCAGGTTGGGCCAGCACACAACATTCCTCCAGGCAGTGATTGGTCCATGGATGGGTTTATCAGTCAGACTGATATTTCACAGTGGAGATAAGCAGAGCACTGCTGGGCTAGAAAGGTCCTTGTTCTCAGGGGAGAGCTGTGGAGGAAGGAGGTTTCTCTTCTTTGGGACATTGTGTTGCACAGTGGGGAGGTCCAGAGCATATGCAGCCATCCTTGCTTCCGGCTGGAGGATGACATCACAGCCCAAGTGAACAGAACCCAGGGCAGGCCAGGGAAACATCCAGAGACCATGGCCCATGTAGATCCTGAAGCCTACCCTCTCTCTTGATTGCCAGTCACGTGATCCAATACATTTCCTTATTGTGTAAGCCAGTTTGGGCTGTGTGTTTGTAATTTGCAGCTGCTTTACACACACATACACACACACACACACACACATACAGATTATCTTGTTTTTTATTTAATTTTTATTTTATATTGGACTATTGTGTTAATTTCAGGTGTACAGCAAAGTGATTCAGTTATACATATATACATATTTTTCTTTTTCAGATACTTTCCCATGTATATTATTACAGAATTATTACAGAGTAGAGTTTCCTGTGCTATATAGTTGTTTAGTTGCTAAGCCATGTCCAACTCTTTTGCAGACCCCATGGACTGTAGCCCTCCAGGCTCCTCTGTCCATGGGATTTCCTAGGCAAGAATACTGGAGTGGATCGTCATTTCCTTTTCTGGGGTATCTTCCCGATCCAGGGATCGAACTTGTGTCTCCCACATTGATAGGCTAGTTCTTTACCACTGAGCCACTAGGGAAGCCCGTGCCATACAGGTCCTTGCTTTTTAAAAAATTTTATTTATTTTTGGCTGCACTGGGTCTTTGTTGCTGCTTGTGGGCTTTCTCAAGTTGCAGAGAGTGGGGGCTCCTCTCTAATTGCCATGCCCAGGGGCTTCTCCTTGTGGAGGCTTCTCTTTTTGGAAAGCACAGGCTCTAGAGCTTGGGCTCAGTAGTTGCAGTGCCCTGGCCCAGTTGTCCCATGCCATGTGGGACCAGGGATGGAATCTGTGTCTCCTGCATTGGCAGCTGGATTCTTAACCACTGGACCACCAGGGAAGTCCCAGTAGGTCCTTGTTGATTATCAGTCTTGTGTGTATGTTCATCCTCAAACTCCTAATTTATCCCACTTCACATGGAATACTTCATTTGCCTGAATTAAATCCACTGCCCTGTTTGCAGTCTTCTGCTCCCCAGGGACCTGTCTTCAACCCGTGGGCCAAACTGTCCTACCTTTATCCCTCACCCTTGTGTGTGTGTGTGTGTGTGTGCGTGTGTGTGTGTGTGTGTGTGTCTCAGGTGGAAAGAAAGACTGTCTGGTTCAGCCTGTCCTTTCATCTTGCTAATGTTGTTACTGAGTGAGTGTTACTTTGGAGATAATTAATGTGTCCCATTTTGGTGCAAAAATATACCTTGTCCTGGGTCACATGACAAATGTAACCATAAAAAGTTTAAAATGCTATTATTTAAAATTTATTTTCTCATAAAAAAAGGTTCCTGAAATGATCATAATTTGAATAACTTACTATATAGTTATAATACATTATGCCCTGGCCTGGGGCCAGGTCTGGAAATCCTGGAGCCTCGCGAGATCGCTGTCAGAGCGAGAACTCTGCAGCTCAGAAGCTGTCGTTTCTGTTAGCAAGTCCGTTCCAGTTTGCATTAACCTGAAACTCCAGCTGCACAATGTCCATTTTATATTCTTGCCTCCTTGCTCCTAAAACAGCATATCTTTGTGATGTTACTGTGGAGATATAGAGGTTCTTAAAAAGTGGGTTTATTTCTTAGCTAAAGGAAATGCCTGATGTGGCTGGAATCCTCTGTCTAGCATCCCCTTTGTGCTTCACCAGTGATTCCAAATCTTTGCTTTGGGGACCCTCTTCCCCCAAGCTTGTCAGACCTCAGAGTCACTGGAGTGCTTGGGAGTGGGAAGTCTTGGTCATCATTTAGGGATGAACAGGGATTCCAGAAACCTTCAGTGTTCCTAGTGCAGGGTGAAGGTGGCAGTCATCACCTGCCAAGGCTTAATCCCTACTAATGACCACAGGGAAGCCTGGGGGTCCCTGCTGCTCACCCGCCCACCTGGTGCCAGGCACTGTATGTTGTTCATGAATCTTTACAACCGTCCTGTGGGAAAGTGTATTTGTTTCCTATAACTGCTGTAACTAGTTACCACAAATTTAGTGACCCGCCACCCCCAAGCAGCACAAAGGTGGCGCTGCTGGTAAAGATCCTGCTTGCCAATGTAGGAGAGGCAAATTTGATCCCTGGGTCAGGAAGATCCCCTGGAGGAGGGCATGGCAACCCACTCCAGTATTCTTGCCTGGAGAATCCCGTGGACAGAGGAGCCTGGAGGGCCATGGTCCGTAGGGTCTCAAAGAGTTGGACACGACTGAAGCGACTTAGCATGCAAACAACACAGATTTATTTATCTTACAATTCTGGAGGAAATGGGTCATCTGGAGTTAAAACCAAGGTGTGGGAAGACTTGCTTCCTTCAGTTCCTTCCAAGGCTCTAGGGGAGAATCCGGTTCCTCACCTTTTCTGGCTTCTAGAGACGCCCATAGTCCTTGGTCTGTAGTCCCTTCCTCCCATAGCACCTTCAAATCTCTCTGTCTAACCTTTGCTTCATCCTCACATCTTCTTGTCTTGTTCTGATCTTCTTATCTCCCTTTTTTTAAAAAAATAATTCTTCTGGTCACACTGTGACATGTGGGAGTCTTAGTTTCCTGAAGAAAAATCGAACCTGTGCTCCCTGAAGTAAAAGCATGGGATCTCAACCACTGGACCACCATGAAAGTCCCCCTGTCTCCCTCTTATAACACTCTTGTGGTTAATTGGGCCCACCGTATGCCCGTAATCCAGGAGAATCTCTAACCCAGGATGTTTAATTTGATCACCCCTGTAAAGACCCTTTGGCTACATAAAGACACACAGTCTCAGGTTCTGGGGATAATGATATATACTTTTGGGGGGATTATTATTCTGTCTATATTGGAAAGTACCATTATTCGTCCCACTTTACAAATAAAGACATTGAGGATCAGAATGACTTACCCAAGGTCACACAGCTGGTGTGGAACATTTAGGACTTGGACCCCATCTATCAATGTTTGATGTGTCTGACTCCCTGGCTTGCATGTTTGGGTCAAAGTGTACCCTTTCTGCAATGACTCACAGTCCACTAGTGGTGAGTGGGTCCCTGTAGCCCCCAAACTCACAAGGGGTCCTGGGCAGTGCCTATGCTGAGTCAAATTCCCCCACGTGGTGGATTCAAAATCATGGGCTGTTGGCTTCCATGCTGAGCTGCACGGCAAAGCCAAGCTGAGAAATTGTCATATTGAGTGAAGTATGGTTTTGGAGGGCTCAAGCAAAACCTTGTGCACAGCAGGACCCAGAGACCCCACAGCGACTGAGCCAGACCTGCCTTTGAGTGTTTGTCTCCTGTGGAGGCACAGGTCAACAGTGGCCTGTTGCAGGGCCAGGGGCTCTGGCTGCAGCAGACCTGGGACACACAGCATGTGGCATAAACCCTCTAGGAGGAGGTTGCCATTAGTGCCACCATAGAACCACTGAGCAGAAGACGCACAAACTGCAGAATAATTATACCAAAGAAATTCTTGCACTGTTAAGAAAGTTCTAGGATCCACAACAGATTTCCCAACCTGGGGATCTGGCAAAGGGACTGAGAACCCCCAGGGTATTTGACTTTGAAGGCCAGTGGGATTTGATTACAGAACTTACACAGGACTGGGGAAACAGACTCTTGGGAGGCACAAACAAAACTTTGTGTGCACCAGGAGCCAGGAGAAAGGAGCAGTGTCCCCACAAGAGACTGAGCCGGACTTGCCTGTGAGTGTCCAGGAGTCTCTGGTAGAGGCATGGGTCGACAGTGGCCTGCTGTGGGGTCAGGGGCACTGAATGCAACAGGGCATGCACAAGTCCTTTTGAAGGAGGTTGCCATTACCACCATTACCCCTACCACAGTTTGGCCTCAGGCTAAACAACAGGGAGGGAACACAGCCCTACTCATCAACAGGAAATTGGATTAAAAATTTACTGAGCATGGCCCCACCCATAAGAACAAGACCCAGATTCCCCCTGTCAGTCTCTCCCATCAGGAAGCTTCCACAATCCTCTTATCCACATCCATCAGAGGGCAGACAGAATGAAAACCAGAATCACAGAAAACTAACCAAACTGATCACATGGATCACAGCCTTGTCTAACTCAGTGAAACTATGAGCCATGCTCTGTAGGGCCATCCAAGATGGACAGGTCATGGTGGAGAGTTCTGACAAAACATGGTCCCCTGGAGAAGGAAATGGCAAACCACTTCAGTTTTCTTGCTTTGAGAACTCCATGAACAGTCTGAAGAAGCAAAAAGATATAAATGACAATGAAAGATGAACTCCTCAGGTCAGTAGGTGCCCAATATTGCTACTGGAGAAGAGTGGAGAAATAACTCCACAAAGAGTGAGGAAGAATGGATACATGTATATGTATGGCTGAGTCCCTTTGCGATCCACCTGAAACTAACACATTGTTAATCATTGATATCCCAATACGAAATAAGGAGTTAAAAAAAGAAAATGTTCTCCATCCTCCAAACCAGGAGCTTTCCACATCTGAGCTGCCTTTAGCCTCACCCACATCCCCATCCTTATTTGCTCTGTGTGTCTGATGGAATTTTATCTCACTCCTTGTCCATGGACCAGCAGCATCTGCCTACCAGGGCACTTGTTAGAGATGCAGAATCTCTGGCCCTACCCAGACCTGCTGAACCTGAAAGTGCACTTGAACCAGATGTCAGGTGATGCATTTGCACCTTAAAGTGTGAGAAGCAGGGTCTGGAGGACTGAGCTCCATCTGGGTTGTTCGCCTTCTCTCCCGCCCCCTCTGCAGGTGTCTGGGGCTCTGGCTCCAGCAGTTTGGGAGAAAGCATTGGAGAAATGTCTATGTTGCTCTTTCTGTCTTGGCTTCTGTGAGTTGGCACAAGAAGAGTCATTGTCTGGCAGGACTCGGTGAGCCCTGCAGCTGGTGGGGGCAGCAAATCCGTGGCTGCTGTGGCCAGGGGCCCCGCCTCTCCCTGGGCCCCGCCTCCTGCTCCCGCCTCTCTCCTGGGCAGTGGCTGGACAGCTGGCCAGTGCAGTGCTGGGCACCTGGTCCCTCCTCTGTGCACCAGCCTGGGGAGAGGCAAGGGCTGTGAAATGGCTTTGACCTTGGTGTTTGGTCTGGTTCCCCTTGCTCTGAGAGTGCTTCAGCGTGTTGGCCTGGTACGTTCTGAGTGCTGTGGAGTTTTGGCAGAGTGGCCGATAAGTATTTTTAGTTTCTTCCTTCTTAATGTTTGCCAGAAAACCACAGTTTCTCCCTGGGCCCCGCCTCCTGCTCCCGCCTCTCTCCTGGGCAGTGGCTGGACAGCTGGCCAGTGCAGTGCTGGGCACCTGGTCCCTCCTCTGTGCACCAGCCTGGGGAGAGGCAAGGGCTGTGAAATGGCTTTGACCTTGGTGTTTGGTCTGGTTCCCCTTGCTCTGAGAGTGCTTCAGCATGTTGGCCTGGTACGTTCTGAGTGCTGTGGAGTTTTGGCAGAGTGGCCGATAAGTATTTTTAGTTTCTTCCTTCTTAATGTTTGCCAGAAAACCACAGTCATTACTCACAAGCAGGGCAAGCTTCCTCCCTCCTGGTCTCTAGGAGAGTTGGATTTGCCCTCAGATGCCCACTTAGGGCCCTGCTTTGTCTCTGTATAACAGAGACAGTATAACTGTATAACACTTATACCTGCAACAAAGCACAATGTGGGATTTTTAAACAGCATAAGTCCTAAAGCTTTCAAAAATCAACTTAGTTTTTGAATTGTGGATGGGACTGTATACTTGAGAGCTGCAGGATCCTTGCATTTCATTGGGTTTCCCCCAACCCCGGTGTGACGGTGGGGACACAGGGTGGAAGGGACAGGCCCAGGAGGGACAATGCAGGAGTCATCTTGGGTTTGCCTGCCTGGGCCCCTGAGGTTTGGAGAAGTTGGTCTTTGGTGGGAAGTGACTGCTGAGAAAGTCCACCTGGCCACCTCCCTCCACCCCCTTGCTTTCTGGGTGGTGCAGTGATAAAGAACCTGCCTGCCAATGCAGGAGGTGCAAGAGACACAGGTTTGGTCCCTGGGTTGGGAAAATCTCCTGGAGAAGGGAAAGGCTACCCACTCCAGTATTCTTGCCTGGAGAATTCCACGGACAGAGGAGTCTGGTGGGTTACAGTCCATGAGGCTGTGAAGAGTAAGACACGAGTGAGCACACACACTTCATATAAAAGGTAAAACTGGCCATTTAACAATTTTATAAGGATGGTTCTCATTGTTGTGCAACCATCCCCACTGTCCTTCTCCAGAATTTTACCTTCTTCACAAACTCAACTCTGTTCCCTTAAACACTAATTCCACATCCTTACCCACCCCCCCGTCTTTGGTAAACACCATCCTGTTACTGTCTCTATGAATCTGACTCCTCTAGAGGCCAGCAGGCCAAAGGCTAACAGAATTTTGCCAAGAGAACACACTGGTCGTAGCAAACACCTTTTCCCAACAACACAAGAGACAACTCTACACATGGACATCCCTATTTGGTCAATACCGAAATCAGATTGATTATAATCTTTGCAGTCGAAGAGAGAGAAGCTCTATACAGTTAGTAAAAACAAGACTGGGAGCTGACTGTGGCTCAGATTATCAGCTCCTTATTGCAAAATTCAGGCTTAAATTGAAGAAAGTAGGGAAGATCTAAACCAAATCCCTTATGATTATATAATGGAGGTGATGATTAGATTCAAAGAATTAGATCTGGTGAATAGAGTGCCTGAAGAACTATGAACAGAGATTTGAAACATTGTATGGGAAGTGGTGACCAAAACCACTCCAAAGAAAAAGAAATGCAAGAAGGCAAAGTGGTTGAATGAGGAGGGCTTACAAATAGCTGAGAAAAGAAGAGAAGCAAAAGGCAAAGGAGAAAGGGAAAGATATTTCCATCTGAATGCAGAGTTCCAGAGATTAGCAAGGAGAGAAAAGAAAGCGTTCTTAAGTGCACAGTGTAAAGGAGTAGAGGAAAACTATAGCATGGGAAAGCCTAGAGACCTCTTCAAGAGAACTGGAGATACCAAGGGAACATTCATGAAGGATGAGCACAATAGAGGACAGAAATGGTATGGACCTAACAAAAGCAGAAGAGATTAGGAAGAGGTGGCAAGAATACACAGGACTATACAAAAAAAGCCTTAATGACCTGGGTAACCACCATGAAATTAAAAGACACTTACTCCCTGGAAGGAAAGTTATGACCAACCTAGACAGCATATTCAAAAGCAGAGACATTACTTTGCCAACAAAGGTCCATCTAGTCAAGGCTATGGTTTTTCCAGTAGTCATGTATGGATGTGAGAGTTGGACTGTGAAGAAAGCTGAGCACCAAAGAATTGAAGCACCAAGAATTGATGCTTTCGAACTGTGGTGTTGGAGAAGACTCTTGAGAGTCCCTTGGACTGCAAGGAGATCCAACCAGTCCATTCTAAAGGAAATCGGTCCTGGGTGTTCTTTGGAAGGGCGGATGCTAAAGCTGAAACTCCAGTACTTTGGCCACCTCATGCGAAGAGTTGACTCATTGGAAAAAGACTCTGATGCTGGGAGGGATTGGGGGCAGGAGGAGAAGGGGATGACAGAGGATGAGATGGCTGGATGGCATCACCAACTCGATGCACATGAGTTTGGGTGGACTCCGGGAGTTGGTGATAGACAGGGAGGCCTGGCGTGCTGCAATTCGTGGGGTCACAATGAGTAGGACTCGACTGAGCAACTGAACTGAACTGAACCACAATGTTGTGGTCACTCACCTAGAGCCAGACATCCTGGAGTGTGAAGTCAAATGGGCCTTAAGAAGCATTACTATAAACAAAGCTAGTGGAGGTGATGGAATTCCAGCTGAGCTACTTAAAATCCTAAAGATGCTGTTAAATTGGTGCACTCACTATGTCAGCAAATTTGGAAAACTCAGCAATGGCCACAGGACTGGAAAAGATCAGTTTTCATTCCAGTGTCAAAGAAAGACAACGCCAAAGAGTATTCAAACTACCACACAATTATGCTCTTTTCACATGCTATCAAGGTAATACTCAAAATCCTTCAAGTTGGGATTCAACAGTATGTGAACTGAGAATTTCCAGATGTACAAGCTGGATTTAGAAAAGGCAGAGAAACCAGAGATCAAATTGCAAACATCTGCTGGATCATAGAGAGCAAGAGAGTACCAGAAAAACATCTACTTCTGCTTCATTGCTGCTACTGCTGCTGCTGCTAAGTCGCTTCAGTCGTGTCCGACACTGTGCGACCCCACAGACGGCAGCCCACTGGGCTCTGCCATCCCTGGGATTCTCCAGGCAAGAACACTGGAGTGGGTTGCCATTTCCTTCTCCAATGCATGAAAGTGAAAAGTAAAAGTGAAGTCACTCAGTCGTGTCTGACTCAGCGACCCCATGGACTGCAACCTACCAGGCTCCTCTGTCCATGGGAGTTTCCAGGCAAGAGTACTGGAGTGGGGTGCCATTGCCTTCTCTGTCTGCTTCATTAACTACACTAAAACCTTTGATTGTGTAGCTCACAACAAACTGTGGAAAATTCTTCAAGAGATGGAGAATTCTTCAAAAATTCTTCAAGAAAATTCTTCTACTAGATCACCTTACCAGTCTCCTGAGAAAACTGTTTGTAGGTCAAGAAGCAAGTTAGAACTGAACATGGACCAATGGACTGGTTCCACTGGATTTGGGAAAGGAGTACGTCAAGGCTGTATGTTGTCATGCTGCTTATTTAACTTATATGCAGAGTGTATCATGCAAAATGCTGGGCTGTATGAAGCACAAGCTGGAATCAAGATTGCCAGGAGAAAAATCGACAACCTTAGATATGAAGGTGATACCCACTCACATGGCAGAAAGTGAAGAAGAGCTAAAGAGCCTCTTGATGAGTGTGAAAGAAGAGAGTGAAAAAGCTGGTTTGAAACTCAACATTTAAAAAACTAAGATCATGGCATCTGTCCCTTCACTTCATGGCAAACACATGGGGAAAAAGTGATAGATTTAATTTTCTTGGGCTCCAGAATCACTGCAGATGAGGATTGCAGTCATGAAATTCAAAAAAGCTTTCTCTTTGGAAGAAAAGCTATGACAAACTTGTGTGAAAGTGTTAGTCTCACTCAGTCGTGTCTGACTCTGTGACACCATGGACTGGAGTTCTGCAGGCTTCTCTGTCCATGGAATTCTCTACGCAAGAATACTGGAGTGGGTTGCCATGACAAATTTAGACTGTATTAAAAAGCGGAGACATCACTTTGTAGACAAAGGTCTTTATAGCCAAAGCTATGGTTTTTCTAGTAGTCATATATGAATGTGAGAGTTGGACCATAAAAAAAGCTGAGCACCAAGCAACTGATGCTTTCGAACAGTGGTGCTGGAAAAGACTCTTGAGAAACCCTTGGAGTTTCCATTTAAAGAAAGGACATTGAACCAGTCAATCCTAAAGAAAATCAACCTTTGATATTCATTGAAAGGAGTGATGCTGAAGCTCCAATACTTGGGCCACTTGATATGTAGAGCTGTCTCATTGGAAAGATCCTGATGCTGGGGAAGACTGAGGGCAGGAGGAGAAGGGAAGACAGAAAGTGAAATGGTTGGATGGTATCACCGACTCAACGGACATGAGTTTGAGCAAACTCCGGGAGACATGAGTTTGAGCAAACTCCGGGAGACGGTGAAGAACAGGGAATCTTGGTGTGCTGCAGTCCATGGGGTCAAAAATGAGTCGGATAAGGTTAGTGATTGAACAATAACAACAACAGGGACCTCATATGAATGGAATCCTGCAATATTTATCCTTTTGTGACTGGCATATTTCACTGGGAATAAGGTTTTTGAGATTTATCCATGTTGAAACATCCTAAGCTAAAAAAAAAAAAAAATCACTCATGGAAAAAGAAAATTAAAAAAGAAAAGAGGGAACTTCCCTGGTGGTCTAGTGGTTAAGTCTCTGGGTTTCTGCTGCAGGGGTGTGAGTTTGATCCCTCTTTGGGGAACTACAATCCCACATGCCATGTGGCTTGTCCAAATAATAGAAATTAAAAAAAAACCACTCACCTAACTGATAGAAGAAGTGTTAAATTGAAGCACAACTACATTTTTGTTTGTTTGTTTTAGGCAAGCAGTTTCTGATTAGTCCTAGCCCATATCTGCTAAGGGCAGCATGTGGTTTCAAAAAAGCAATGGGAAACTAGGAGCTTGCCAAATGCAGAGCACCCTTCATCTGCCTTGTAGAAACGGTCTGGGGTAAGCTGGCTTGACACTGTCAGCCCAGGAAAGTGAAGTCTGCAAGATTAGGGCTTGTACATCCTCCCACAAATGCCAGGATGCCAATTACCTCTGCCAAGGGGAAAGTGCCTGCTTCGTCAGCATCTTCAGTTCTGGTTCCCTGTGTGGATCTTACATTTAATGGCAGTACCTTCCAGACCACAAGGGATGAGACTCCCTCTGAAAAACCTCACCATTGGTGGAAGGATAATGGCCCTAAGGATCTAGTTCAGTAAACACAGGGTTCTTTTGTGATGTTCTTTCCAAATGAAGCGCACACTTTGGGATTAATTAAACTCTTTTCTAGCTGCCTGCCAGTGTAACCTTTCCTTTATGCTTCTTAGGGGGGCACAGGATGTAAAAAGTCAAATCTATTATGTTCATGACTTGGAGGGAAAGATCTGGGACGAAATTGCCTTACATACTGTGTTTTATTTATTTATTTATTTTTTAAATTTCCGAATATTGGATCAAACGTAGAGCTTTCTGAGCTGTATGTTAGCTAAAAAACAGATTCAACCAAGAAGAGTGATTAGAAATTAAAGACATAAAGACCACTGAGGACAGAGTGAACCCCCGATTTCTCAGCACACTTCTCATGGAGGGGGGAGCATTAGAGACGTATTTGAAACTTAGATGCTGACTGTTTAAACCACAGCCCCCATTCTTCTTCCAATCTTGCTGCGATTTTGAGTGCATGACATTTAATTAATTTTGCAGTCAATTCTTCCCAGCATTCCTTTTTTGACAGCATCACACGAAGATCTCTCAGCTGGTTAGGAAAAATCTGTATCAGTCATTACTCTTACTGGAGCCTAGACAGGGTCATCTGGCCGCAGCAGGGGACTGTAAGGAGGAGCAGCAGGTGTGGAGCTGAGACAAGATTTCAGTGCGAGGACAGTTTCCTGGAAGAAGCTTTGGTCCAGAAGCTCCTTCTCAGTGTCTCATGAGTACCTTTTAAAACTTCCCTTTCCCTGGCCTCAGGCTCCAGGAGCATTAAAAAAAAAAAAAAAAAAAGCTTGCATTTTCAAGAATTTTAAGAAACTTTGTATCAATGTAACACACACATATACACACACACACTCACCTGCAGGTACACACACACACAGAGTAACAAATTAAAAAGTAGAGAAGAGATAACTGTTGTAAAGCTTCATTCTTATTCAGCCCTCTCCCCAAAGCGACTTTGTTCCTTCCTTTAATTCTTCTGGAGCTTTTTCTGCTGTTTTATGATTATAACTCTATTGTTTGATTTTTTTTTCCAATTTTGGGCGCTATCTTTTGACTCCCAAGTAGAAAGATAAGGATTCAGTTCACCTACCCCATCCTTTCCTCCTTGTCTTTCTCTCTCTTTTATTTTTATAACTGCTTTATCGAGCTAGAATTCACATACCATAAAACTCTCTCTATTAAAGTGTATCATTCAGCAGGGTTTTGTATGTTCACAAAGTTGTGCAACCGTTTCTAAACCCAGGGTGCACCCAGGGCATTTTGTCTCCTACAGGGAAGCCCCCCACCCACTAGCAGTTGGTACTCATCTACCCTCCTCCCAACTTTTAGCAACTATTAATTTCTCCACATCCCCACCAGGACTTCTTTTTTTCTTATGTGCTCTTTTGAAGTTAAAAAAAAAATTTGTTAATTATGAAAATATGATAACACATTTATAGACTTGGAAAGTACAGAACAAGGTTGCATATACTTCCACTATATATTACATTTATTTTTTTAAGTAGATAAATTAGGATTTTTAGTTGGCGTTTCAATAGCAAACTCTCAAAAATTAGTAGAATGAATATACAGAGATGTAGAAGGATATAGTAGATCTGAAAAGCACTATGAACCAATTCAACATAATTAAGACTTATACAATTTTCACACAATAGTAGGATGCAAATTCTATTCGAGTTCCCATAGACTATAAATTAGGAGGCACTGCAACATATCCAGGGATGTAAAGCAAGGTGCAAAAATTTCATAATCTAAAGGTATTGAAATCATGTAGAGTCTGTTCTCTTATCACTGCCCACCAGCACTTCTTATCTGTCTTTCTTTCTCACAATCATTCTAGTGGATGTGAAGTAGTTTCTGATTGTGGTTTTGATTTGGGTGTCCCTAACACAGAAAAACATCTACTTCTGCTTTATGGACTATGCCAAAGCCTTTGACTGTGTGGATCACAATAAACTGTGGAAAATTCTGAAAGAGATGGGAATACCAGACCACCTGACCTGCCTCTTGAGAAATCTGTATGCAGGTCAGGAATACTTTGGCCACCTCATGCGAAGAGTTGACTCATTGGAAAAGACTCTGATGCTGGGAGGGATTGGGGGCAGGAGGGGAAGGGGACTACCGAGGATGAGATGACTGGATGGCATCATGGACTTGATGGACGTGAGTCTGAGTGAACTCCGGGAGATGGTGATGAACAGGGAGGCCTGGCGTGCTGCGATTCATGGGGTCGCACAGAGTCGGACACGACTGAGCGACTGAACTGAACTGAACTGAACACTCTAGTACTCTTGCCTGGAAAATCCCATGGACGGAGGAGCCTGGTAGGCTACAATCCATGGTGTCACTAAGAGTGACTGAGCGACTTCACTTTCATTTTTCACTTTCATGCATTGGAGAAGGAAATGGCAACCCACTCCAGTGTTCTTGCCTGGAAAATCCCAGGGACGAGGGAGCCTTGTGGGCAGCCGTGTATGGGGTTGCACAGAGTCGGACACGACTGAAGTGACTTAGTAGCAGCAGCAGCGACAGCAACTACTAATGAGTCTGAGGAACTTTTCATGAACTGAATGGTCATTTATAGATCTTCTTTGGAGAAATGTCTATTCACATCCTTTGTCTTTTAAAATTGGTTTTCTTGTTTATTGTTGATGTGTAAGAATTCTTTGTATATTCTGATTACTAGATCCTCATTGGATATATGATTCACAAATATTTTCTCTCTTTCTCTGGCTTGTCCTTTCTTGATTGTGTCCTTCGAATTACAAAAATTTTAAATTTTGACAAAATCTAATTAATCTGTTTTTTCTTTGGTCACTTATATTTTGGTATTATATCTAAGAAACCATTGCCTAATCCAAGGCTATGAAGGTTTTTTCTAAGACTTGTATAGTCCTGGCTCTTACATTTAGGTCTCTGATAGGGACCATGTTGCTGTGGATCAGTTTGGGGAGTTGCCATTTTAACAATATTAAGTCTTCCAGTCCGTGAACATGGATTTCATTTATTTATCTTCTTTAATTTTATTTTCAGTAATTTTTTTCCATTTTTAGTCTTTGATGAATTGTTTGCTTAATTTCATTTTCAGATTGTTCATAGCTAGCATGTAGAAATACAATTGATTTTTGTATATTGATTTTGTATCCTGCAGCCTTGCTGGACTTGTTTATTAGTTCTAATAGTTTGTGTGTGTGTGTATTTCTTAGGATTTCCTTTTTATCATCTGTGATTAGATAGTTTTACTTCTTCTCTTCCAATATAGATTTTTTTTTTTTTTTAACCTAATTGTCCTGGGTAGAACTTTCAGTACAATATTGAATAGAAGTGTTAAAAGTGACTATTATTATCTCAGTTGTAGGGGGAAAATGTTTCATCTTTCACCATTAAGTATGATGTTAACTGTGGACTCTCCATAGGTGTCCTTTATCAAGTTGAGGAAGTTTCCTTCTATGCCTAGTTAGTTAAGTGCTTTTAATGTGAGAGAGTGTTGTGTGTGTGTGTGAAAGTCTCTCAGTCGTGTCCGACTCTTTGCCACCCCATGGACTATATAGTCCGTGGGATTCTTCGCGCCAGAATACTGGAAAGGTGTTGGATTTTGTTAAATGCTTTTTTGGTGTGTCTATGAGAGCATCGTGTACTTTTGGTCCTTTATTCTATTAACACAGTGTATTACATTGATTTATTTTATATGTGAAACCAACATTGCATTCCTGGAATAAATCCCGTTTGGTCATATAACCCTTGTTTTTAAAAAAACCCTAAATTTTTTTTAGTTAATATTAATTTGGCTGTGGTGGGTCTTAGTTGTGTCACGTGGGAGCTAGTTCCCTGAGCAGGGACTGAACCTGGCTCCCTGCATTGGAAGTGCAAAGTCTTAGCCAGTCTTAGCCAGTCTTAGCCACTGGACTACCGGGACAATTGCTGGATTTGATTTCCTGGCATTTTGTTGAGGATTTTTGCATCTTTTTTTTTTGTTGTTGTTGTTCAGTTGCTTAGTCCTGTTAGACTTTTTCGACCCCATGGGCTGCAGCACACCAGCCTCCTCTGTCCTCCACCATCTCCTAGAGTTTGCTCAAATTCATGTTCATTGAGTCAGTGATGCCATCCAGCCATCTCGTCCTCTGTCTTCCCCTTTTCCTCCTGTTCTCAGTCTTTCCCAGTGTCAGGGTCTTTTCCAATGAGTTGGCTCTTTACATCAGGTTGGCAAAATTTTGTAGCTTCAGCTTCAGCATCAGTCTTTCCAATGAATATTCAAAGTTGATTTCCTTTAGGATTGATGATTTTGATCTCCTTGGAGTCCCAAGAACTCTCAAGAGTCTTGTCCAGCACCACAATTTGAAAACATCAATTCAAAACATCCATACATGAATGCTGGAAAAACCATAGCTTTGATTATAGAGACTTTAGTCTGCAAAGTGATGTCTCTGTTTTTTAATACACTATCTAGGTTTGTCATAACTTTTCTTCCAAGAAGCAAGCATCTTTGAATTTCATGGCTGCAGTCACCAACTGCAGTGATTTGGAGCCAAAGAGAAGAAAATCTGTCACTCCTAGTTTTTCTCCTTCTATTTGCCATGACATGATGGGACTAGATGCCATCATTTTAGTTTTTTGAATGTTGACTTTTAAGCCAGCTTTTTCACCCTCCTCTTTCACTCTCACTAAGAAGCTCTTTAGTTCCTCTTCGCTTTCTGCCATTAGAGTGGTATCTTCTACATATCTGAGGTTGTTGACATTTTTCCTGGCAATCTTGATTCCAGCTTGTGATTCATACAACCCAGCATTTCACATGATGTACTCTGCATGTAAACTAAATAAGCAGGGTGGCAATATACAGCCTTGACATATTCCTGTCCCAGTTTTGAACAGGTCAGTTGTTCCATGTCTGGTTTCAACTGTTGCTTCTTAAAGTGCATCCAGGTTTCTCAGGAGACAGGTAAGGTGGTCTGGTGGTCAGAGAACACTGGTCTCATAGAATGAGTTGGGACGTGTTGTTACCTGCTTTATTTTTACAGATGAGTTTGTGAGGGGTTGGTATCAGTTCTTCTTTGAACATTTGGCAGGATTCATCAGTGAAGAAACTAAACCTACGCTTTTGTGCATCTGTCCAGGGGCAGGGGGGCAAGTTTTTAATTACTAATTCAGTTTTTTACTTATTATGATTCTATTGATATTTCCTATTTCTTCTTGATTCCTTTGTTGAGTTTTCTTTCTTCTCCTAATGTTTGGTATTTATATTATTATTTAAAGTTCTTCTATCAGTCTCTTTTTCTAACTGTTTTTTTTTAATTTAAAATATTTAATTTAGTTTTGGTTGCTCTGGGACTTCATCGCCATGCACGAGGTTTCTCTAGTTGGGGCAGGTAGGGGCTACTCTTCAGTGTGGTCCTCAGACTTCTCACTGTGGTGGCTTCTGTTTGGAGCCTCTAGGGCATGTGGGGTCAGGAGTGGCAGGTCTAGAGTTCAGGCTTAGAAGCTGTGGCACCTGGGCTTACTTGCTCCATGGCATGAAGGATCTTCCTGCACCCGGGATCAAACCTATGTCCCTTGCATTGACAGCCAGATTCTTATCCACCAGGGAAGTCCACTTTTTCTAATTTTAAATAATGGGCTTATCTCTTGTTTCTTTGTGCATCAGCTCTCCACAATTTCATTTCAACATCTATTTTGTCAGATAAGGATTTTTTACTTCCTGCCTTCCCTCCCCTTTTCCTTGTTAATATATTTTAGCTACACTTTCAGAACATCAAAGTTGGTGATGTTTGTATTCTGTCCTGAGGACAGAGCAAACTTTTGTGTGCTGTCTGCAGTTTGAATGAAAAGTTAAAAAACAATGAATGGAGACTTCCCTGGTGGTTAAGAATCTGCCTGCCAATGCAGGGAACACAGGTTCAATCCCTTGTCCAGGAAGATTCCACATGCCTCGGGGCAACTCAGCCGGTGCGCCACAACTACTGAAGCCTGTTCGTCCTAGAGCCCACCCTCCACAACGAGAGAAGCCACTGCAATGAGAAGAATATGCAGCGTGACTAGAGAGTAGCCCCTACTTGGGGCAACTGGAGAAAAGCCTGAGCACAGCAACAAAGACCAACAAAACAAAACCAAAAAACCACCGAATGCCTTTACATTCCAATGATGTACTTAGGAGGGTTGATGCATGTCCGAAGAGTGAACTCTGTGCCATTTTTCTGAATACAAAAATATTATTATTATCATATTCCAGGGGTTGCTTAAAATGATGACACATTTTATTTGCTTCATTTTTCAACCTTAATTTCTTATGTACTTTTTATTGTCTTCTCTGGAAGGCCTGATCACCATTTCCACTCCCCACCCCCCGCTTTTTTTTTTTTTTTTTCTCTTTTTCTAACTGTTTTTTTTTAATTTAAAATATTTAATTTAGTTTTGGTTGCTCTGGGACTTCATCGCCATGCACGAGGTTTCTCTAGTTGGGGCAGGTAGGGGCTACTCTTCAGTGTGGTCCTCAGACTTCTCACTGTGGTGGCTTCTGTTTGGAGCCTCTAGGGCATGTGGGGTCAGGAGTGGCAGGTCTAGAGTTCAGGCTTAGAAGCTGTGGCACCTGGGCTTACTTGCTCCATGGCATGAAGGATCTTCCTGCACCCGGGATCAAACCTATGTCCCTTGCATTGACAGCCAGATTCTTATCCACCAGGGAAGTCCACTTTTTCTAATTTTAAATAATGGGCTTATCTCTTGTTTCTTTGTGCATCAGCTCTCCACAATTTCATTTCAACATCTATTTTGTCAGATAAGGATTTTTTACTTCCTGCCTTCCCTCCCCTTTTCCTTGTTAATATATTTTAGCTACACTTTCAGAACATCAAAGTTGGTGATGTTTGTATTCTGTCCTGAGGACAGAGCAAACTTTTGTGTGCTGTCTGCAGTTTGAATGAAAAGTTAAAAAACAATGAATGGAGACTTCCCTGGTGGTTAAGAATCTGCCTGCCAATGCAGGGAACACAGGTTCAATCCCTTGTCCAGGAAGATTCCACATGCCTCGGGGCAACTCAGCCGGTGCGCCACAACTACTGAAGCCTGTTCGTCCTAGAGCCCACCCTCCACAACGAGAGAAGCCACTGCAATGAGAAGAATATGCAGCGTGACTAGAGAGTAGCCCCTACTTGGGGCAACTGGAGAAAAGCCTGAGCACAGCAACAAAGACCAACAAAACAAAACCAAAAAACCACCGAATGCCTTTACATTCCAATGATGTACTTAGGAGGGTTGATGCATGTCCGAAGAGTGAACTCTGTGCCATTTTTCTGAATACAAAAATATTATTATTATCATATTCCAGGGGTTGCTTAAAATGATGACACATTTTATTTGCTTCATTTTTCAACCTTAATTTCTTATGTACTTTTTATTGTCTTCTCTGGAAGGCCTGATCACCATTTCCACTCCCCACCCCCCGCTTTTTTTTTTTTTGGCATGGCTTGTCTTCATCCTATTCTCAATTCTTTTTCAAGCTCTAGTACACCATCTATTCTCACCAGAGACCATCCTCCTGGAGCTCTCTGCTTTCCTGCTCCACATTGGACAGTTGCTTGCTTGATTCCCAGCTGGTTTTTTTAAATCCCCTGCTTCATTTTTTATTGAGATATAATTAATATATAACATTGTATGCAAAGTGTTGTGGTATACAAAGTATTAGGGTGTACAATCCTAATCAGGAAATCAGTCATGAGTATTCATTGGAAGGACTGAGGCTAAAGCTGAAACTCCAATACTTTGGCCACCTGATGCAAAGAACTGACTCATTGGAAAAGACCCTCATGCTGGGAAAGATTGAAGGCAGGAGGAGAAGGGGACGACAGAGGATGAGATGGTTGGATGGCATCAACGGACAAAGTTTGAGTAAACCCGGGAAGATGGTGAAGGACAGGGAAGCCTGGCATGCTGCAGTCTATGGGGTTGCAAAGAGCTGGACACGACTGAGTGAACTGAATTGAATGTGTACAAAATGTTGATTTGATACAATTGTATGTATACATATATACATAATTTTGTATACATATAATTTCCAAAACATTTATTACAGAAAAGAAAATCTGTAATGATTAAGTGGTAACTCCCCATTTCCCCAGCCCCTGGAACTCACCACTCTGCTTTCTATGAATTTGATAACTCCATGTACCTCGTGTAGATGGAATCACACAGAGTTTGTCTTTTTGTGACTGACTTATTTTACTTGGCAAGATGTCTTCAAGGTTCATATTGTACCATATGTCAGAGTTTCCTCCCATTTATGCTGAATTCCATTGTATATTTGGAGCTTACCTGGTGGCTCAGATGGTAAAGAATCAGCCTGCAATGCAGAAGACCTGGGATCGTTCCCTGTGTTGGGAAGATCCCCTGGAGAAGGGAATGACTACCCACTCCAGTATACTCTTACCTGGAGAATTCCAAGGACAGGAGCCTGGTGGGCTATAGTCTATGAGGTCAAATAAGGGTCGGACACGACTGAGTGAGTAACACACTCCATTGTGTGTATATACTACACTAAAAAAAATCTTTTGTTTTCATTTTGGGGCTGCAAAGAACATTGGCATGCAAGGATTTGTTTCAGTCCCTGCTTTTTTTTTTTTTAATTGAAGTAAAATTGACTTACAAAGTGTTAGTTTCAGGTATACAGCAAAGTGATTCAGTTATACATGTACATATATCTACTCTGTTTTTTTTTTTTTAATCAGTCCCTGCTTTAAATTCCTGAGTATATGACCAGGTCATTTCTCCCCTCTGTTGGTATTCTCTTGGCATTCACTCCCTTCTTGTTTGGCCCACCTCAGCCACTCTGAACACTGGCTCTTTCCTACTCCCCAGCGTCTTTCTGAATCATTTCTTCTCTCTTTCCTTTCTGTCATCATAGAACTTTGCCTTACCTCAGTTTTCCTATCTCGAAAAGGAAAAGTCTAGATCTTTCTGTAATATAGCTTCAGCAGAATTAGAAGAAGGCAATGAGCTCACGTTGGAAATCTGCCTGAAAACACCCAGGAGAAAGAGATGTGACACACAATCAAGGAATTGATTTCATTGTTAATTTCTTGTGACTTTCCCTGGTTTTGACTAATTATCCATCCTGCAGGCTAGATTAATTTTTGAATTTAATATCATTGTACGGCGTTCAATCAGAAAAAGGGATAATCAAGGTTAAATTGTTATACAATTAAATCATAGGCTTCCTTTCCTTCTAAAATGGAACTGTTAAGGATTTACTTCTTTAACATTACAATCAATCCAAATATTGATGTCTATCAGCAAGTTTTTGAGGAAGATAATTTATTGCATAATCCCTGCTGAGCACTTAGTAAACATAAGATGGTCTATTTTAATGGACAGAATTAGGTGCTTCGCTGGAAATTCTTTGGCTAAATTCAACACATTTTTTCAAAGGGAAAAGCAAACTGGATGTGCAACTCTTCTTTGTAAGAAGGAAAATCATTTTATTATGAGCAGTATATTAAGGAATCAAGTTTTTACACCTATGAGCTCTAGGGGCATGCTGAGTGGGTTGCTCAGACCCTGACCGATCTCATGGTATTCTACTTTGTATTATGGAATGAATGGCAGTGGTTCAAATTTTTTAATTTGCATGAAAAATTCAGGCCAGAAATATATTAGGGTAAATTGAAAGATGTCAAAATCATATAAAAATTAAGATGTTTGGCTTCATGTGTAATTTTTAAGATTTTTAAGAAGTATCTTTGCCTTTATTAACACAAACCTTTGGGCAAATATTAGATCAGATGTGCAGTAATTCCAAGAAAAATTGCCAGCTCATAAAATGTTTTACTTGTCTGTTATTCCCTTGTGTGGTAAATAAGGAAGAAAACCTTATCTTTGACTTTCTTCCTGGCCAAAATAATTAATAGTTGAAGCAAGTGGGCTTAGTAGCTATTTGTGAAGCAGAGTCAAACGAATACCATCCCAAAGATAATGCATATCACTTAGAACTTGAAATTGACACATCATAGGTTTCCCTTCCTTAATTTATAGTGCAATAAAAGTGGTCATAAATGTAGGTGCACTCCACCCTAACAAAGAGTTACCATTTTTACGATTTTGACAAGTTCACACTCTTGGTTTTACCCTTATGCTGTCCTGGGCTCCAGTATTTAATATTTAACCATCTGTATTCTATAAATAATAGATGTGCCTGTCTTCACAACTGAAGATCAGCAGCAGATTTTATTGTTGACAAGAGTGATAATGTTCTCTCACCTTCTTAACTTTTTATGTTACTGTTAATTTTCCCTTTGTGGCTAAGACTGGAGGGAGGGGTGTGGGTCATTCCAGAGAGAAATGGGCTGTAATAACCCAATTGGAACCGAGCATTAGGAGAAGCTTGGATAACTCCAGGCCATTTCAGCAGTTTGAGGTCACCGACTCATGCATGCGCTGGAGCTGAGAAGCACCTTAGTCATTATCCACTGACTTCCTGTTACCATGAGCTGACCCCAAATCATCCAGCAAATATGGGGCTCATGCTACTAAGAGCAAAGATGATCCTGCAGGAGACTAGTTGGTGGAGAGGTTTGGCTAAGGTCATATGGCTGGTGTTGGCAGAATGCACAAAGTCTGTTCAGTTCAGTAACTGTTTGGAGGACTTCCTTGGTGGTCCAGTGGTTGAGAATCCAACTGCCAATGCAGGGGACATGGGTTCAGTCCCTGGTCTAGGAAGATTCCACGTGCTGTGAAGCAATTAAGCCCATGTGCCACAACTGCTGAGTCGGTGTGCTCTAGAGCCTGTGTTCTGCAACAAGAGAAGCCACGGCAATGAGAAGCTCCCACACCACAACTAGAGAGTAGCTGTGGCTTATCACAACTAGAGAAGGCCTGCATGCAGTGACAAAGACTCAGCACTCTCAAAAATAAATAAATTAATTAAAAAAATATATGGTTGGAAACTACTAAAAATAGTCTTGGGGAAACCATTGAGAAACAGAGTCTTGGCTCTCCCCGAAGTTTAAATCATGTGATTTTCCCCTGCTGAAAACCCTGCAAATAGACTTCTACTACATTTGCAATAAAATCCAAACTTCTCATCTGGGCCAACAAGTCCCCTTGAGTTCTGGCTCCTTTCTTCCTGGTTTGGTTGTCGTACTTGCTCCTTAGACTGAGCTGATTCCATTCCTAGGGTCATTGTACAGGCCATTTTCTGTCCCTAACATGCATTTCTTCAGATATTCCCATGAAAGTGAAGTGTTAGTCACTCAGTCATGTCTGATTCTTTGTGACCCCATGGACTGTAGCCCACCAGTCTTCTCTGTCCAAGGGATTCTCCAGGCAAGAATACTGTAGTGGGTAGCCATTCCTTTTTCCAGGGGATTTTCCCAACCCAGGGCTCAAACTTGAGTCTCCTTGTTGCACGTGGGTTCTTTACCATCTGAGGCACCAGGGAAACCAGATATTCCCATAGTTCCAGCTAAAACAGCATCCCAGGTGCCCAGCAAGGAAATCCTTATCCTTTTTCTCTGCTTCTTTGACTTCATAACCATGGTATGTCCAGATGAAACACTGTTTCTGGGTGTGCCTATGAGGGTGTTTCTGAGTGAGACTGGCAATTCAGTCGGTGGACTCAGCAAAGGAGATGGCCCTCTTCTGTGCCGGTGAGCATCACCTCATCCATGGAGGCCAGAATAGAACAAAAAGGAGAGGGAGGAGGATTCACCCCATTTTGCTCTCTGGCTGCCTGCTTCATCTGCAATCTCTTATCTCATCTTTTCCAGCCCTTGGATTGGAAGTTAAGCCATTGGGTCCCTGGTTCTTAGCCTTCGGTCTCTGTTTCAATTATATCACCTACCAGTTTTCTTGGGTCTCCACCTTGCAGCTAGTGGATGGTGGGACTTCTCAGTCTCCATAACCAGGTGAGCCAATTCCTGTAATGAATCACTCTCTCAATCTCCCTATCTCCCTATATAAATCTAAAACTATATCTGCAGTAAGCCCCCTACATTCAAATAAGTTCCATTATGAGAGCACATTTAGAAATCCAATTTGTTCATAAGCCCATCTGAGTTAACCTAGGTACCTAACTAACACGCCTGGGTACTTTTACGCTTGCTTCTTGACTTCCTGGGCTTGAAACAAAGATCCCCTACTGCTGTACTCTATACAGTACTATAAGTAAAGTACACAAAAGTACAACCAGTTGTGGAGGATGCATGCACGTGACAATGCATGCCAGACATATGAACTAACTGATGTGATCAGACTTGCGAACAAACATTCTCATCTTTGAAAGTTCACAACTTGAATGTTCATATGTAGGGGACTTACTGTATATCTATATGTGTGCGCTCAGTCGCTCAGTCATGTCTGACTCTTTGAGACCCCATGGACTGTATGTAGCCTGCCAAGCTTCTCTGTCCATGGAATTTTCCAGGCAAGAATATTGGAGTGGGTAGCCATTTCCTACTCCAGGGGATCTTCCTGACCCAGGGATAGAACCCACGTCTCTTGCATTAGCAGGCAGATTCTTTATCACTAGCACCACCTTGGAAGCCTATATCAATATCTACATCTCTCCTAATAGTTCTGTTTCTCTGGAGAACCCTCACCAACAATGTTACCCTTAGGTCTTCCTTGGAGGGCAGCTTGGAGTTCCTTCTTTACGCCTAATAATGACCAGCAAAATCCTTAGAGCTTCTGGAAGGTTAGTGAATGAGAAAAGGCAGTTGAATGAATGGAATTGAGTGTTGGGACTTTGTATAAGGCACTTCTCATAAATCTCGAGCATATCATTTGCTCTAGTTTGAGCCCTCCTTTACCCCAAAGTTAATATGGATGAAGCCTGCATTTCCTCCTTGTTTTCTAGTCCCATGATGAAGGCGGTCAAGTCCTATTACTTCAACACAATGGATTAAATAAGCTTGGTAAATACAAACAGGAAATAACCTAGAAAAGACAAACACAGTGTGGGTTGAAAGTCTCCATCGAAGTCTCCAGGGCTTGCTTTCTTAATTCTTACGACCTCAAACAAGGGAACTGCGATTTAAAGTGGGAACGAAAGGACTTCCCTGGAGGTCCAGTGGTTAAGAATCTGACTTGTGGACTTCCCTGGTAGCTCAGTGGTAAAGAATTCGCCTATCAGAGTACTGAACAGGAGTTCCATCCCTGATCTGGGCAGATCCCGCATGCCTTGCAGCAACTAAGCCCACGCACCACAACTACTGAGCCTGTGCCCTACAGCCTGGGAGCCACAGGTACTGAGTCCACGTGCCTTAGAGCCTGTGCTCTATAACAAGAGTAGACACTGCAGTGAGAAGCCTGCGCACCGCAGCTAGAGAAAAGCCTGCACAGCAGCAAAGACCCAGCACAGCCAAAAATAAATAAAAACTTTTCAATAAAGAGAGAATCTGTCTTGTAATGCAGGGGGGATGCAGTGGTTGGGGAACTAAGATCCCTTGTGCTTTGGGAGTCTTCCCACTCTAGAGCCCGTGTGCCACAACGAAGATCTGATGCAGCCAAATAAGTAAATATTTTTAAAAAATAATGGAAAAAAACTATGGAAATGACTAGCTAGATAAGAGAGCTGCTGCCGAACTGTGATTAACAGCAAATAGCAATTGTTATCCCTTCTTTTTAGTGTATTTTGCATTTTCAAGAGAATACTTTTAACAGGTGTTCTGACATTCATAATAACTTGTGCTATGTCCCTGTAGGATTATGCACATTTTTAGATGAGTTGGGCAGAGCTCACAGAAGGCACATGACTTGCCCCATGCTCGTGGGCCAGTGACTCGGCAGGGGCAGGTGGTAGAATGCAGGCCTGCCCATCAGTCCAGCTCCGATGCTCCCAAATTGCAAAGTAACGGTGGGGACCACAGTGAAGGAAGCAGAGGAGTTTCTGCTGATACCATGAGACCGGCGGCCGGATCAATAAGAGTTGGGATGCAGACGCCCTCAGATTCATTTCCTCTCCATTTCCTTTGCCGTCTTTTGTGATGGTTTGGAGAATTAGGCTTGAGAGCAACTTCAGCCTGTCCATCACCTTCATGGCACGTGGATGCCCTGGTCTTGTTAACTAATCCTCTGCTGGACTTCCCTGGTGGCCCAGTGGTTAAGAATCTGCCTGCCAATACAGGGGACATGGGTACGATCCCTAATCTGGGAAGATCCCACATGCTTCAGGGCAACTAAGCTCACGTGCCACTGAGCCCCCGAACCTAGAGCCCACGCTCCACAACAAGGGAAGCCACCACAGTGAGAGGCCTGCCCACTACAATGAAGAGTAGCCCACGCTCGCTGCAACCAGAGAAAGCCCACACATAGCAACGAAGACCTAGGGCAGGCCAAAAATAAACAAATATTTAGAAAAATAAATGATCCCCTGCAGCATTTTGTTGTGTCACTGGGGAAGGCTGGAGCGTCACCTGTAAGGAGGTACCAGGGGTTGTGCACACGCAGGGCTGTGGCTCGGGAAATGCTGCACCCTAGGGCCGTGTCTTGCCTACCCCACATCCTGGCTCTGGCATGGAGTGTCCACAAAACCTGCTGTTGAGGGAAATGCTGAGGGTGGGGATAGAGTTGCATCAGTTAAGCATTGAACTGTTAGGATCTGGCTGGCTCATGGACATTGCCCTGAAGTATAGACAAAACTTGTTTTCTATTTATGTTCTTCCCCCACCCTACATCCAGGAGCAGACTTGGTTTACTCCCCGATGAAGGGCAGATCTGCCAGGCATTCACTTCCCACTCCCAGAGCCTCTCGTTCTTTTCTATTTTTTTTGAAATATTTATTTTTATTTACTTATTTGGTTGTGCCAGGTCTTAATGGTGGCGGGATCTTTCGTTCCAGCATGTGAACTCTTAGTTGTGGCATGTGGGATCTAGTTTCCTGACCAGGGATCGAACCTGGGCCCCCTGCACTGGGAGCGTGGAATCTTAGCCACCGGACCACCAGGGAAGTCCTGAGTCCATCATTCTAACTTAGGACAGTTTACATCCAGAGAAAGCGGTCTCTGAGAAATGGCATAGAAAATGAGGGAATTTTCTCACTGCCCTCGACACAGAGTCCCTGTGTGCGTGCATGCTGCGTGCTAAGTCGCTTCAGTTGTGTCTGACTCTGTGACCCCATGGACTGTAGAATCTGTGGGATTCTCCAGGCAAGAATACTGGAATGGGTTGCCATTTCCTTCTCCAGGGGATCGAACCCCACCCAGGGATCGAACCTGTGTCTCCTGCATCTCTTGCATTGACAGGTGGGTTCTTTACTACTAGTGCTATCTGGGACTTCCCGTGTATGCATGGGGACAGGCAGCTTCTCTTCCTGATGCAGCGTTTGCAGCTCTGGACGGTAGCTAACAGTCTGATGATCTGTCTCATCGGATCCATAAGAAAATCTGATATGGCAAATCAATGCTGACTCAGCATCTATTGCTCATATGAAATTCCAGGCAGAGCTGTTTTCCTGCAAATCCCAAGAACAAGGAATGAGAGACAGTCAGATTAGATGGATGGCCCCAGACTGTAGGGCTGTATGAAGGGATAGATAACTCCAAGTGGTTCTCAACCCGTATTTGGGAAGCTTGGCCATGTCTCATTAAACCTACCTCTAGACTACTGTAAAGACTCAAGCTTTTAGAACAGAAAAGAAAAAGGACTGAGTTTTCATGCATTTCAAACTGTAAGGCAGGCTAGCTTAGAAGGGTTTCCCCTATACCCTATTTAGAAAGAGTGATACACGAAAAAGACGCCACGCCAAAAGAACAGTTGGTTTTATCTCAATCGCACAAACATTGAAAAAGGGAGCCTCATGTTTGACTAGTGTTTAAAAAAACAACAACACTTGGCATTTTTTACCACTGTTTTCCTCTGTAGAGAAACTTTGTGACTGGCACAAGATGAAAAAGCTTTCCATGTTGCCATTCTTACCATTAGAAATTGTGGAAATCATCTGGTTGTGTAATGCTTTGCCAAGCAACTGGACATGTGTGAGTGTTGTTGGTTGGGTGCCCATGACAAAAGGCTTGGATGTGGTCCTTGGGGCTTACATGGGTGCATCTTTTTTGGATGGTTTTTATTTTTTGAAACATAGTTGATTTGCAGTGTGGTATTAATTTCTGCTGTACAGAAAAGTGATTCAGTTATACATATATGTACATTCTTTTTCTATTTAATCATAAATAGATATAATTTCACCAGACTGCTACCTACCATCCAGAGCTGCAAATGCTGTATCATGAAGAGAAACTGCCTGCCCCTGTGCATACACGGGAAGTCCCAGCTAGCACTAGTGGTAAAGAACCCACCTGTCAATGCAAGAGATGCAAGAGACACAGGTTCGATCCCTGTCAGTTTTTTTTTTTTTAATGTGGACCATTTTAATAGTCTTTATTGAATTTGTTACAATATTGCTTTGGGGCTTCCTGGGTGGCACAGTGGTAAAGAATCTGCCTGCCAATGCAGGAGACCCAAGAGATGAAGTTTCAGTCCCAAGCCCCTGGAGTAGGATACGGCAACCCACTCCAGTATTCTTGCCTGGAAAATTCTATGGACAGAGGAGCTTGGTGGGCGAGAATCCATGAGGCGGCAAAGAGTTGGACACAATTGATCAGCTGAGCACAAGCACAATATTGCTTCTGTTTGATGTTTTGTTATTTTGGCAACGAGGGATGTGGGATCCTAGCTCCCCAACCAGAGATTAAACTTGCACCCCCTGCATTGTAAGGTGAAGTCTTAACTTAAGGAAAAGTCACTTCTCCCTCCACCTTCCACCTTCCTGGACCTCCAGGGAAGTCCCTATACAGTCTTTTAAAGAAAATAGTCCTTTCCTTTATGTTAATCATAGGATATTGGATATAGTTCTCTGTGCTGTCCAGTAAGTCCCCATGTATGAACCTTCAAGTTGTGAACTTTCAAAGATGTGAGCATGTTTGCCAGCCTCTCTATGCCAGCTGTTGTACCGTGCTACTGTACTTTTCAAGTACTGTACTGTCAGATCAAAAATGTTTATTTTTTGTATTTGTTTTTTATATGTGTTATTTGTGTGAGAAGTATTAGAAACCTATTATAATACAGATAGCATCACCAACTCAATGAACACGAGTTCGAGCAAACTCTGGGAGACAGTGAAGGACAGAGGAGCCTGGAGTGCTGCATTCCATGGGGTCACAAAGAGTCAGACACGACTTAGCGATTGAACAACAACAAAATTATGGTACAGTACTATATAGCCGATTTTGCTGGTTGGGGACTGAGGCTAACTTTGTCGGACTTACGAACAAATTGGATTTGTGCATGGGCTCTCGGGATGGAACTCATTCACATGTAGGGGACTTACTGTACAGTATGTGTGCTTCTTAAATAAATAAAGAAAACTCCAGACAGGGCACTTAGACAGTAAAGGCATAAAGAAAAGTTGCTTCCCCCTCCACCTTCCAATTTCCTAGTGTTTCCTCCTCCCAGAGGTAAAGACTAAAGGGCGTGGCAGCTGGTCAGCCAGGGCAGTGCTTCTCAAACCTCAGCGTTGGTCCAGGTGTCCAGAATCACTTGGATGATTTGTTAAGACACAGAGCTCGGGGCTCTGTCCTCCAGGAGGTGCTGATCCAGTAGGTGGACTGGGTCCCCGGTATCTGCCTTTCTCATAGACATCTGGAAAATGAAGCTGCAGCTAATTCAGGGACCCCACTTTGAGAACCACCAATCCAGAGCCACGTCTCACAAGAAAAGGGTGTGGGCACCCCTACTTCTGACATATCCGACTCCTCTGAAGGTGGACGGGTATTTACAGAACTGTCCGTGTTTAACAAAGAAAACCTGAAATCCACCTTTCATTCTGTCCTGGCACCTAAGTCACACTGACATTGACTCATCAAGAAACGATGGGGCTGTGTTCTGGCTGGGTTCCATTTCACTAAGAAAAGGCACTGGCTACAAAAGTATTCACATTTTATTCCTAACTATTGCTGATGATTAACATTTTATTCTTAAATGATTAACATTGACAAGAGGTTTATTCTTTCTATAAAATTTAGTTTAATTATTTATATGTTTAAATTTATTGCTTTTTTTGGCTGCGCTGGGTCTTCATCGCTGTGGGTGGGCTTTCTTCTAGTTGTGGCAAGCAGGGTCTACTCTCTGGTTGCGGTGCAGGGGCCTCTCCTTGCAGTGGCTTCTCTTGTTGTGGGGCACTGGCTCTAGGGCCTGCAGGCTTTAGCAGCTGTGGTACACGGGCTTAGTTGCCCTGCAGCTTGTGGGATCTTCTGAACCAGGGATGGAATCCATGTTCCCCACACTGGCAGGTGAGTTCTTAACCTCTGGACCACCAGGGAAGTCCAAGAGGTTCATTTACTTTTGATTTACCAATGGCAGAATAAGTGGAAAGTAAACTCTTGATTATGAATTTTGTGACTTGAAGTTCACATCTCCTGAGTGAAGCTGGAGGAAGGATGCTAGGAAGTAGTGAGCTTGTCAGGGGCAATACCTGGTCCAGAGAACAGTGCAACCATTTGGTGATGAGCTTAATCCTCTCCACGAACACACATCCCCTTCTTGGAATCATCCTTTTTTCAAAAATTAAAAAAAAAAAATAGAACTGTAGTTGATTTACAATACTGTGTTAGTTTCAGATGTATAGCAAAGTGAATAATACATTTTTAGATCCTTTCCTATTATAAGTTATTACAAGTTATTGAATTTAGTTCCCAGTGCTCTACAGTAGGACCTTGTTGTTTATCTATTTGGTATTTTATGTATAATAGTGTGTATCTCTTAATCCCAAACTCTTAATTTATCCCTCCCCCGTTTCCCCTTTGGGAACTGTTGTAAGACTGTGTGAGTCTGTTTCTGGTTTGTAAATAAGTTCATTCATATCATTTTTTTAGGTCTCCTCTTGCTTGACTCTTACCTTTCTCTCACACTCCATGTGCGGTCTGCCAACAAATCCTGACAGTTCTGCCTTCACCATCGATCCAGAGCCTGACTCCTTCTCGCCAGCCCCACTGCTCTCACGCCAGAGCCCCCGACCTTCACCTCCTACCAGATGAGCCATTACTTCGTAACTGGTCTCCCTGCTTTTCCCGCTGCCCCTCCTCCTGGTCCCCTGTCTGTTCTCCACACTGTGTCCAGATTTGCCGGGGTCCAGCCCCGGTGGATCCAGGGTAATTCGAAGGTGGGGACGGAGTTGGCGTCCTTGGAAAAAACTTAATTAATTCCAGATAAAGAGGGATTAGAAAATTAGCAGAGAAAAAGAGGCCGAATAACTTGGTTTACATGGAATACCAATCACCACCTACATAGGCTGCAGGCGTCTTTCTGTTCTCCTGAAAGAGAGGAGGCACTGACGCCTCCCGGGTTCCGATCTTAGAAGCCCCGGCAAAGTCAGTAGGCTTGGTGCGTACCCTTGTACCAGATGGGAATTCAGCCAGGAAAACGGGGAGTAAGAACGAAGCGACACGGGGGAATCAGTCTTTCCAGAAACTGATCCGATTTCTTTATTTTTTTTTGTCACACCCAGGGCAGGGAATTAGCAGTAATTATTGGCACAAATAAAAAGACCCTTCACCAATATAATTTCTAATCAACCCGCTAATACTATACTAATAATCTTATAACTTCTCAAAAGAGTCTGTATTTAGAAAGTTTTAAAGGATCCCATGCCTCTCACAGTTGGGAGGCTGTAAACAATCACATGTGGCCTGACAAACCCGCTCAGGCAGGCCAGAGAACCTTCAGAGTTGGTAAGTTAAAACACTCTTGTCATGTCCAGGAATTTTTATTAACTGGAGCTGCAAGTTAACTCCTTCTCCGAGAGAAATGGTTATGGGGGAGAGCCCCCGTAAAGTACTCTGGTTTGGGGGGTAGATGCTCGGGAACAGGGGGTTTCCTGAGGCTTGATCACACCTTTGCGTATGCCAAGCTTCCTTCCTCATGACCTTTGCCATGGGCGGAGTTCCTCACGCTGGCCCCCAGCACAGATTGACGGTTCCTGGGTCAGATCCAGGTGCTCCCATCCCCTCTGTTGGCTTCCCTCTGCACCCAGAATGAGAGCCACAGTCCTCCCCCAGCTAGCAGAGCCACAAGCCCATCAGATCTGCTCACTGGCTCCTTTGAACTCTGAGCACATCTCTCACTGAGCCCTGTGCTCACTCTGTTAGGGTGGTTTAGCTTCCCCGCTCCTCCTCCAGTCCTCAAGGGAAGCACTGGCCTCAGGGCCTTTGCAGTGGGCCCACTCCCCTGCCGGGTTTGCTTTGCCCTTCTGGAGACCCACAAGGATCTTTCTTACCTGCTTCCATCTTTGGCCAAATATCACCCGAGGGCTGCCCTTCCTGACAGATCTTTTGGAAACTGCAATTCCATCCTTCACTTTTGTTCCCCTCATCTCCCTTTCCAGCCTTATTCTTCCCCCATAGCGCTCGCCACTATCTGATACGCGTACTTAACTTTTGAACTGTGCATTCTAGTGCCCATTACGAGAATGCTGAAATCCACAAGGGTGGCTTTGCTATAGGTGCTGCCCGAGAGTCGGTACTAGCGAATATTTGCTGAATGAACTCTGATGTCAAGTGTAAGAGGAGGTAGGCTAAAGAAAGAGAGGAGGAGGGAAGGGAAGGTCTGCAAAGGCAGGAATTGGGGCGGTGCATGCTGAGCAATCGAAATGTATTCAACTTGTTGGTCTCAAACAGCAAGAAGCTGCACAGAACCCAAGAGGCACATGCTGAAGATATCGTCCTCTGAGAGCACTTGTGCATGCAATTTCTCTTTCCCTTCCCCTTTTCCTGGTGGGTAGCTGGCTCTGCCTCCCATTGCCTCCAACAAGCTATGGGGCCGGCAGATTCCAGAGGGAGCTTCAAGGCTCTGCTTTGACCCTGAAAGCCTAAACCCATGAGAAAACAGAAGAATGTTCACAAGAGAGATGAAAGGGTGGCCCAAAGTGGCTTGGGAGAGAAAAGAGGGTCCTCTGGTGGGGGGTTCTGAGGCGCTTCTTCCATGCTCTGGCAGGATCTGGGACCCAGGCATGACTAGGCGAGTGGGAGGGACCAGGGGTGACTGAGATTGTGTTCCCCACCCTTTAGCTGCCTTTCCCTTGCCTTCTGGGCCACCTGGGTCAGTCTTCACTTCCTTCCTTCATGCTGCTTCTTTCAGCTGATCTGTTTAACTCACTGTAGTTTGACTTCTGCCCTTTTGCCTCCACAGACATCATGCTCATCAAAACCTCTGGTAAATTTTGAACTCGATTTACACCCATCTTCTAACTTAATGTTTTTTTTATTGTGGTAAAATATATTCATACATAACATAAAATGTGCCATTAAAATTTTTATTGAAGTATATAGTTTATTTACAATGCTGTGTTAGTTTTTGGTGTACAACAAAATGATTCAGTCATATATATATAAACATATATATATGTTCTTTTTCAGATTCTTTTCCCTTATGGTTTATTACAGGATATTGACGATAGTTCCCTGTGCTATACAGTAGGACCTTGTTGCTTATCCATTTTATATATAGCAGTTTGCATCTACCAGTCCCAAACTCCTAATCTATCCCTTCTCCCTCCCCCTAACTTTCCCCTTTAGTAGCCATAAGTTTGTTTTCTATGTCTGTGAATCTGTTTTGTAAATAAGTTCATTTGTATCTATTTTATTTTTATTTTTTAAACTTCATGATTCCACTTATTTCTTTTTAAAAATTAGTTAATTTAATTACTTTTAAAATTTTTGGGTGAGCTCGGTCCTCCTTGCTGCGTGCAGCCTTTGTCTAGTTTCAGAGAGCAGGGGCTACTCTTTGCTGCAGGCTTCTCCTTGTGGTGGCTCCTCTTGTTGGGGAGCACAGGCTCTAGGCTCGAGGATTTCAGGAGCTGCAGCACACTAGCTCAGTAGTTGGGGCTCCCTGGCCCTGGAGTGTGCAGGCTTCGGAAGTTGTGCTGCATGGGCTTAGCTGCTCTATGGCATGTGCAATCTTCCTGGACCAGGGATTGAACCCATCCTCTGCAATGGCAGGAAGATTCTTGTGCACTACACCACCAGGGAAGTCTGGTACTGTACTTTAGATTCCACACATAAGTGGTATCACACGGTATTTGTCTTTCTTCTTCTGACTTACTTCACTTACTATGATAATCCCTAGGTCCATCCATGTTGCAGCAAATGGCATTATTTCATTCTTTTATATGACTGAGTAGTATTCCATTGTGTATATATAAACCACATCTTCTTTATCCATTCACCTGTCAATGGACTTTTAGTTTGCTTCCTTTTGGTGGGGATATATTGTGGCAGCCACTATTGAAGGCAGTATGGAGGTTCCTTAGAAAACTAAAAATAGTGTTACTGTATGATCCAGCAATCTCACTGCTGGGCATATGTCCAGAGAAGACTCTAATTCGAAAACACATGCACTCCAGTGTTCATGGCAGTACTGTTTATAGTTCACTGATTTAAGTGTATAGCTCAGTGATATTAAGTGCGATTGCTGTGCAACCATCCCCACCATCCATCCACAGAAACTCTTGTTCTCCCCAGTGAAAACTCTGCACCCATGAGACACTCAGTCCCTATTTTCTCCTCCCCGCAACCCTGGCAAACACTGTTCTATTCTCTGTCTATGCATTTGACTACCCTAGGGGCCTCATATAAGTAGAATTCTAGAATATTTGTCCTTTTGTGACTGCCTTGTTTGTGACTTACCATAATGTCCTCAAGATTCATCCATTAAGCATTGTCAGAATGTCATTCCTTTTTACAGCTGGATAGTATTCAACTATATTCAACTATAGTATTCACATTTTGTTTATCCATTCATCCACTGATGGACACTTGGGTTGCTTTTACTTTCTGTCTCTCGTGAATTATTTCAGTAGCTCAGTCGTGTCTGACCCTTTGCAACCCCATGGACTGCAGCATGCCAGGCTTTCCTGCCCATCACCAGCTCCTGGAGCTTGCTTAAACTCATGTCCATCGAGTCAGTGATGCCATCCAACCATCTCACCCTCTGTCGTCCCCTTCTCCTCCTGCCTTCAATCTTACATGTACACTATAAACATGGATATAAAAATATCTATGTATACATCCTCCTTCATCCCTGTACACCCTGTACATCCTTGCTTTCAAGTCTCTGGGGTACATGCCCAGGAGTGGAATTGCTGAATCACATGATCATGTAGAGTTTGCTGTTTGATTTTTTGAAGAAGCTCCATACTATTTTTCAGAGCAGCGGCACCATTTTGTATTCCCACCAGCAATGTACAAGGGTTCCAGTTCCTCCACATTCTTGCCAATGCTTGTTGTTCAGTTTTGCTTTTCTCTGTCGTTTGATGATAGGCAATATATTGGATGTGAAGCGGTTTTAGCTTGACTTTTCCGTGGCATTTTTCTCTAAGGAGACTTCCTTCTCAGAACTATCTTCCCTCTTTTCCTCCACGTTTTCTGTGTGTTCTACTTTTCTGGTTGCTTTCCCCCCGTCAGTTTCCAGTCACCTCATTAATGCTAACATTGTCCAGGGCTACATTCAGGGTCTCTCATCCTATATACTCGCATATTCCCAATAATTCATAACCTCCATATACTCATAACCTCTATATACTCATTGTACATTCATTGTAACTTTGACATCCTGACTTTACCTCCTGCTTGAATGGTGTGGACTGTTGAATCCGTATCTCTAATCCAGCTTTTCCAGAGCTCTGGACTTGTCTGTCCAACCATCTACTAAAAACAAGAATTAAAAAGCATTTGATAAAGCTGATATTTGTGGCAGGCACAGGAGTCTGTGGTTTATAAGCACTTTGTCCTTTAACATTTATCTTTAATCCTTTGACACTCTCACCAACCTGTTATTAACTCTCTATTGCTATTTGGGAAATGGAGGCTTAGAGAGGCACACGTTTTTCATCCTGGCCTCCAGGTGACCATTCCTGGCTATTCCATACTCCTTAGAGGAAATATTTCTCACCCTGAGATGCAATCATGTATTTCCTTCTGTCTCTATCACTGGACTAGAATATGTGAGGACAGGGACAGAATTTCTTATTTAAACTTTTTATTTACTTCTGGGGCTTCCCTGATGGCTCAGTGGTAAAGAATCTGCCTGCCAATGCAAGAGACATGAGTTTGATCCCTGGTCCAGGCAGATTGCACATGTGTTGAAGCAACTAAGCCCATGCACCACAGCTAATTGAGCCTGTGCTGTAGAGCTCGGGAGCCGCAACTACTGAGTCTATGTGTCACAACTACTGAAGTCCTGGCACCTTAGAGCCCATACTCCATAACAATAGAAGCCACCACAATGAGAAGCCCACAACTTGCAGCTAGAAAGTAACCCCTCTAGTTGTAGCTCGCCACAACTAGAGAAAAGCCCACACAGCAATGAAAACCCAGCACAGCCTTAAAAACATAAAATTATTAAAAAAAAAAATTTCTTCTGGATTCCCAGGTTCGTAGTGCTTGGTGTCAGAGTATGTGCCCAGTTTGTGCTTCCTTGGTATATGAATGAATGAGTGGACGACTTGCATCTCATACCATTATTATTCATGATGACCGGACACCGATGTCCTTGTTATGTATACGTGTCACATATACTTGTACTAAAGGAATTAATATGACTCAATTTTTGTTGTATTAGAGCTAAACTTTCATAATTAAATGTTACTTGTAGATAGAATCTCACAGGATGTGAAATCAGATGCATTTTTTTCCTGGATAAGGAAAGAAACAGTAGAGAAATAATTCACAGATGCTAAAGAGAGAGGGAGCATAAATGTTTAAGTTCACTATTAAATCACTCAATGATATTTAATAATTATCTAATTATACGGATTAATAGTAAGAATTATTTAATCATTTCAATCATTATTGTCCAGTAATTAGTTTTTCTTCAGAAGATAACTATCATTTGAATGATGATAGTGAATTCATTTTAAAAAAAGAATTGCTGCTTTAAAAAACAATGTGTTTTTCTTTGTAGCTTTACTGGAAATGTACTTGCACTGCCTTCCTGAGTTTTACTTAATTGTTGCTGTTGTTCCATTGCTAAGTTGTGTCTGATTCTGCGACCCTGTGGACTGCAGCACACAAGGGCCCCTGTCCTTCACTATCTCCTGGAGTTCGCTCAAATTCATGTCCATCGAGTCAGTGATGCTATCTAACCATCTCATCTTCTGCCGTCCCCTTCTCCTTTTGCCTTCAATCTTTCCCAGCATGAGGGCCTTTTCCAATGAGTCAGCCCTTTGCATCATAAAATAATTTATTTTCAAAAAAAGAAAAACAGTGTGTTTTAAAAATAGGTAGTGTGTATATGTTGGGGGAAAAAAACAGATAGTGTGGAAGGGTTTACGATGAGATGTCTCCTCCTTATTCGTGTCTCTGGATCCCAGGCCTTTATCTCAGAGGTAAGCCCTGTCAGAAGTTTCCTGGGTATCACTGAGTTGCCATTTGCTACTCCAGGAGATTTGCTCGACCCAGGGATTGAATCGTCTCTCTTTTGCATCTCCTGCTTTGGCAGGTGGATTCTTTACTACTGAGCCATCATGGAAGCCCATGCTTGGCATTCACAAGCATTTATAAATGTCAACCTCCTCCCCCAACCACACATCTTTCTTTTTTAAACAAAAGGAATCACCTTGTTCTGCACCTGGATTGTTTCTCTCTTTAATACATCTTGACAATCGTTCCGTATCCATGCATGGAGAGCATCCTCCTACATACATCTTCACCAGCTTAACCAGCATTGCTTAAACTTTTCTTACCCAAGTACCTGCTGCTGCTGCTGCTAAGTCGCTTCAGTCGTGTCTGACTCTGTGCGACCCCATAGACAGCAGCCCACAAGGCTCCTCCGTCCCTGGGATTCTCTAGGCAAGAACATTGGAGTGGGTTGCCGTTTCCTTCTCCAATGCATGAAAGTGAAAGTGAAAGTGAAATTGAAGCTGCTCAGTCGTGTCTGACTCTTAGTGATCCCATGGACTGCAGCCTACCAGGCTCCTCCACCCATGGGATTTTCCAGGCAAGAGTACTGGAGTGGGTTGCCATTGCCTTCTCCGCCCAAGTACCTAGGGTGGCAGAAATACCTAGTTGGTGGCAAGACATGAGTTATTTGAAATCTTCAGTTTTATTTGCCTTTCACGCCAATTTGCAATTCTGCTTTCTAGTGCATCTGTGCTTATTTTAACATAAGGATCATATTTTAAAACAGGTGCTCTAGAAAGATGGGTTTGTGTGTCAGGATACGTATAGACGTCTGGAGGCACGTGCACCCAGTTTAACGTGGAAACACGACCTCACCGGGCCATCACAGTGAGGCTATGAGGCAGGCAGGACAGAAATTATTAAGCCTTTTCTGAGGATGAGGTGACTGGGGGCCCAGCGATGGCAGGTGACCTGCCCCAGGTCATCTTGTCTCTGAGAGCACAGGCTGGAGGACACCAGCAACTGAGAACATGGCCCACCACCTCTCAAAACAGATGAAAGAAGGATCTTGAAAGACAAAGTGCAGCTGGATTTACATTGAAGGGATATTTATATAATGTGTTTTGCTGAATTCAGAGTGATGAAAGACTTGGGAAATGCAGCCGTAGCTTGCATGGCAGGAAATAGGACTAGTGCTCTTTTTGTTTTTGCATTTTGGCTGTGTGTGTGGTATGGATAATCTCCATTCCCTGAGCTCAAATTGCCAACTTCCATTGATCTTAGAAAAAGCAAGAGAATTCCAGAAAAACATCTACTTCTGGTTCATTGACTACACCAAAGCCTTTGACTGTGTGGATCACAACAAACTGTGGATAATTCTTCAAGAGATGGAAATACCAGACCACCTTACCTGCCTCCTGAGAAATCTGTATGCAGGTCAAGAAGCAACACTTAGAACCAGACTTGGAACAATGGACTGGTTCCAAATTGGGAAAGGAGTGCGTCAAGGCTGTATGTTGTCACCCTGCTCATTTAACTTATATGCAGAGTTCAGTTCAGTCGCTCAGTCATGTCCGACTCTTTGCGACCCCATGAATCGCAGCACGCCAGGCCTCCCTGTCCATCACCATCTCCCGGAGTTCACTCAGACTCACGTCCATCGAGTCCGTGATGCCATCCAGCCATCTCATCCTCGGTCGTCCCCTTCTCCTCCTGCCCCCAATCCCTCCCAGCATCAGAGTCTTTTCCAATGAGT
>SJYT01008660.1:1006840-1024907 GCA_006410635.1 Cephalophus harveyi | reverse complement strand
AATGAAAACTGACCTTTTCCAGTCCTGTGGCCACTGCTGAGTTTTCCAAATTTGCTGGCAGATTGAGTGCAGCACTTTCACAGCATCATCTTTCAGGATTTGAAACAGCTCAGCTGAAATTCCATCACCTCCACTAACTTTGTTCGTAGTGATGCTTTCTAAAGCCCACTTGACTTTACATTCCAAGATGTCTGGCTCTAGATTAGTGATCACATCATCATGATTATCTGGGTCATGAAGATCTTTTTTGTACAGTTCTTCTGTGTATTCTTGCCACCTCTTCTTAATATCTTCTGCTTCTATTAGGTCCATACCATTTCTGTCCTTTATCGAGCCCATCCTTGCATGAAATGTTCCCTTGGTATCTCTAATAATTGGACCATAAACAAAGCTGAGCACTGAAGAACTGATGCTTTTGCATTGTGGTATTGGAGAAGACTCTTGAGAGTCCCTTGGACTGCAAGGAGATCCAACCAGTCAATCCTAAGGAAATCAGTCCTGAATATTCATTGGAAGGACTGATGCTGAAGCTGAAGCTCCAATAATTTGGTCACATGATGCGAAGAGCTAACTCATTTGAAAAGACCCTGATGCTGGGAAAGATTGAAGGCAGGAGGAGAAAGAAACGACAGAGGATTTGATGGTTAGATGGCATCACTGACTCAATGGACATGAGTTTGAGCAAGCTCCGGAATATGGTGAAGGACAGGGAAGCCTGGTGTGCTGCAATCCATAGGGTCACAAAGAGTTGGACATGACTGAATGACTGAACTGAACTGAGTTCCCGAAGCGGGGGTCGAACCTGCACCCTCTGCACTGGAAGCTCAGAGTCTTAACCACGGAACTACCACAGAAATCTCACCAGTGCTCTTTTTTTAAATTGGAGGATAATTGCTTTACAATATTGTGCTGGCTTCTGCCATATGACAACATGAATCAACCATTGTGTTATGTGTTAGTGGCTCAGTCGTGTCTGACTCTTTGGGACCCCGTGGACTGTAGCCTGCCAGGCTCCTCTGTCCGTAGGATTCTCCAGGCAAGAATACTGGAGTGGTTAGCCATTTCTTTTTCCAGGGGATCTTCAGTATACATATGTCCTCTGTGTCTTGAACCTCCCCCAACTCCCCACCCCATCCCACCACTGGGAGGTTGTCACAGAGCACCTCACCAGTGCTCTTTTAAAAAGCACCAAAGTTTGAATGTTAGTGTGTCCACAGTCCCTGTAAGTTATGGTTGAACTGTGTTTCGCCCAAGTTTGTTTCTTGAAACCCTAACCTCAGGTACCTTACTTAGAATGTGACTCTATAAATTTGGAGATGGGGCCCTGAAAGTAGGTGATGATATTAAAGTGTGGTTTTAGGGTGCGCTCTGATCCAGTATAATTGGTGTCCTCATAAAGAGAGGAAGTCTGAACACGCAGAGAGACACCATGAACGCTTGGGTGCAGAGGAAAGACCCTTCAAGGACACAGAGAGAAGACGGCTTTCTACAAACCCAGAGGAAAGGTCTTCGGAGAAACTGAACCTGCTGAGAGACCTTGATTTGATCTTGCACGTCTTGCCTCCAGAACTGTAAGAAAATACATTCTTGTTGTTCATGCCACCCTAGTACATGGTACTTTGTTATGGTGGCTCAAGTTGATGAATACAGCATCCATTCAAGGGCTATCTTTAATTCTTCTCTCTGTGAATTTCCTGCCCTACAACTGGTTCCTTTGGATAGGGCTGGGCTGAATGTTCACTCATTCATTCAGTATTTACTGCACAGTGTCCTGTGTATGGTCCAATCTAGGTGCCAGGCACATAGCACTGTGCCGAAGTCCTTGTTATCCTGAACCTATCATCTGATACCTCACGTCCAAAATGAGCTGTTCTCTACTGTCCTCCTTGAGAGAAACACTGCATACATTTACCAAGGGAAAAGGGGGAAAGTGAAAGTGTTAGTCGCTCAGTCCTCTCCAACACTTTGTGACCCCATGGATGATAGCCCACCACGCTCCTCTGTGCATGGGATTTCCCAGGCAAGAATACTGGAGTGGGTTGCCATTTCCTCTTCCAGGGGCTTTTCCCGACCTAGGAATCAAATCCAGGTCTCCTGCATTGCAGGTGCGTTCTTTACCAGCTGAGCCACTAGGGAAGCCCCCCTGTTATCCTGAACCTACCATCTGATACCCTACATCCAAAGTGACCCATTCTTCACTGTCTTTCCTGAGTGAGACACTGCAAACATTTACCAGGAAAAAAAGGGAAAGAAAGTAAATTAAATGATCCAAATCAGCAGTTCCAAATGTTTGTTTCTGTGTTTTTGCTTTTATATGTAAGCTTTGCTTACGGGTTGCCTTGCTGACATGGACATGCAAGAAAAAGTAATGGAGGTGGATTATAATTAAGCTTCTCCTCATTATGGAAGTGGTTCAAAGTGCCCAGCACAGCCAATTTGAGCCCGGCGGCTCTGACAGTGCTCAGAGCTATTGATTTCTTTGCCTGTGTTTGTGTGTTTCCAGCGACCACCCAGGCTCAGCGAAGAGTCTGGATGCTACGGGGGCTGTTGAGGTTCGGTTCCTCCTCTTGGTAGGAAAGATGAAGGGTGAGATGGAATGACCAGCATGTGGATCGGCTTCTCTCTCCATCAGCAGCCCTGCCTGCTTCCCCTCCTCTTTGCGCTGCTGGATGCCAGAAAGAGCTAGAGAATCTGGCTATGGTTCATCTGCTTCCCCAACTTTGCCCTCAAAATGTGCTCTCTGGACTTTTTCAGGTAAGCCTGAGTGGCTCATGGCAGGTACCTGGCATTAATGTGCCTTTCACGCTTCTTAATTCCCTCCAGAACTTTCACGATCATCACAGACATGGGCAAGGTATTCTTCCCAGAGCAAGGCATCTATCATGATGGTACCCGGCCTCCAATGGAGGAATCACTCCCATTGCCAGTGGGAAGAGGGAGCCAACAGGTATTTTTAAAGAGGCTCTATCCACTGGAGAATGGAAAAGAAAATATCCCCTTTGAGCATTTAGTCACACACATCAAAGGAAACAACAGTTTCAATCTTCATTTGCATCGTACAGGCATTAGATGTGGTCCAGTTACACTGAGCTTCGCTTGAAAAGGCAGGAGTGCCAGTAGTTTTCAAGCCTTGACGGAGACAGAGCGAAAATGCAGCCAGGCAAATAATATATCACCCTGCCAAGGCATTTTCCATTTTTAAAAGGACAGAACAATTTTACATTATTTCTGGAGCCTCTTTGCAGCAAATATCCCTTGACATTTGTTTCAGCACCCTGGCCAGCCGGCCTAAAAGCACCGGCTGGTCCCAGCCTACTGCCCCTGTGTGCTGGGGACCACATTCTGCCTTTGGGTCTTAAGGCACAAGACGTAAGAAGGACAAGTGGGCACTTTTTTTTTTTTTTTTTTTAGCGCAGGCAGAAAGGAGGCTGGCTCTGCAGAAGGGGCCAATTAAGACACCACACTAGTGGAAAGAACACGGTGTTTCAGGTCACTTTAAGATGCCCAGTGGAAAATCAACACTCAGGGCTTCTAGCCACAGAGATGAAAATACAAGGAGAGTTTGGGATTTTTCAGTGAACTCCCTAGAAGGCCCAAGGGGATTCAGAGATAAAAACAATGAAGTGTGCCTGTGTTCCCAAGATGGTGCGGCCTCTTGGGAAAGCAGAAAACAGCCACTAGTTCTGGAATAATTAGCACAAATGACTTCTAGTTAGGATGACAAATGAACACATTTTCCCAGATCTGGAGAATCAAGATCAGCCTATTTGGTTAAAATGTCCCAGACTGTCCTTTCTCAGGTGGTCTCACATCAACACCTGGACAAGCGTGAGGTCTTCCTTTAGAGGGCAAACCCTGGTTTTATTATTTCTAATCCCTAGCCCTGGCTGGCCTGAACAACCTCAGGATGCACAATGATTAATTCCAACCTGCCCTAGAAAAATGTTAGTCAGCTGGCAAAAGGAAATAGCCTAACAGGAAGGCAAAAAAGAGCAAATTGACTTTATCTGGCAGTGATTATGTTTGACAAGATGAAAAAGAAAGAAATCTTTTGTCACTGAAGAAAATTGTACTTTAAGAAATCTTTGCATAAGTCTTAAGGTTCTGCTTTGCGTGCGTGCTAACTCGCTTGACGTCTCCAATTCTTTGTGACTCCATGGACTGTAGCCTGCAAGGCTCCTCTGTCCATGGGATTCTCTAGGCAAGAATACTGGAGAGGGTTGCCATGCCCTCCTTCAGGGGATCTTCCAGACCCAGGGATCGAAACCATATCTCTTGTATCCCCTGAGTTGGCAAGCTGGTTCTTTACCACTAGTGCCATCTGTGAAGCCCAGGGCTCTGCTTTACCCAGTTCAAATTAAAATGGAAATAATCCTGACCCCCTCCCCCTCCAAATAAAGAGCAGGGAAACAAAACTGAATTTCCCCGCATTGACTACAGCAGAGTTTTGGAAATCAGATCAGGAGTTCCAGATCTACTCCAGAGCAGCATTTTCATTAACTAGCAAATATTCTCTTTCAAGAGACCTATTTTTGAGTTGCTATTTACTACTAAGATTTTCATTTTCCCTTAAGTATTGTCACACACACAGTCTGATTCTTCGTGGGCGGGACTGTGAGGTACTTGGATCTCTCCTCAAATGAAAATGAAGAGCCAATTTTCCTTCTGAAAGGGGAAAAGATCAGGACTGTTAAAATTATTCTTCTGATTTCACATTTATCTCGTACTCACGGCATCCGTCTGCTAAGAATTTGAAAGAATGAGTCGTAGGCAGGAAAACAAACTGTTTTGACTCAATCTAGGGTTTTAATTTTGCTGCTTTTTTCCCTTCACTAATTAAAAATAAAACGAACCTTCTTTTAAAAAAATTCTGAACTCTTTTTATATTTTCAGCATTTTTCTCTGCAATATTCACATGGCTAACTCCCTTACCTCTTTTGAGTCTTGGTCCAAATGTCAATTTCTTTGTGCTTTAAAGGTTTTTTTTCAATGTGGATCATTTTTACAGTCTTTACTGAGCTTGTTACAATATTGCTTCTGTTTATGGTTTTTTTTTTTTTTTGTCACCTGGCATGTGGAATCTTAGCTCCCCACCCAGGGATCAAACTCCCTTGAGCTGAAAGGCAAAGTCTTAACCACTGGACCACCAGGGAAGTCCTCAAATATCAATTTCTTAATGATCTACACTGATGAAAAAACTATTTCCAAACATGGGTACTCCTGACCCCCTTCAAACTGCTCCACTTTCTATTTTTTTCCATACCATTGACAACCTTCTCCCGTATTACAGAATTTCTTTGCTATGTTTATTGTCCCCTGCTAGAAGAAAAGTACCAAGAGACCAGGAATCTGGGTTTTGTTCAGTGATGTACTCTAATTTTGCAGAATGGTGGGTGTCCTTTAGAAGATGTTCAATAAATGCCAAATGATGTAGCCACTATGGAGAACAGTATGGAGGTTCCTCAGAAACTAAAAACCAGAGTTGCCACATGATTCAGCAGCCCCACTCCCAGGCATATATCTGGACAAAATCATAATTCAAAGAGATACATTCACCCCTATGTTCAGAGCAGTACTATTTACAATAGCCAAGACATGGAAACCACCTAAATGTCTATTGATAGATGAGTGGATAAAGAAGATGTGGTGTATATGTACAACAGAATACTAATCCATTCATAAAGAATGAGATAATGTCATTTGCAGCAACATGGATGGACCTAAAGAGGACCACGCTAAGTGAAATAAGTCAGAAAGAGAAAGATCAACATCATATTATGTTAGTTATATGTAGAATCTAAAATATGACACAAATGAACTTATCTACAAAACAGAAACATATCTACTGTTATAGAGAATAGACGTGCGTTGCCAAGGGGCACGTGTGGTGAGGGAGGAATGGGATCAGAGTTTGGGATCAGCAGATGCAAACTATTATATATAGAATAGATGAACAGCAGGGTCCTACTGTGTAGCACAGGGAACTGTATTCAACATTCAGTGATAAACCGTAATGGGAAAGAATATGAAAAAGAATATATATATATATATATGTATCAGTGAATCACTTTGCTGTACAGCAGAAATTAACACAACATCGTAAATCAACTACACTTCAATAAAATAAATTTTAAAAATGCCAAATGACGATGTCAGGAAAAATTTGCCTGTGATTTGGAAATGAGCAGGAGCATTCTTTCAGCCAAGGGTTGGGCATTGCCCAGTGGACCCTCTGGGGAAGAGTCGATTCTTCAGGAGTGAGCATCTTTCTCCTGCCTTTCTATGGACTCAGCACAAGTAGAAAACTGGAAGTATTGCAAATGATTCTTGCCAGTGGATGTAAGTGATTCTTGTTCTGTAGAAAAGATAACCCCAATTATGACACTTTTTCTTTCTGGTTGCACTAAGTGTTCGTTGCTTTGCCCAGGCTTTTTCTAGCGGTGGCGAGTGGAGACTACTCTCTAGTTGCGGTGCTTCTCATTGCTGTGGTTTCTCTTGTTACAGAACACAGGCTCTCGGTGCTCGGGCTTCAGTAGCTTGGCACACAGGCTTACTCGCTCCTCAGCATGTGGGATCTTCCTGGACCAGGGATCAAACCCGTGTCCCCTGCCGTGGCAGGCATATTCTTATCCTCTGGGCCCCCAAGGAAGTCCCACGTAATACTATTGCCCTATAGGAGATGAACGAATTTTGCATCCTTTAGCAAGCATTCTTCCTTGTCTATACGCCTTGTCTATCTTTGTTCTTCAGATTCTCTTTTGGACTGGTTTCAACACCTTACTTGTTCTCTCACTAATTAAAGACAATTTTCAATATAAGTCCCATGTAATACTATTGCCCTATAGGAGATGAACGAATTTTGCATCCTTTAGCAAGCATTCTTCCTTGTCTATACGCCTTGTCTATCTCTGTTCTTCAGATTCTCTTTTGGACTGGTTTCAACACCTTACTTGTTCTCTCACTAATTAAAGACAATTTTCAATACATATGCACTATATTTTTATGAGAGTCATGATTCTAAAAAGTTTTTGAAAATTGTGATTGAGTAAAGAGTGAATTACACTCTCCTGTTCCCCAGGAAGCCTTATCATGTCCCATAGTTAGAAACCACTGAATGCTGGTTACTTCCCAATTTCTATCTGTAGCCACACCTCTCTGTGCCTCACATGCATATACCTACTTGCCTTCTTGATATCTCCACTTGAGTATCTGATAGACATTTCAGAATGAATAAGTCCTAAATGGAAGTCTTATCCTTAACTTGCTCTGCCCCTGACTTTAAATGACAACACCATTTACTCAGTTGCTCAGGCAAAATTCTTAAGAGTCAAATCTTGGCCCAGAGCAATTCTTTCTTATATACTTCACACCTAATTCATCAGCAAAACTTGGGTGATATTTCTACCTTCAATACATATTCCAAATCCATATATCTCCAAGACTTCCACTTCGATCTAAGACCTGAGGCTGGTTTTTTTTAGTTCTTTTCAGAACGTAGGCATGCCCATTGGTTTCCATATTGTCTATGGTTGTTTATTTTTTAGAAAAACTTATTCATTTATTTATTTTTGGCTGTGCTGGGTCTTTGCTGTTGAGCAGACTTTTCTCTAGTTGAGGGATCAGCGGTTATTATCTAGTTGAGGGAGCAGGGACTACTCTCTAGTTGCAGCTCCTTATTGTGGTGGCTTCTCTTATTGCAAAGCATGGGCTTTAGAGTGCTTGGGCTTCAGTAATTATGGCATGTGGGCTCATTAGTTTCAGCTCCCAGGCTCTTGAGCACAGACTCAATAATTGTGGCAGATCGGTTTTGTTGCTCTTAGGCATGTGGGATCTTCCCAGACCAGGGATTGAACCTGTGTCTCGAATCTATCCACTGAGACACCAGGGAAGCCCTGTCCATTGTTGCTTCTGCCCGTTCTATGACAGTTGTGACAGTTGAGTAGTTGTGACAGAGACCACAGAGTATGCAAAGCTTAAATATTTACTATCTGGTCCTTTGCTAAAACAGTTTGCCACCACTTGGTATGCTGGACTGATTAATGGCCCCAAAGATATGAGGTAATAATCCTTGGAACTTGTCACTTTCACCTCATTTGGAAAACGAATCTTTGTAGATGTGACCAAGTTAAGGACCTTGAGATGAGGGAGATTATCCAGGATTGTCTGGGTGATCTCTAAATGCTGTCACAAGTGTCCTTACAAGAGAGACACAGAGGGATATTTGAAACACATACACGGGAAAGGGCCATGTGAAAATGGGACAGAGAGAGATCTGAAGGTCTGGCCTCAGAGATAGGCAAGGTGACCACAAGCCAAGGATGCTGACAGCTGCTGGAAGCTGGAAGAGGCCTGGAACGGATATTCCCTGGAGCCTCTGGAGAGAGTACAGCCCTGCTGGCACCTTGATTTGGGCTCAATGAAACTGCTTTCAGACTTTAAGCCTCCAGAACAGTAAGAGAGTAAACTTAGCTTGTTTTAAGCTGCTAAGGTAATTAGTTACAGCAGCCACAGGAAAGGGAAAGTGCCTTAAACCACTGTCAAATCTTGGTGATTGCAAGAGTCTCCCAGCCAGTCTCTCTGCTACCTCACTTGCTCCCTTGCAGCCTGTTCTCCACATCATGGCAGACGGATCCTTTTATGATACCACTGAGATTACACTCCCAGCTCACTGTCCTCCACCAGCTTTCTAGAACCTCCAGAATAAAACCCAGAGATTTCACCATGGAACTCACAGTCCTATGTGATAAAGCTTTAGTTTCCTCTTTGGATTCCTGTCCCAGAGCTCTTTGGGAATGGTGTATCCCAGTTCCTACTGCACACCGAGTGCACCCCTGCCCCAGGGCTTTTGCACTTGCTGTTTTCTCTGTCCAGAATGTTCCTCCGCCTGCTGTAACTGCCTGGCTCCCTCCGGCTTCCTTCAGGTCTGAGACCTCGCTTATCTAAGGCAGCCCCTTCCTTCTTCCTCCCTCTTACCCTACTTTATTTTTCTTCTAGCATTTTTCTTCTCTAACCTGTGATGATACATATGCTTGTTTATCGTGTCTCTCCCACTTCCACATCAGCTCCACGAGGTCAGGATTTTTGTCTGTTTTGTTCACTGTTGTATCCCCAGCACCCTGAACCAGGGTCTGGCACATCAGAGGCACCCAATAAATACTGTTTGGCTGAATGTACCTGACAAACAATTTAAACAATGTAAAATGAAGAGTGAGCTTTCTATTTTTTTTGGTCTCATCCTGAAAGTTAACTACAGGCAACAGACTTCTTGCTATTCTTCCAGAAACTTTTTTTTTTGTGTATACAAGAATATCTATATAGACAATGAACATTGTATCTGTACACATGCAAGAATCCTATGTACTGTGCCCTGTGCCTGCCTTCTTATCAGTGACACATTTAAGCTGAAGAACCTTCCTTAGCAGGACATATTGGTTTACCCTGATCTTTGGCCTTCCCTGGTGGCTCAGCTGGTAAAGAATCCACCTGCAGAGTGGGAGACCTGAGTTTGATCCCTGCGTTAGGAAGATCCCCTGGAGAAGGGAATGGCTATCCACTCCAATATTATGGCCTGGACATTTCTATGGACTACAGTCCATGGGGTCGCAAAGAGTTGGACATGACTGAGAGACTTTCACTTTCACTTTAAATGACTGTGTAATATGCCATAGCTTAAGACACAAAGAAAATTACTGGGTTGGCCAAAAAATTCATTCAAGTTTTTCTATAACATGTTACATTACTCACTTCATTAGAAAAATGGAAAAGATAATGACAATGAAATGCCTCTGAGTCTACACTTTTTTTCTTCAAATTTTCTTTGGTAGATAGCATTGGTGTGATTCTTCTCCAGCCCTGGCTTCTTAGCGACCATCAAAGACAATAGTGCTGATGGAACAGCAGCTTTTTCTTTCAGGTGTTTTGACAGATCATTTTGCTTTCGACAACTAAACAAAGTTTCCCTGTGAGATGGGGAGTCAACATAAATGATGTTGGAAAGTGTTGAGGCAAATAAGTGAGAAAACAGACAAAACAGAGTCCTCCACATGGTCTCACCAGGCTTCAGTGGTGGCTGGGTGGAGGGTGGAGGGTCTTGAGAAACCTTACCATCCCCATCAGCCTCCTGGAAGCACCCCAAATAAACAAGACAATGCATATGAAAACCGGGCCTTGCTGCACAGACACTAAAGTCCCCTCTCTCCAGTCACTCTGCTGCCCCAAGTCCTTGTTCGGTAGGGATTTTGAGGTGCTCCACAGATGTCTTGCTGGATTCCAGGAAGCAGAGGTGGCATCCTGGTCTCATAAATCTGTTGACTTTGGACGTCATGACGTGGCCATCTGAACCAGCCAAGCTCCATCTCTTTAATCTTTTTCCTCTTTAGAAAAAAAAAAAAGCCATTTCTTTGGTCCTGAGTTTGGACTGAATAAAAGAAACTATCTGGTTGTCATACCAGAAGGCTCAAGAGGGAGAGGAAAGGCTCTAGTTTTAAAGGGAAAGTCTAGAAAAAGCTGGGTTGACTCTTTAAGTAGGGTATGGAGGTGAGATACATTCAGTCAAAGGCACTGAGCTGTAACTCCAAGGAGGGCCTCTAGACAGCAGGTACACTCAGGCATGTTTTATGCAATAGCTGGGTGATAGGGAGAGATTTTATGATTATAGCTATTGTTTAAACAACATCTCTTTTTTAATTGAAGGATAGTTGATTTTGTTGTGTCAATTTCTGAGGCACAGAGAAGTGCTTCAGTTATATTCAATCCATATACAGACATTATTTTTTAAAATATTATTTACCATTGTGGTTTGTTGTTTAGTTGCTCAGTTGTGTTGATTCTTTGCGACCCCATTTACTGCAGCATGCCAGGCTTCCCTGTCCATTGTGGTTTATCATAGGATATTGAATATAGTACCCTGTGCTATACCATAGGACCTTGTTGTGTATCCATCCTATATATAACATTTTGCACCTGCTAATTGCAAACTTCCACTCCATCTCTCCCCCACCCTCCTGTCTGTCCCCCTTGGCAACTACAAGTCTGTTCTCCAGGCCTGTGAGTCTGTTTCTGTTTTGCAGATAAATCCTTTTGTGTCATATTTTAGACTCAACATATAAATAATATCATATGATATTTGCGTTTCTCTTTCTGACTTATTTCACTTAGTATGATCGTCTCCAGGTCCATCCTTGTTGCTGCAAATGGCATTACTTCACTCTTTTATATGGCTGAGTAGTATTCCATTAAACATCTCTTGAAACCCCTATTGTGATGGATACGTTTTTTGGTTTTGATACTAAAAGGAAAATAAAACCAACAGAAGTGGTGTGGTTGGTCCTTAGACCTACTGTCCATTCTTATTACGCTTAGGTAATATTGAACAAGGGAAATCACATATTCATTTCAAAATTTCAACAGATTCCTGGTCCACAAATCAGAACTTTTATGTTCAAATTTCTTTTCAAATGAAAATTCTACTAGGCCCAGATAGCTCCTTATATTGCAGGTATCTGACAAGTCTTTACTCTTGTATGCTAATGGTAGATATTCTGGGATAGCAATAGCTGACAGATTTCCTGAACAGATGTGGGGAGGCTGCAAGATGAGAGTTTGCAAGATAGGGAAAACAAGGAATATCAGTGAAAGGTTACTTTTAAGCTCACAAGGGGATTTCCCTGGCGATCCAGTGGTTAAGAGTCTGCCCTTCTACTGTAGGAAGTGTCATTTTGATCCCTGGTTGGGGAATCCTATGTGCTGTTCAGTGTGGTAGGGGAAAAAAAAAAAAAAAACCCCCAAGTTTTTATTATGTTTTATCTTGAAAAGGCAGTGGGACAAGGGATATCTTTGTAGTATTTCCTAAAATTGCATGCAAATCTACAATTACCTCCAAATTAAAAGAATTAATTAAAGGAAAGGCAAGGGAAGAAAGTTTTTGAAATTAGGACTTTAAAATGTTATTGCTTTTCACAATGCAGCCCCTTCAAATCTAAGGAAGGCATAGACAGAATAATTATTTCTTCCTCATCCTGTGTTGGTGAGTTGCCCTTATAGGAGTCATTAAGCTTTCAGATGGGTTCATTTCAGCCCTAGCTTTCCTCTTTCAACCCTGTAACATGGAGCTTCAGTAACTGGAGTTGAAGGAAGCAAGTCCAAGCACTTCTACTATTTTATTTTTTTAACTTTTTATTTTGTATTGAAGTATAGTTCTGAAGGAGATCAGCCCTGGGATTTCTTTGGAAGGAATGATGCTGAAGCTGAAACTCCAGTACTTTGGCCACCCCATGCGAAGAGATGGCTTATTGGAAAAGACTCTGATGCTGGGAGGGATTGGGGGCAGGAGGAGAAGGGGACAACAGAGGATGAGATGGCTGGATGGCATCACTGACTCGATGGACATGAGTCTTATTGAACTCCGGGAGTTGGTGATGGACAGGGAGGCCTGGTGTGCTGTGATTCATGGGGTCGCAAAGAGTCGGACACAACTCAGCAACTGAACTGAGCTGAACTGATAGTTGTTCCGTCGCTCCATCATGTCTGACTCTTTGAGACCCCATGGACTGCAGCACACCAGGCTTCCCTGTCCTTCACTATTTTTGCTCAAACTCATGTCCATTCAGTCAGTGATGCCATCCAACTATCTCATCCTCTGCCACCCCCTTCTCCTGCCTTCAATCTTTCCCAGCATCAGGGTCTTTTCCAATGAGTCAGTTCTTGGCATCAGGTGGCCAAAGTATTGGAGCTTCAGCTTCAGCATCTGTCCTTCTGATGAATATTCAGGACTGACTTCCTTTAGGATTGACCTCTGTGCTGTCCAAGGGACTCTCAAGAGTTTTCTCCACCACCACAGTTCGAAAGAATCAATTCTCTGGCATTCAGCCTTTGTTATGGTCCAAGTCTTACATCCATACAAGACTACTGGAAAAACAGTAGCTTTGACTATATGGTCCTTTGTCAGCAAAGTGATGTCTCTGCCTTTTGATACACTGTCTAGGTTTGTCATAGCTTTTCTTTCAAGGAGCAAGTGGCTTCCAGTTTCATGGCTGCAGTCACTGTCCACAATGATTGCAGTACAACTGATTAACAATGTTGTGATAGTTTCAGGTGGACAGCAAAGGGACTCAGTCATATGTATACTATATCCATTCTCCTTTAAACTCCCCTCCCATACAGCCTGCCACATAACATTGAGCGGAATTCCTCCAAGCACTTTTCTTATTATCATCAGCAGTAATAATAAACAGTCACTTTTAAGTACTTCAGAATGCCGACCAGGAAAGGACACTCTTTTACAAGTATTTTTGAGGTAGAGAAGTAACTTCTTAATATTCCATGATTCATGTATGTCCATCTGGTACTGGACAGTAACATCCTTTCTGGGAAGAACATTAAGGCCAAAATGGGCAAGGATTCAGATGGTGGGATGTCCAGCGTGTCTTCTGACTCCTCTCCTTTCTAACTGGGTTCTTAAAAAAATTTTTTAATTTTTATTAAAAATTTTTTTTTAAATTATTAAAAAATTTTTTTGGTTTCACTAGGTCTTTGCTGTTGCTCGTGGGCTTTCTCCAGCTGGGGCAGTCGGGGTTACTCTCTAGTTGCTGGTGCTCAGGTTTCTCATTGTGGTGGTTTCTCTTGTGGAGCCTGGGCTCTACGCACGCAGGCTCAGAAGTTGTGTTACGTGGGCTCAGCTGTTGCAGCTCTTGGACTCTAGAGCACAGGCTCAGTAGTTGTGGCACATGGGCTTCGTTGCCTCAAGGCAGGTGGGATCTTCCTGGACCAGGGATCGAACCCATATCTTCCACATTGGCATATGGAGTCTTAACCACTGAATTACCAGGAAGCCCTTCTAAGTGAGCTTTTTTTTTTTTTTTTTTTTTAGCAACACTGGTCACTTTCCCTACTGAAAATACCCATCTCTCGGTTACCCTTCCATGCAAAGACAAACACCAGCTGTTATGGACTGAATGCTTGTGTCCCCCTCCCCGCCCCCCCAAATCCATGTGCTGAAATTCTACCTTCCACGTGATGGTATTAAGAAATGGGGCCTTTGGGGGGTAATTAGGATTAGATGAAACCATGATAGGGGGTGCCATGATGGGGTTAGTGCCCTTTTAAGAGTTATGAGAGAGTTCACTTTCTCTTTCTGCCATGTGAGGAGCTCCCTGACTTTCAACTTCCAGCCTTCAGAACCATGGGAAGTAAATTTCTGTTGCTATAAGCCACCCTGTCTTTGAAGCTTTGTTATAGCAGCTGGAATGGTCTAGGAGACCAGCCAACCAGTCCCCCGCCAAAACATCTCATTCTCCAGTCCAGAGGCTTTCAAACTCGTTACTCTCAGGATACCTTTCCACTCTTAAAAATAATTGAGGACTCTGAAGAGCTTTTTTTTGTAAATATTCATTTACTTGGTTGCATCAGATCTTAGTTTCACCACATGGGATCTTCTTTGGGTCATTCGGGATCTTTCGTTGTGGCATGCAGGGTCCATAGTTGTGGCTCACTGACTTAGTTACCCGGTGGCACATGGGATCCTAGTTGCCCCCACCAGGAATTGAACCTACATCCTGTGCATTGCAAAGTGAATTCTTAACCACTGGACTACCAGGGAAGTCCTGAGCTTTTGTGATTTACCTGTAGTGTATGTGCTGTATAGACATACAAAATATTTTATTAGTTCATTAAAAATAGAAACCTATTACACATTCAGTTCAGTTCAGTAACTCAGTCATATCCGACTCTTTTCGACACCTCGGACTGCAGCACGCCAGGATTCCCTGTCCATCACCAACTCCCGGAGCTTGCTCAAACTCATTTCCATCGAGTCGGTAATGCCATCCAACCACCTCATCCTCTGTCATCTCCTTCTCCTCCTGCCTTCAGCCTTACCCAGCATCAGGGTCTTTTCAAATGAGTCAGTTCTTTGTATCAGGTGGCTAAAGTATTGGAGTTTCAGCTTCAGCACAGTCCTTCCATGAATATTCAGGACTGATTTCCTTTAGGATTGACTGGTTTGATCTCCTTGCTATTCAAGGGACTCTCAAGAGTCTTCTCCAACACTGCAGTTCAAAAGCATCAGTTCTTCGGTGCTCAGCTTTCTTTATGGTCCAGCTCTTACATCAATACATGACTACTGGAAAAGCCATGGTTTTGACTAGACGGACCTTTGTCAGCAAAGTAATGTCTCTGCTTTTTAATATGCTGTCTAGGTTTGTCATAGCTTTTCTTCTAAGGAGCAAGCATCTTTGAACTTCATGACTGCAGTCACCATTATATGTTAACATCCTTCATATTTTTTATAACTACATTTTCTTCACATCCTCAGCATCTAACAGTGTCTAGTCTCTAGTGAACATTTGAAAGAATTATTTTAAATTTAAATATATATATTTATTTATAGTTTTTAAATTAAAAAACTTTTTTTAGGCCACACCATGAAGCAAGTGGGATCTAGTTCCCTGACCAGGGATGGAACTGGCACCCCCTGCATTGAAAGCATGGAGTCTTAACCACTGGACTGCCAAGGAAGTCTAGATTTAAATATATATCTTAATTATAAAACACTATAGTTATATTACAGAAAATAAAGACAATAAGAAAAACCACTCACAATCTCCCAAATGTCATTTTTTGGGTGTTTATCAAGTCTTTTTTCAAAATGCAGTTTTTTTCTACTTAGAATCACATCACATGTAACAGAATGCCATTTTTCAGAAAACTATCCCTCCCTCCTCCTCCCCCAAACCGCAACTAGCAGTGAGTAAATTTTCCTTTCTGTTTCTAATGTCTGTGACTACCATGATATTCTTTTGTATAGATACATGATTTACTTACTAAACATCCAACATTAGCACATTTTTCTTGTTGTAATAAATACGGTGATCCTGTGAAGAATACCTTCACACATATAGTTTTTTTTTGGCATTTAGTGTTATTTCCTTAGAATAGATTCCCAGAAGTAAGATTACTGGGTCAAAAGATGCAGACTTTTTTATGGCTTTTAATATATACTGTAAAATTGCTTTTCAAAAGGGTTACATTAATTTTCAACGCCACCGGCACTTTTAAAAGAATATGCTTCACCACACAAATCGTCAACACAGGTGCTATTAAGAATGCTAATCAATAAAATATTGTGCCTTCGTTGTTAAAATTTTGCAGTTTTTGACCCTCATAAAATGAAAGTTTGTTGAAGAATTAGTCTCTAAAGCAAAACTTTTTTGGGGGAAACAAGAAATTTTCACTTGAGAAGACAAGAAAAAGAACACATGTTGTTACAACTGGAGCAAAATTCACTCTGACAGTCAACTTGGTGCCAAAATACTCAAACGAGGACCTTGCGCTGCTTCTGCTAGTTGTCACCCACGGGTAGAAAAGGACAAAATAAAATGTAGAGGATTGAAAGGTTCTCACTGCAAACCATACAAGATCCACACAGAGGGGTTGGAGTTCTGCGTTTCATTCAACTTTTCTTCCCTTTTTTTTTTTTTAAACTTGGAGCTTTCAGCCCTCTCCTTTGTTTCCGGTACTACCTGCCCATGTGCACAATTCCTGAATTTCTCTGCGACGGGGCATTTTCATCTTTGCCATTTCCTCTGGCTTTAGGCTTCTCTGTGCAGTGTGTGTTGGTTTCCTAGGTGTGGACGGATTTGCAGAGAAGCTGCAGCGGTGTGTCTGTCCCTCCCCTCTCCCTCCCGGGATGGCCCCTAACCCGCTTCTGGGTTCTCTCCGCGACTGAAACCTCGCTGGTCTCCTCGTCTTGCACGGGCCGTGAGTGCAGTGGACGCTGGAATATTCGCTCGGGAAAGCCACGAATGTGAGCCCAGGATGGAAGCAAACTTGGCTCGCCTCGCCCTCCGAGCCTCCTCCTTGGCAGGCTCGCCGAGGCTCAACGTTTCTCTAAGATTTTTGCTCGGCGGCCTCATCCTGGGACAGGCATCTATGAGTCATCGGCTCTGCGGGTCACATGGCCAACGTGACCAAAATAAAGTTTCAGTATTTTAAGCCGCTAGAAAAGGGGACAACGGAGCACACCGGGGGCGGGCGACGGCGGGCACAGGATGGCCGAGCACCCGCGCGAGGGGCCGCGGCGGCGCGGGCCGAGGGGGCGGGGCGTCGGCGGGGGGGGGAGGGGAAGGGGCGGGGCCAGGCGGAGACGCGCCCCACCCGCCACGGCCCGCAGCGACGCCCGGACTCTCGGGCCGGCTGGCTCCCGAGCGCTGCGACCGGCGGAAGCCAGCCCCGAGCCCCCACGGCTCCCGCTGCCCCCCGGAAGCGGGAGGCTGAGGGATCCCGGAGATCCCGCTGCGTTCTCCACTGCCACCGGGACCCCACGCGCCGGCAGCGGCTTCCCCGGGAACGTCCTTCAGCCCCGGGAGCACGCGGGAAAAGCCCCAGCGCGCCAATGAGCGAGCGCCTTCCTCATGACGGTCACGCTCGGGGGCGGGGCTTCCCTTCGCCGCTCCCGAGTTCCGGGAACCCCCTTTGATTGGTCTGGACGGCCTGGGAAACACTGTAGGAAGGCCCAATCAAAATACCACGTCTCAGCCTCGAGGAAATATTCCGTGTCGGCCCCTTTCTGATTGGGCAGTTGTTTCTGGCTCTGGCCACTGGAAAGCTTTGTTTAGGTCTGGAAGGCGGGCTTTCCTGGGAGTGGGTGGGGAGGGGGCGTTGAGTCTTGACCAATCCTTTCATTCCGTTGGGTGGTGACCAGCCAATGGGCCGGATGGATAGGACGCTCCTCCCGGAGAGTAGTGAGACCCCTGGTGCGGGGCGATTGGTGGTGGGAGCGATGAATGGCAGCCGCGCGGCCCAACGGGTGCAGTGCGTGGGCTGCGGGGCGGGGCCAGGGCGGGTGCGCGGCGGCGGCGGGGTGGCTGGGCCGGCGGCGGCGGCGGTACGAGGCGCGCGCTCGGGGTCCCGGTCGCGAGGAGGAGGAGGATGTGGCGCGCGGAGGGGAAATGGCTGCCGAAAACAAGCCGGAAGGTAAGAGCCGGAGCGTGAGGGGCTGGGGGCGGCGCGGCGGGCAGCGGGACCCGGCCCCGCCGGACATCCCGGGCATCGGCGGCGCCGGGCGGGAGCG
>SJYT01008660.1:798953-1003343 GCA_006410635.1 Cephalophus harveyi | reverse complement strand
TTTAGACACAGCTGGGGGCCGGCGGGCGGGGGCCGGGCCCAGCGAGGAGGAGGAGCCGCGGAGGGAGGGCCGGCGCCTCCCCCACCCGGACCCGGCATCCCCGCCGCTCCCGGGCCCGGCGCGGCCCCCGCCCCCCGCGCCGGTGGGGGCCGCGGGGCGGAAAGTTTATCCTCCTCTGGCCCCCTCCGGCCCCGCGCCCCTCTGCCCCGGGCCGGTTCCCGTCGGGGCACGGCCGGCGCTCAGCCTCGCCGCCTCTGGCTCTCGGCGGCGGGGCCGGGCGGACTCTGTCCAGCCTCACCGTGGAGCCCCGTGGGCGCCTCCCAGAGCCGGCGGGGTCCCCGCGCTTCTCCCCACCAGGGGGACCCTCTCCTGCTGAGCGTCCCCGGGCAGAAGGGCCTCGTGTGACCCCTCCCCCTTCCCTTCCGGGGAGGGGGCCTGCGCAGCACCCCCGCCCCTAGCAGTCGCTCCCATCCCACTCTTGCCCTTGCGCCCCTCGCAGCCTGGAGGGTGGGGTCTCCGATGCTACGGCGAGTGAGGCTCTCCATACTCCCTTGCCCTTTACCTTCTGTGACCCTGATCTTCCTCTGGCAGAGGGGTCCGCCTCATCCTCTCATCTTCTGTGGAATCTTTGGGGCCTCTGCACACAATCTGTTGACCCTTTTGCCAGGACAAGGGGACTCGGGCTCCCCTTGTTCTTCTCCCTCTCCCGGTGGGTCATAGGGGCCTGGGCAGCTCTGAAGTCATTTCTAAATAGGAAAGCAGACACTTCTTAGAGAGGAGGCATCCTCTCCGCACACTTTCCTGGGTTGGGGTGAGCTCATTTCCTGAATACCCTTTGAGTTGCTCTCTCTCTCTCTTTTGTAAAGAACTAGACATCCCAGGGCTCCTTTCCCACTTTCTCTGTCTCCCCTGTCGTGTCCGTCTCCTCGGAGTTCCTCCTCTGGGTGAGGGTTGTTGCCCCATCAGATGTAGGGCAGGGCTTCCGTTGTGCCTGGTACTCCAATGAGAAGGGGTCCCAGCAGTGAGCCTGTGTCTGAGGGAAGCGGGTCTGCTCTTGCTTCCAGTTTACTCTTGCTCTTAGGTGAGGGAAGCATTCATCTACTGACACTGCTCCCCCCTCCCCCAGAAAGAGGCTCCTGTGCCCTTGGCTTTTGGTGTTCGTGGTTACTGTCTTCTGTGCACTGAGAACCAGACTTCGTACATCTTTCATTCAAGAGACTTTGAACCTTCCCTGGAAATAAACTTCCCATTTCTTTTTTAAGAGAACTCACATCCTCCTTATGGCTTCTGTTTCCCAGTCAGCCATATTTAGTGAGCCTGTTACCTTGACTTTTTCTAATTTTCTTAAATTGTATTCATGTTGGCTGGGTAAGAAGAAGCCATATGCCTTTCCATCCAGAAAAGGGAGTGGAGACACCCATGTCGCCCACATGCCATTCGGGAAGAGGTTGCTAGTGTGCTCCTTGTTGTACTAGAACCTTCCCTGGGTCCTGGTGTTGTCTCTTTTGGGATGCAAACATTTCTTTCGAGCTTACAGGTTTCAGGGAAGGGAAAATTGAGAGGCTTTCCATTTTTTTGTGGTTTTGGTTCTTTTTTGGCAAAAAAAAAAAAGGATACTATGCATTTGTTTATATTTACACACATACAGGCAAATATTTATAGGTGGAATTACATCCATTACGTTTATACAGGAAGTTGAAAGGTTTAGATGACTGTCTCTACATCTTGGGTGTATATGGAGACTTTGATGTGTAAGGACATAGATATGCATCACGATTGTTGGGAACTCTTCAGCTTAGAGGAATCCAAAGACTCATTGATAAATGGCCACTTCTTGCCGCTCTTCCTCTGTCATTTGTACTGGACAGAATAAGCAGAATGACATCCTGAATGTTCACCAGGTCCCTGAATAGGCAAAGTGTAGAGGGCTTGCCCCTGCCCACCGTGACTTAGGCATTCTGAATTTAAGTGATCATTCCTGCTTGATCTTTCACAGGGTGAAAAGTTCTCATCTCTACTCTTTACTGCGGTGTAGGAGAGAGATTTCCTGTATTTTTGGGCAAAGGATAGGAGCGAGTGAGAAGAATATGTGTTTCTGTGACAGAACTAGGAATGAATAGCCGTAAATATGTCACTGTTTTATTTTGGCTATTTAAATAATTGAGAGAGGTTGTGCATGCTAGGAAAAGGTACCTTTGGGAGGGCCTGTGACACTTTGTGAGAGGGTGGGAGGGATGATCCTCCAGGTTTTCTGTGAGCCGCACAGTTTGTGTATTTGGCTGGTTCCCCTTGGCTCAGGGTCCCTCCCTTCTGTAGCTCCAGTGGTTGCTTCTGCCTCGTTCATCAGCTGAGTCTTACTTTGGGACATGCTGAGTATGGAGCCTCATCACCACCATCCCCCTGCCCCAGCTCTGTCAAGATTCTGCACTGGGGGTCCTTGAAGAGATCTTCTAGTGAGGAGCCCGTCCACCTGGGTTACTGAGTCTGGAGGCAGTTACCTGGAGGATGGCTCAGCATCAGTCCTTGACTTCACAACCTTGCCCCTCAGTCAGTATTGAGCTCTCCAGTGGGCATCGTGCTCAATGTCTGAAAGTTGTGCTTTTGACCTCAATTTCCTTTTTTTTTAAAATTAATTTGGTTTTTAAGTTTTTGTGCTGTTTCTATTCTGCCTGCCTCTATATTCGGTTGATGGAATTGTGTATTTTTAGGGTATAGTATTAAGGACCCTGGGAAAACAGTTGACTACCTGCTGTCTGTATTGGCGTGTTCCCAGCAGATGCCTCTCCCTTCCAGTGCTGGATCTTCTCCTGCCCTGCCCAGTGACGCTGCCTGCCTTTTGGAATTTTCCCTGCCCTCTGGGGTGCTCCATCTGTGGGCAGTAGGAGGAAAATGCTAAAGTTAGAGGAACACGCTCGAGGTTAGTGTGCGAAGTTAGGTTCCTTTCTGTGAGTTTAATGTGCTGGTGCTTTCTGTGTCACCTGTCCTCCCAGATTGTTAGAGCTCAGCTTCTCCGTCTTCCCCTTCCAGTGCACCGTCAGGGTAGACAGGCTCTGTCCTCTTGCGGACTTTTCTTATGTCTTTCTGTTAGAGCATCCCTCGCCCCTCCCCTTCACCCCTTAACCCTCTGCCCAGCTTTCTGGACAAGGGTGGGTGACCCGTGGGACATCTCTTCCCTTGCCTTTTGGACAGTCTGACTTATCCTGCATCTAGGAAATGTTGAGTTTCTTCATCTCCGTGTTCAGTGGCTTCAGAATGTTGACGTGTGCGCAGCAACCTCTACTCAAGGTCAGAGTGGGTCAGGTTTTCCTTTTCAAATGGGTAGGGTTGCTCTTGCCTCCTCTCTGAGACATCTTTATACATCCTGCTCATCCACGTTTTCCGTTTCTTTAGTTTTTAGGCTTTCTTCTTAAAATAACCTGTTTGTTAGAGGCATGTGTCATTATTTACCTCTGTTTATGCTGGGTGTGGCCCCCGTACCTGGGGGATTGTATTTCTTCCAGCCTGCTTCTTAGTGCCCGTCTTCTGGCTGGATGTTGCCTCCATTCCTCCTTCCTCTGGGCCAGTCTCCATTTCCTTTCTCCTGAGTTTTGGGGAAGCATGTCTTTGTGTGCAGATGTACGTCTTTCCAATTTCCTCATGGAAAAAACAACAGAAGGTGACTCTCATGCGTCCTCTTCCTTTCACTTCCTGGTTGTGCCTGTTGCCTCCTTTGTGGGATCTTTGCATTTGGCCTTTTGGACAGAAGTTGTCTTTACATCCATGTACCCATCATTGAGTGCATTCATCCTAGAGACCTTCACTGAGCTTGTATTTCATGCAGGAGTGTGTGTCTGTCTCTGTGTGTGTGTGTCTGTGTTGGGGGGGTGAGGGTTTATGTGACTCTATTTGAGACCATAGGGGTCTCCTTTACCTTTTAGTGAGCATGACATTTCAGTTTGTCTTATACTTGTCTTTTTATATATTCGTGCAGGGAATTCTCTTGTGAACTTTAATTTTTTGGATTGTAATCTTACGAAGACATACTCTAGCTGTGTACTATCCCATTGAGCTCTTCCCCATCCCTGCAGGAGTGGGAGTGGTGGAGAGGGTGGAGGGCAGACTGGGAGAAGCACTTAACAGCTTTCCTTCAGACAGTGTGTGGGGTGTATGTGTGTGGGTGTGGGTGTGTGTGTAGAAAAAAGTAGTCAATCTTCGTTCTAACTGTCTCGGTGTAACTTTCAGGTCATTTAGATATATGTTGATGCTTGTGTAGCATTTGAAGAGCAGCATAGTAAGTATTGTAGAGAATGAGATCATATATGTCCTTTATAGGAAACAGTGATAGAAGAAGAGGAATAATATTCTCTTAAGGTTAACATTTCATATCATCAGATAGTAAGGAACGTATGAACTGCTGTCACATTTTCACTGCCAGAAAGTGTTGTATCTAAATTTTGTGCCTAATTCTAGTGACTGTTCTTAGGCCAGGTATCTGGTATACTTATTCCTGTTTTTATTTATTATGTGATTTAATTCTTTACGCTTTTTGAAGGTACTGTTATTTGTGTCTTTTTTTTATTTTGGTCAATAGCTTCAGTATTTTGGGGTGTAGGTTGGGTGTATATAGCATAGTGGTGACAGTGGTAATAAAGAATTAACCTGAAATGTGCTTCTTCTTTCCCTCCTATGTTAAATCAGATTTCCCCTCTCCAGTGTCTGTAGAAACCAATTCTGCTAGTATTTCATTCTTAGGAAGAGCTCTTGTGTAAGACTCTTGTAGTATGGGGTCCTTTATCCATGTGAAGATATGGCTGAATATTTTTTGTGGTGGCAGGTGATGTGTGTTTCTTTTGAATTTCCATTATCACAGACCATTTTCTCTGTATCTTCTAGAATCACTTACCATGACCTTTTTTTTTTTTTTTCTTTTGATCTGGATAACTTAAATCCTACCTCCCTTTTTTCCCACAAGGTTTCTTTATTTCCCTTCTCATCATTATTAAAAAAAAAAAAAAAAATTTGTAGATCTGCTGTATTTATAGCCTTTCTGTCATTAAAGAAGGATGCCCACAATTCTTTTTGTCCTGTAGTGAGAGGCAGTGTTACTTCTTGGTAGGGAGATGGAGTGGGATTTAAGCCACAAGGTAAGGGGTGAAGTGAAGAAGTGAAGTGAAGTCGCTCAGTCGTGTCCGACTCTTTGCGACCCCAAGGTAAGGGGTAATGGTCGTATTTGTGACAGGACAGCATCCTTGGTAAAACACTGTGTCCTTCCAGCGCCTGGGCCTCCCCATGTGGGATTTTGGAAATTTTTCTTTTTGCTGCATTTAGCCAACTTCGTTCGGTTTCTTTGGCTTATAATGATACATGTCTTTGGGTAGAGCCAGCAAGTCCAGACTTCATCTGGGGCCTTCATCCAGGAGGTGGTGTGGGGCCTTGAAATGTCACTCTGCCTCTTACGGTACTGTCTCTGTGGTCTTTGGTGTCTCTGAGGGTGAGGGTAAGGAGTCTCCTGGCTCCACTTCTCTGTCCATAGAACATGAGTTAGAGTGCGTGGTCACTTACGCCCTGTTCTGCATTACAGCATGTGATGGCTCTGTCCCGTCTTTTTGTTTATATTCAGAATATCTAATCAAGTTCAGGATTTAGTTGATCAGATGTCATCAGATCTCTGTATTTTGTGCCATCCATGGATGTCGTGGCCATCAGTCCTGTGGTTATTAACATGTATTGCTGTTTTGTCGTTAGAAAGGGAAACTTATATGGATGGTCTTTCATCCCATAATATTTGTCATGTGTTTGTAAGGAAAGTGTTTCTCTGTTTATATTGACAGTAGACAGCAATCCTCGATTTTTTTATGTGATGGGACAAAGTAAAGGGTGTTTTTTTCCTCTCCCCTATCAGTATGCTGGCTGTGTATTTCTAAGGCTCTGTTGCATCTTTCTGCTTTGAACGCCATTGCTTGTAGAAGGTCATGGGCCTCCTTGTGTAAAGATTGGTAATGCTTCCTGAGCATTTTTTAGTTCATTACCTTGGACTAAAAAAGAAATATTATGTACCCCGCTGCAAAGAGAGGCCAGGTGTCAGCCACATTACTTCCCCCCCTTTTTTTTTTTTTAAATTAAAGAGGGTTCATTTACTTTCAGCCAGTTGACATCTTATAAGATGGAATGACCAGAGATATTTTTGAAATGGTTCTTGTGTGTTCACCCCAGTGTTCTCCTTACTCATGTTGGAATTGCATGTTCTGTCATACATGAGTCCCTTCCTCATTTGAAAAAGTACAGTCACATTTTATTTACTCCTAAGATTTAGCAAGGCCATTCAAGACAGGTACCCAACACACACCTTTCTGAGACTGTTAGCAGAGGGTGGCTGCGAGGAAAAAGATGTGCTGGGTTGGGACTGGTTCCTTGCTCAGTTCTCTGCAGTGTGGTTTTGTAGTTACAAGTGCACACAGTGATGTGCCTTGAAGTAAATGTTCAAGGCTGAGTTCGAACAGTTTCAAACATGCTATCACCTGGATGCTAATTAAGTGGCATTAATCTCACCCCCGATCTCACTTCTTAATATCATCCAAATACCCCCTTTCCCTTTCTCTCCCCCTGAAATCTAAAACCAGCAGTCATAACGAATCCCCGAAAAGGAAGCCGCAAAGGCTAGCTCTGACCCCCTTCCCCGTGGCTCAGCTGCTGGCTTTGGGCACCTTGTCAGTCGCTTCTTTTTGCATAGACAGGCTCTGTTGGAGTGAACAGGTAATGCAGAGCGTTCAGTCGTTTAACAGACCAGGCCTGTCTCTCCAGTCTTTCCTTTCCAGTTACCACAAGGTAGGACCATGTATTTAGTCACTTAAAAACACTTGCTAAGTGGATGATCCTTTCTCCTCTATTTCTGCCTAGCTGTTAGAATGAATACTGGAGTTAGTCTTCTCATGGGACTAGTGAATCGCTGGTCCCTGCTTTTGTGTCCAACATCTGTGAGAAAAGGTGGCGCTGACTCCCCAAAACTGAAGTCTGACCCTTCAGAACTCGGACCTTCTCTCTGGAGCCTGCACGTTACTGCGGACTCCAGCTAAATCTAGTATCTGTACCAAGTGGTAAACCAGTTATTTAAGTTTACATTTAGCAGTATGTGTCTGTGTTACATTAGAATGGTATGCAGCTACAGCCAAAGACACTCCTGCAACTAGAAAACAAAAAATAAAAAGAAAGAAAGCCATTTTCTCTAGTTTTGAAAGCCAGGTTCTATATTTTTTTTTCCTTCATCAGGGTTGATTTAGATGGCCAGAAAGCATTTCTGAGGGTACAGCAGTACAATCAAGAATTAGTCTTTTTAAGACTTATGATTTGGCTTTTAATGCTTATTTGAAAAGTTCTTCTTGAAGATGTATGTGCCCCACTGGTTTTCTGGGGCACATGGATATCAAACCATTTGGAAGCAATAAAAAGAAATCATTATAAAGTGGGAAATTACCAAAGAGAAAAAATGTGATAGTGAAGAAATTACCCATTATATTAAAAAAAAATCTTAAAATGATGACTGTAAGTGAATTCAGGTATCCTAAGGAAAAAATGGATTGTTGGTATGATTACCATGTTGAAATCTGCAAATATACTTATTGTATAAGAAAAACTCCCTGAAATGGGGATGCTTAGAAGATAAAGAAGTTGATGGGATTGGTGATTTTAAATTGTTAAGTGTTTTTTCTCTTTTAAAAAGTAATTGAAATAAAATAACCCCTTAGTGAAGAGAATGTAAACTTTAATGGAAGTTCAGGAGAATGAAACATTTAAAAAGCGAAGATTGAAGATAAGGATTTTTTATTGTGAATCCACAAGGGGGTAGTGATGCTCTATCAAAGATATTTGTGGTAAAAATGTGAGATGATCTCTTTTAACACTTTGGATTTACAGATAAAACCAGTAGGCTTGCATTTTAACTTAATAAGATCTTCTTTTCAAAATGTCTATTGGCAAAATTGTTTACTGCTTAAATTTTAAAAAAGTCCATTTTGGGTGAGTGGCTATTTTAAGCCACATGAATGGTAAAGAAGAGAGAATGTCCTTCTAGTTCTGTGCTCTGGAGAGGTTACTGAGGCTCTGAGGGTCACTTATTTTCTAAGAACATAATAATCTTAAATTTCCTAGGAAACATTAGGACTGTAGGAATCATTTACTTAAGTGTCTTGAATAAAAGGATCTTAGTAAATTATGTTTAAACTTGATAGAAGTTTGTATTGCTAGTTGTATTTTAAATTCTGTCAGGAGATGAAAAATATAGACAGTCTGCACACTAGCTGTTCTTAATAGTTCTAAGTAAATCAAATTTTTATAATCTCTCTTTTTTATTAGTTTATATTCCATTATTAGATAAAAGGATTCCTCTCCCCCTGCTCCCTGACATAAAAATTTCAGTATCTTGCCTGAGATCACTGAGTCCCTCCCTGTTATATTCAGAATTGCTCAAAATTAGGCATGGTTGGCAATGCCAGGTAGTTTTTAGTGAAGAACTAATCTATATGGTGTGCTCTTTTTTGAATGTGATGGTGCACAGTGGGAGGAAGATTTAAGATGGGAACGAGACTATGTTCTTATTTAGAGACATAGCTAACCATATTTTTTTTTTTAAAAAAATAGTGCTTTTAACAATAATATGAAATATTTCCATGGTTTAGAAGTGATGATTGTTTGTAGCATATACACCGTGTATTTTTCATGTTTGGTCTAGGGAAAAGGTTATTGGTTTGTCTTTCTCTCTCTCTCTCCCTGTCCCTTCCCTTATCTTGGGCAAGGGCTTTTTCTCTCTTGTGTGTGCTCAGTCATCAGTCCTGTCTGACTCTTTGTGTCCCCATGGACTGTAGCCCACTAGGCTTCTCTGTCCGTGGAATTTTCCAGGCAAGAATACTGGAGCTGGTTGTCATTTCCTTCTTCAGGGGATCTTTCTGACCCAGGGATTGAACCCGCGTCTTTTGCATTGGCAGGCGAATTCTTTACCACTGAGCCACCTGGGAAGCCCTTTTCTATTTTGTACCCTTTAGTAAATGACTAGTGATTTAACATCCCCAAAGACGCACTGTTTCTTTGTAGACTACCCGAAGCTCTGCTGGAAGCTGAACTATGACGTCAGCGTTTTCATTCATGAATTTGGTTCTTCCAAATCTCTTGTTCTGTGCTCTTGAGCTGACTTCTGGCACGTGCACAAATCAGTTCACCATCAGTCCGCCCATAAGTCAGCGATAAAAGGTAAAACAAAAGATACTGGAGTTGTTTTGATGGAGCCATGGTTGCTCATGCTGATTTGCATCAGTGTAGTTTGGACAAGGTTTCTGGCGAAACAGATTGAAACCTAAAAACAGTCAGTTTAATTATCTCATGATTCTGTGGATTGAGTTGTGTTGTGAACATATTGACACTACATTTTTGTTCTCCCATGAAGTTCAGGATGCCGTGCTGTAGCTCCTTTGTTACGATGTAGCATTCCTGTTGTAATTTGACTGAATTGGAGGATTGTGCTTTATTTCAGAGAGGCTAGGCCTGCAGATTAAATTACATTGTACACATTACTTTTGGAATGCACTTGGGTTTTTTGGGGGGGGGGTCCCATTGCTCTGGAAATGTGTTAAATAACTGTTGGATACTAGAGTTTCACTATGTTGTGCTCGTAGTTATGTAACTGGCATGGCCGTCCTTGTGTCACAGTTGGGTTTCCTTTTCCTCGATCATGCACTCCTGTAGCTGTCGACGCCAACTTCTCCAGGGAGGTCACTGCTTAAAATTTAGTGCTGCCTGAGAGCAGTTCTTGAAGAAATCTTGTTTAGAGTTGGCCTCTGCAGGGCTGGGCTGGAGGCTAGGCCTCTAGCGGCTGGCATCTTTCGGGCCTCCTGTAGTTGATGAATGGTGAGCTTGAAAAAAGTTCATTTTCTCTGGTTTCTTAGGGGTTTGTTGACTTTCCAGTTATTTAATTGCCAAGAAACATGTAGAAGTAAAGTGTGTTATATTTAGAAATCATTTTAGCTCAGTTACAATTTATGGTTAGAGATGATTCGAACTGCAACCATTTTGATTGATATCCTGGGTTACTCCTGAGATGACTTCTTAAACCTCCTGACAACTCAGAGATACTGTCTTCTCCCAGCCCTAAATGAAACGAGAGCTTTGAGTTCCTTTCGGGTGACCCGAGTTTTCTGATGGGGAACAGAGATTTGTGGTCTGTTGTTTGGCGTTCTCCTTTAAGTAGATGCTCCGAGAAAAAAAAAACTGAGAGCAAGTAGACATGAATAAGCATTTGAAGCTGACTCAAACGACGTTTATTATTTTCTCTAAGAACTAAATCGTTTTAAAATTATTTAAATACAATTTCCAGGAAGGAATCTGATTGTAAATACTATTGAAGAAAGGAATATTTAATGGTATAGGGTTTCCGTAAACACTGCCTCATTTTCAAAACCATGCTTTCCTGTGGAGTGCTGTAGGATTTATGAAAAGTTATGGGTTTGTAGCTCAGATTTCAAAATGCTGGGCAGTCTAGCTGTGGTGTCAGCATTATCATTTTTGTCTTACCCTAAACCAAACAGTGCTAGATGAGTCCTCTGGCCTCGGAGGCTTAGGTTCCCTGTGTGGCTTTGAGAACAAGTCCACAGTGGTTCCCAGCTCACCCCTTCTCTTTCTGTAGCCAGAAACACTGGGGAGCGGGAGCGGGGACTCCGGCGGGAGGTGTGTTTCCTGCTGTCCGGGCTGCCTCTTCTTCAGGCCAGGTGTGAGGAGTCTATCTCCCTGGCCTCTGCCACCTGCTCCTCCTCACCCCCTCCTACTTGATTACTCTCCATTTTGGCTCAGCATCTCCTCTTGGTTTTCCGAGGCCTCAGCTCTCGCATAATGAGTTAGTCGGTCCTAATTTTCAGGGGAGTCACGTGTTGAGTAGAGGGTAGTCCTGGTGACGACCTCTAAAGTTCCTTCCCATTCTGACTTGCGATGATAAGAAAATGAAGCTGGATGTGTGGAATTTCGCTTCATGGCTTGCTGTGCTGGTACGCAGCTGTCTTTTCCTGTGTAACTCTATCCTTTCCTTTTGAGGTACTTGCTCCAGGTAAAGAATTAACGTGTTGGCTCAGGCCATCATTGTAGGAGGAATTTGAACCGTAGTCACCAAGGCGCCTCCTTTCTGGTGTACCGAGAGGGCTTAACTCTTTAGGTCTAACATGCTGTGAGTTAAAAATTGTAAAAAGATTGTTCAAGTTGTTAAAGATGCATAGCACAAAAATGTTCATTCTGCTTAGTTATTCCCTGTGACACATTACAGGTCTTTATTCTGATATGGATGAGAGTTTATAGTTTCGGAAAAATAGACTTAAATAATACATGAGTATAGACGCAAAAGTGTCTGCTAACCTCAGACATTTTCTGTGTAAGGTAGTATTATTTATATTCATTTAGCTTTATTTCCCAGAGTTGATTAATATAACTGTTACGAAGATGTATTGATTGCTAGACTCTTCCTACTAAGAAACTCGGGTAGACTGGGGAGTTGCGGCGGGGCCACTGTAATTGATCATATTGCATCTTCACTTGGGTACATTCCCTGGGCTGCTCAAGGCCTGGCATCAGGGTTGGGATGTTTCTTTCCTGTTTAAAGATACTGAGGGGCAAGTGAAAGTTCCCGATGTTCTTGGCAACACACTGCCTTATCCTTTCTGTCTCTGCCATGTTGAAATGTGCTGGCTGAACCATTTGCTTTAATGAAGCTTCTGATGGAGGCCTCTTCCTCATTTACTTTTATTGATATAGGCTGTTGTGCTTACAAAGAAAGCCATAACAAATGGAAGGTAGCGAGTGGGTACTCAACATTTTTGAAGTACTTGTTTTTCATCCTAGGGGTCCTCCAGAAATTGATCATGGATTACTTGACCAAATTCAAGGCCCAGAGATTTATTCAGGCACTCTGGGAGGTGAGGCCCATCAGTCTTTCTCTGCTGAATCTGATTATTCTCCAAATGACCCATTGCTGCCTGCATGGCTGTCTTTTGATGCAAATCTGGTGATCGTGGCAACCTTTCTAACCGAGCTGAGTCTCCTTGACAGCTGTTATCTGTCCTCTCCAGGTATTTTTAGTCTCCGGCCTCTGTGGCCACGTCTAGAGGATCCGAGGATGAATTTAGCTGCTCTGGGGCTGCTCCAAGTGGTTGCGGGTGTTCTCTGCTTCCTCCTCTCCAGCCTCCCGCAGCACCACCTCTCTGGAGGCTCGGTGCCCTTGTCGCTCGATGACCGAGCAGAGACAGAAATCATTTGTTTAATAAGAATGAAAAAGTCAGGATTTTTCAGGATGCTTTTCGAGATAAACAGTGGGGAGCAGGGATGGTGCACAACAACAGTGTGAGTGGACTTCACGCCACTGAATTGTATGTTCAGAAAGGGGTAAAGTGGTTAGTTTTACATTATGTATGTTTATTCATGATTAAAATCACCCTCCAAATGGATATAAAACCCAGTGAGAAAAGGAGCTGAGAGTAAATATGTGGCAGTATTTTCATTATTCTAAGTTGGCAGGTGGTGCCTTAAATGAAGGTTCAGAATCCACCTCATGCCACGTGTGTGTGTGGACAGACACCCACACCCACACACACAGTGGATGCGCAGTGGTCATCAGCTCTGAGGTTCGTTTGTTCAGAAGAGGCTGGGCGCTGGACATTGGTGTCACAAGGAAGCGGTTGGAGCAGCTTCCCACAGGAAACATGGGCACTCGTGCTAGGTGCAGTGAAGGCTGCTTTTGTGTAAGGAGAGCGGAGCCACCTCAGCCTCGCAGGAAGGAGACCAAAGGGAGCCGCGTGTCTGCAGTGGACTCAAGCCTGGGGCTGAGCCTGGCCCTGCCGGCTCCCCTCTGTGCTGGTCCCTCTGTCTCTCCTCGCTGACACGACAGACACTTCGCTCATACCTTCTATGCTGTGTGGCTTCCGGGGCTTTCTGTCCTCTGACTCCAGTCTCTGTGGCATGTGTTTAAAGTGCTCAGGACAGAGGGTTGGACAGACTTCTCTCAGTTGGTGGTTTTGTTTGCAGAGGCCGGGGATTCACCCTGGTCTGGTCCACGCTGAAGGAGGGTGGGCTTGGATCTGCTGGTCTGCTGATCACTTTGAGGGACTCATGGCCAAGGACTGTGGGATGAGGGGACCATAGCATGGGGTCCTGATGCCTCAACCTCTCTCTGTCAAACTGTGTAAAAGGAAGAATAGTGACCCCAAAATGGATTTCCTGCGTTCACTTGCTATAGTGAGTAAACTTTTTAAAAAATTCCTTTCTAAAAATCATTTATTTATCTGGCTGGGTTGGATCTTAGTTGCAGCACGCAGGGTCTTCCTTGTGTCCTGTGGAATCTTTTATTTTTGCTGTGATGCACGGGCTTAGTTACCTCGTGGCATGTGGGATCCTAATTCCTCAACCAGGGATTGAACCTGTGTCCCCTGCATTGCAAGGTGGATTCTTTTTTTTTTTAATTGGGGTGGAAAATTGCTTCACAGTTTTGTGTTGGTTTCTGCCGTATAGCAACACAGATCAGTCCTAATTATATATACGTGTGTGTGTGTGTGTAGATACATGTGTTTCCCTTCTGAGCCTCCCTTCTGCTCTCCATCCCACTCCTCTAGGCCATCACAGGGCACCAGGCTGGGCTCCCTCTGTTATTTAGCAGCTTCCCACTAACTGTTTTCTATATGATAGGGTATATATGCAAGGCAGATTCTTAACCGCCAGACACCAGGGAAGTCCCGTGAGTAGACTTTTTACTGAGAAAATGTTCACTGTGGCTCCAGCCATGAGGCCCAGCATCCTCAGCCTGCCTGGGCGTGTGTATGGGTAAATCCGGGGTGACGAGGCAGGCAATGCACGTGGGAGCCTCATGGTCCAGCAGCCTCTCCCCTGTGGTTCTCAGGGAGAACTGGCAGTTGTGAGGGGGGTGTTCCTGTGTCTTTTGAGGTGTCCCCGGTTCACATACTTGGGTGGGCTTCCTTGCCTTTCCCCTCGTCGTGGACCACGAAACCTGGGAGGCTGGAGATGTTGCCTCTGAAGAGGGCAGAGGTCTGAAGGAGGAAACAGGGAGCAGCCTGTGTCTTAAGGACGTATGGGCACTGAATGCACACTTGTTTGCTTTTCCTTCTCATCCTGCCTGCATCTGCTCTCAGGTTTTTCTTGATTTCTCATGGGAGAAGAGGAAGGAAAGGAGAGCAAACAGGTGGAATGCTGAGAGAGCAGGTTTGGAGGTCTGCGTAAGAGGCTAGTAGCCAGCACACCATTGAGGTCTGTGAGCTGCTCAGTGATTGGTGCTTCATAGTGCTGACCTTGAGTGTAATCACAAAAGCAACACCACGTATGCTCTGCTTAACAAACGAGGCAAGTATATAATGTTTGAAAGAAACAGAGTCATCAGATGGTTTTAGCAGTCAAAGGGATTTGACGCTTTTTTCACTATTAACAGTTTTGGGTGGGAGGTGGGAAGAAGGTTCAAGAGGAAGGTGACATCAACCTATGGCTGATTCATGTTGATGTATGGCAGAAATCATCACAATATTGTAAAGCAATTATCTTCCAATTAAAAATAAATAAAATTTAAAAATGTAAAATGACAGCTTTATTGAGGTATAATTCTTTTACCATAAAACTCACCCTTTTAAAATATACCATTAAGTGGTTTTTGGTGTGTCTAAACACAGCTGTGTAACTGTCATCACTGTCTGATTCCAGAACATCTTCATCACTCCTGAAAGAAACCTCTGCCCGTTAGCAGCCGCTCTGCTTTCCTCCCTCCCCTCTGCTCCAGGCAATTAATAGTCCACTCTCTGTTCCTGGACTTGCCTGTTCTGGACATTTCATACAAATGGAATCCTACACTCTGTGGCCTTTGGTGACTGTCTTCTTTGCCTTAGCATAATGTTTTCATCCACATCAGTTCAGTTCAGTTCAGTTGCTCAGTCGTGTCCGACTCTTTGCGACCCCATGAGTCACAACACGCCAGGCCTCCCTGTCCGTCACCAACTCCCAGAGTTCACTCACACTCACGTCCATTGAGTCGGTGATGCCATCCAGCCATCTCATCCTCTGTCATCCCCTTCTCCCTCGGCCCCCAAGCCCTCCCATCATCAGGATCTTTTCCAGTGAGTCAACTCTTCGCATGAGGTGGCCAAAGTACTGGAGTTTCAGCTTCAGCATCAGTCCTTCCAATGAACACCCAGGACTGATCTCCTTTAGGATGGACTGGTTGGATCTCCTTGCAGTCCAAGGGACTCTCAAGAGTCTTCTCCAACACCACAGTTCAAAAGCATCAATTCTTCGGCGCTCAGCTTTCTTCATCCATCTGCAGTGATTTTGGAGCTCCCCAAAATAAAATCTGACACTGTTTCCACTGTTTCCCATCTATTTTCCTTGAAGTGATAGGACCAGATGCCATGATCTTCGTCTTCTGAATGCTGAGCTTTAAGCCAACTTTTTCACTCTCCTCTTTCACTTTCATCAAGAGGCTTTTGAGTTCCTCTTCACTTTCTGCCATAAGGGTGGTGTCATCTGTATATCTGAGGTTATTGATATTTCTCCTGGCAATCTTGATTCCAGTGTGTGCTTCTTCCAGCCCAGCATTATAGTTTATATCAAAACTTCATTCCTTTTATGGTGGGATAGTACTCTATTGTATAGGCACACTGCATTTTATTTATCTGTTAACCAGCTGATGGACATTTATTTCCCCTTTTTAGCTCCTTTGAATAACACTGCTGTGAACATTTGTGTACATTCTTTTGTGTGGACAGTGTTTTCAGTTCTCTTGAGTGTACACCTAGGAGTGGAATTGCTAGGTCATATGGTAACTCTGTGTTTAACTTTTTGAGGATCTGCCAAACTGTTTTCCAAAATGGTTACATCATATTACGTTCCAGCCAACAATGTTTGAAAGTTCCAGTTTCTCCACGTCCTTGTTGGCACTTGCAGTTGTCTGTTTTTTTGATTGTAGCCATTCTTATGGACACAACTGGCTGGACAGCAGCAGCATTCTCATGGACGTGAAGTGGTGTCCTGCTGTAGTTTTCGTTCGCATTTCCTAAAGGCCAAGGAGGTTCAGCATCTTTTCTTGTGCTCATTGGCCATTTGCATGTCTGCTTTGAAGGATCCCTGTTCAAGGCCGTGGCCCATTTTTGAATGGAGTTAGTTTTTTACTTTTGAGTTGTAGGCATTTTTTGATATATTCTGGATAACAATCCCTTATCAGATGTAGGATTTGCAAATATTTTCTCTCATTCTGTGGATTCACTTTCTTGTGGGTTTCCTTTGAAGCACAAAAGTTCTCAATTTTGAGTTCCATTTACCTGCTTTTTTCTTTTGTTGCTTTTGCTTTCATAATTAAACTATTGCTTAGTCCAAGGTTATGAAAAGTAACACCTACGTTTTCTTGTCAGAGTTGAATAATTTTAGCTTTCACATTAGGTCTCTGGTTCACTTTCAGTTAATTTTTGTACGTTGTGAGATAGATAGGCTTCCAGCTTCATCCTTTTGTGTGAGGATATCCAGTTGTCCTGGTACATTTTTTGAAAAGACCATTCTTTTCTCGATGAAGTATTTGGCACCCTTGTCAGAAACCAGTTGCCCATAAGGGCGTGGGCTTCATTTTGGAGTTTCGTTTCTAATCCAGTGACCTATGCCTGTCCTTATGCCAGTACCACGCTGTCTTGATTACTGTAGCTTTGTGGTTAAGTTTTGATATCAAGAAATGTCTGTCCCTGAACTGTTTTTTTTAAAGATTGTTTTGACTATTCTGGGTGCCTTGAGTTGTCATGTGAATATTAGGATCAGTTTGTCGATTTCTATGAAAAAGGCAGTTTTTATATTGATAGGGCTTATATATTAAATGTAGGCATCAATTTGGGCAGTTTAAACCCATTTAATGGTTCCACTGTTTGGGAACTAGTATTGGCTAACTCAGGATTCCCAGATGGCACACTGGTAAAGAGTCCGCCTGCCATTGTAGGAGATGCAGGTTCAATCCCTGGGGTGGGAAGATCCCTTGGAGTAGGAAGTGGCAGCGTACTCCAGTATTCTTGCCTGGAAAATCCCAAGAACGGGAGCCTAGCAGGCTACAGTCCATGGGGTCACAAAGAGCCAAACATGGCTGAGCTACTGAGCACACACACATGCACTGGCTAACTCAAGCAGCCAAGCATCCAGCCCTAAAAAAGTGCTGTTTTAATTCATGACTACAGTAGGCCTCGTTGTTGAAAAGCTCTGATTCCACGTTAGGCTGGAACTGGACTGTTCGGATTCCAAGAGAGCAAATAGTTATTCATGTAGCCTGTGTATGTGTAGGCTTCTTGTGCTGTGTGTTCTTACGATGTGAAAGTTTGCTGATGCCTTGCATGTTTAGAAAAGATGTGGTAGTCTGGTTAGCATTCATTCTGATTAATAGAGGATTAGCAGGTTCCATGTATGAACATTTCATTTCAAAGTGTTGGAATATGTTACAATAATATTGTGACCTTAAAATTTACGTTATTATTATTAGAGGTGTTGGAAAATATTTCAGGATCTTATAGTCCTGTGGGGGCTGTGTGACTCTCAGTTACTGTTACAGTCTTAAGGCAGTTTATTTACTCAACAAATAATAATGAAGTGCCAGCCCAGAGAAGGACAGACATGGCCCCTGTCCTCATGCAGCCGATGGGGAGACCAGTGTTAATTAAGGTGTGTGTTTAGTTGCTCAGTCGTGTCTGACTCTCTTACGACCCCATGGACTGTAGCCCGCCAGGATCCTCTGTCCATAGGATTTTCCAGGCAAGAATACTGGAGTGGGTTGCCATTTCCTTCTCTAGGAGATCTCCCCAACCTAGAGATTGAACCTGCGTTTCCTGTGTTGGCAGATGGATTCTTTACCACTGAGACAGTTAACGAAGGTGTCATGTGTAATTATGTAAGGCTGATATGCTGCAGGCGTCTTCCTAGTGCTGTGTCTGGTCCATACTATGCTGGTGAGCATAGGGCATCAGAAAGGGATCTGTTTATGTGGGAGCTTCGGAGATCCTTCCTGAGCTGCACCTGAAGGAAACCAGGCATTAAGTGAGGGAAGAATGGGGGAAGCTTTAGGTAATCAGAGGGCTAGCTAGTGAGATATGTGGAGAAATCCTGGGTATATCTGGCTGCTTGTAGCTTTTGAAGGGTCCCTGAAGACTTGACTCTGGTCTTTAACCCTCAGGTGCCTTGTGACTTTGTTTTGAGCAAGTAACTTAGCCTTTCTGAGCTTTTTTACTCACTGTTTTTTAATCTTATCAGGCAGTGTGTAGCCATCTTTATTTAGAGATACTTTCTGAAAACATAGAGAAATCTAGGCTTTTGATTGATTGTATTTATACAGTTCAGAAATATTTGTTTTTCCATGACTTTCTTTGGTTGTTTACTTAGGAGTGTAATACTGGTAAATCGAATATTTTTCTGAACATTTTTTTCCTTAGTCTTAGAAATTAGGATTCACTTCTGTTCATAATATTCCAGAAGCTTCCTGTATGCAGGGGAGCAGATGTGGATGCAAGTGAGGAATGCTGTCATCAGGCTCTGGGAGGATCTGGGAGGACTTCTGGAAAGTGGTAGAATTCGGCCGCATCCCTGACAGGCAAACATGGTGGTCTGAGGAGAGTTTCTTAGAGGAGGAGATGGGGCAGAGGCTCACAGCCAGGATTCCTGGTGTGTGTGGGTAGATGAGCCTGGAGAAGTAGGTAGGGGGCAGGTGTAGAGGCTGGGAAGGCCCACTGAGGAGTCTGGCCTCTGTTCTCTCTGCTTTGGGAGCAGCTTCTAGAGTTGCTTCTTTAGCATAGGAGTGGGGTTGATTGGCTAGTCCCTTTTCCTTGAAGGTGCTAATAAGGGCCACCTGCTTACTGCTCTAGCTTCCTTTCCGTTTTCCAGCTGTGGTCAGTTCTTGTAGATTCTGGTTGTTCCAGGGCACCACGCTTTCTCTTGGTTTTAGGTCTTGCACATTGTCATCGCCTTGGCTTAGAAGGTGCGCTTTCCTCTAAAACAGATACACACGTACTCACACATTTGTTCTGCCCACTGCCTCTGCTTGTCCTCTGGGCTCCTCCCTAAGTTGCACTTGCTGAGAAGCCTTCTGGGCCTTGCCTTTCTTTTCCGATGGGACTGTATGCTTTCCTGGTGCACTTGTAGTGCTTCATGGTGCTCTTGCTCATGGCACATTATAGTTGTATTGAAGCTGCGGGCTTACTGCTCTTTCTCCTTCAGTTAGAGCTGCATCTTTAGCGGCCAGAGGCTTGAGCACCTGGCACCTGCAAATGTTGTTCGAATGAATGACTGCGCAAACAGGAAGGACTGGAGTTGGCAGAAAACAGCTCCTGACGAGAATGTCTGTAGCAGTCGATTGGAAAAAGAAGCTGGTGTGGCTGAGTTGTATGTGTATGTGTGAGACAAGCACACTTTTGTAACTGACTTGACCATGGGCTCTGAGGGATGAGAAGAGGTGAAGGTGACTTCTAGCTTTTGCGCCTCAGCTGGTGTCAGGTGAGGCCGTTAGCTGAGTGAGGGGTGAGGAGGGGTATTGTTTGGGGTGAAAGTGAAAGTCCCTCAGTCACGTCCAACTCTTCGCAACTCTATGGACTGTATAGTTAGTCCTTGGGATTGTGCAGGCCAGAATACTGGAGTGGGTAGCCTTTCCCTTCTCCAAGGGATCTTCCCAACCCAGGGATTGAACCCAGGTCTGCATTGCAAATGGATTCTTTACCAGCTGAGCCACAGGGAAGCCCATGTTTTGGGGTTCAGTTCAGTCGCTCAGTCGTGTCCGACTCTTTGTGACCCCATGAATCGCAGCACGCCAGGCCTCCCTGTCCATCACCAACTCCCGGAGTTCACTCAAACTCATGTGCATTGAGTCCGTGAGGCCATCCGGCCATCTCATCCCTGGTCGTCCCCTTCTCCTCCTGCCCCCAATCCCTCCCAGCATAAGAGTCTTTTCCAATGAGTCAGCTCTTCGCATGAGGTGGCCAAAGTACTGGAGTTTCAGCTTTAGCATCGCAGGAAGATTTCTTGTGGATCCTGACTAGAGGAAATCTTACCTGACTAACGTAGAGGAACGTCAGGTTCCTCAGAGAGAATTCTCAGAAGAGGTTGTGGTGTCAAGGTTTCGTAGTCAAGAAGCCGAGAGTCGAAAGAAGTGTCAGGTTGAGAGTGTAGGCATGTCCTGGTGTCCTTTTTGGTATCGGAACTGATCTGCCTGGAAACAACCGTCGCATTACAGAGACGAAAACTTATACGATAGATCCAACCAGTATTGAAAAGAAGGTTCCTCCTTCGCAGAAAACCCCACTGACCTACCTTTACCCAGTAAAGACAAAGTCCACATTAACCCCAACACATCGTACAGACACGTGTCATACTGGTAACCCTCACGTCCCGTCTCTAATCCCTCAGTAAGGACAGTGGGACAAAAGGAAGAAGTAACTTGAAAGTCTCCCGTTCCCTCGGACCACTACCTCAGGCATCTCCAGTCGGAAGGACCGTGTCCTGTCCCACCTTTTCCCACCACTCATCTGAGTCTCCCCGGAGACCACCTCTTTCATTCAAAGTACTTACACCTCTGGAGTAAACAGAAAAGAACACCGAGGTAGAGACGGGTCTTGTCACGGATGACCAACTTCCTTACTTAGTCAAGTCTACTTAATCATCTTCAGTAACACCCATTTTAACAGTACTGTCTTTTCTCCCCTGAACACCCGTCTTTACACCACTTACGGAGGTAAATTCACAGTCTGCCCCCTCTCCTAGTCCTTCTTACCGGTCTCTCCACCCTCTTACCCTTGTGTTTTAGTCTCTACGAAGTCACGTGTCCCAACATTCCTCAATAGGTAACATTACGGTTCTCAAACTCATCTTATTTCTGATTCTTTTTTCATGACTAAAACAACCAAACTATCACTCAACTCTCCTACTCTTTTTCCATCGTTCTCTCTCATCTATTAAGAAAGTTCTCAAAACCACCATTTACCTCTTACAACTATTTTACCATCACTTTACTGATTCAACTCTTTTTGAGTTGAATGACTTTGTTGAATCAATTTATCACTTTGCAGGGTTCAACTCTTTTCTTTAATGATCCCGGACTACCCATATAATCAATAGAAACGACGACATTGTTTAATGATGTTTGAATCGCCTAACATCTTTCCTGTGTGAACAATAGACCGGGACACCCAGTCCTCAAGTCCCTCCCGAAACGAACTAGACGACGAAGTCCTGGAGTGTCGGACTTCAGTTCGACAGTCGGTCCCGACTCCAGTGTAAACTTCCGGGTTGACCCCTGCCTGTGAGAAGACTCAGGATATCAAGAATACTCGGAGGGGTCGTACCGTCGACGAAGTAGTCCCGGTCGTCTCCTCACAGACGGTCGTCCTACCTCCATGACATGTGTGACGGATTAGTACCTCCACAACCGAGTCACTGTGCAAGACAGCGCTCTTCGTTCAGAGAGTCAGGTCACGCGTGAGTACCACCCCTCGAATATGTCCTCATACAAGAGTGATTCCCCGACCCCAGTGTCCATCAGGGGGTACCACAATGTCCCTCTCCTACTACCGTTCTCTCTCGTTTCCTGCCAAGAAATCTTTCTTCCGACACCCCGTGTCTCCGTCCTACCTCCAAAACTTCCACTTTAAGGTCCAAGTCCATACAGTGCGACCACTGGGAAAAGTCCTTCGAGGGGCGGGAGAGAGAAGTAGGGGACAACTCCCCGTATCCATGAGACCTTCACGAGAGAGGACGCTCTACTTAAGTGTCTCCTTATATTGTCCTAATAGTACCGGTAACTATTTGGGAGACGGAACCGATTCTAACTTAATAAATAGACGTTTAAGAACCGGTCACCTCCATAGACGAGACGAACGCCATGGATGTTGTTGAGGATCAAATGAGGTCATTCATATAGAAGTATTTTTTGGAATGTAAATTGATTTGCAGACAGAAGGCATTAAGTGTACTACTTTACCCCATGTTTAGTAGAACACATAGACTGTACCATACATTTTACTTGTTAACTTGGGTTCATTATGTTGTACCTAAGTTACGGAACTGGGCTTTATTTTAATGCTGTGATATTTTTAGGACTTTTGGAGTAGACTGTTTGCTTTTATGATAAATGACCTCAAACCGTGGTGCCTTTCAAGTCCTTGTGTGTAGTTTTTCAAAAATCTGTCCTTGCTGCGTCTTGTCACTCTTGCTTCCACTTGTCTGTCCATCTCTTGCTGTCCTTTGCCTTCTGACTTGTTGCTTCTGACCTCCTCTGGGCTTGGCAACCTGATGATCAAGCTCAGTAGAACTGAGTGGTTTAACAGTAATCCAGCTTGGGTTTGGGCTTGGGGCGTCCTTCTCACAGTGAAGTGTGTGAGCTTTTGGGTGTGGACCAATCTCTTTTGGCCTCTGAGTGTGTCTTGGTGTCCTTTCTAGTTCTGGTTGTGTTTGAATTAGGGGAGTCCCCATGCCACTGGGTTCCATTCAGGAGGCATGTCACTTACTGCTCTGTTAGGCAAAATGGTGTCCTCCTCTCCTTTGGTTTTGGTGAGATTTTAGTTAGGGGGCTATAGCAAGTGATAGGTGATCTGTGATTCGTGGACTGAAAACGTTTGAGAATCAGGAAGACCTTACCAGGTTGGCATCAGGCTTGTGTGTAGTTGGTCTTTCCTTTAGGGTGTCAAACTCCCTGTATGGATTGCTGGGTGTTCTTCCATGTTCATCGTATGCTGGAGCTTTTCTGTCATGGCAGTTTGTGAACTTTTTCTGCCCTAGCTTTTGTGTTGAGTCCCTGCATTATTGGGGGGAGAGCCTGTGTTGAGTGGAGAGAGCCCAGGAGTCCTGCAGGGAGACCTCCTCCGGGTTCTGCCAAGGGCCCGCCTGTGGCCCTCGACCAGTGTCTGTGTCTGGGCCTTGGTGTCTGGAGTAGACATAATGTCTGTGCTGCTGCCTGTTGGGCCAAAGTAAGATTTTATATGTGAAAGTGCTTGTTAAACGTTGTTTAATCGTTGGGTCCCACTCTTTATGACCCCATGGATTGTAGCCCGTCTGTCCGTGGGAATTTCCCAGGCAAGAATACTGGGGTGGGTTGTCATTTCCTTATCCAGGATATCTTCCTGACCCAGGGATGGAATCTGCATCTCCTGCATTGGTGGGTGAATTCTTTACCACTGAGCCACCTGGGAAGCCTTTGTTAAATGTCCATAATACCAAATAAAATAAAATGCCCAGCCTGTTGGGTTGATAGCTCTCTCTCTTTGAGGAGTTAAAAAAGTTATCAGTATTAGTAATGATAAGTTCTGCTAAAAAAGTGTAATTTTAAATTTCATGTAGCTTTTTTTTCTGAATATGTCCTGCTGGAATCTGTTTATATAAATGAGGGTGTTTAATAAATGTTCTTTGATTATTTTCAGAGTATTGAGTAGACTGGCTTCCTAGCCAAATTAAATTTATAAAAATTCTAATGATATTGTGATTCATAGCTAGGAAGACTTTTTTTCATTCTGAAATCACTTTAAATATGCTTTACGTGAATCTCTGGTAATAGTGAATCAATTAATGTGATTTCTTAGGTCATAAATCAGGCTTGATAGATTGTAGCATTAGTTCCTGTGTAAGCGTCCAGGACCTACAACCATTTTGTGGTCTGTTTTAGCAACTTGTTTGCTTTTGAACTCAATTCTAGGTGTTGAACTCAATTTGAGAGCCTAAAATGGTTTGTGCCCCAATTACCTTAGAGGTTACTGCCTCGCTTTCTTGTTGCGCCTGCCCTAGTAGTGGGAAGTCAGCCGCCACTCCTTTTAACTTGAGTACACACTTTAGTTTTGTCTCTATCCCATAGGAGTGTTGGGAAGATTATAGTCACACTTAGAGTATATTTTAAACTTCTTGAAAAGAGGGTAATATGTGAGCATGAAATATTTTTGTAGTATGCCATGTAATTTTTCCCCCTGCTGACCCTTTGTGGTTTGTGTTTAGGGTGCATGGTGTTTTTCTGGTCTCTGAGGTCATTAGCTGGGAGGATTTTCTGGCGGCCTCCGGAGCCTGGTCTCTGATAGGCCCTGTGTTACCCTCTGTTAAACAGGCCTGTGCTATCACCATAAATGGTAGCCTTGATTCTGTTGGTGTCCGTGAACATGACAGAGTATTTTCACCCCTTCATTCTTCTTAGTGGGTCAAAAGGAACTTTTGTCTTATTGCTTGATTGTTCACGGACCAGAGGATAGGTGGCAACCCGGGGTGGCCTCAGAAGAGGGAGACAGAGATTCTTGAAAAGAGTGATGGTCTTTATTCAGTGAACCCTACCATCACCAGGGCAAGAGAGGGGACCACTCTTTTTCCTTTCCATGAACTTCTGGGAATGTTGTTCATCCATGAATTCAACAAATATTTGAGCTTCTGTTATGTGCCAGACATTAAGTACTGGAAAAGCCAGACATCCCTTCAAGGATGCCCTAGATATAGTCTTATTTTGAATATGATAGAAAAATATTTTATCAGGATAGAAAAACTACTAGATTGGGTTTAGATGCTGAATGGCTTTAGGGATTAAAGGTGGAGGTTATAGGTTCAGAATGCAGTTTTGAGAGGACTGACTCTCATTAAAAAAAAAAAAAAATTACAAATGGCATTGTGGCAGAGTCTGCGAGCTGATCACAAAACCGGTCTCCTCTTCCTGGGCAGGTAGCCAGACCGCATCTCCCAGCCTCCCGGACGGTTAGGCGTGGCTTAGTGGCCGTATTCTAGCCAATGGCGTGAGAGCCAAGAAGTGAGCCACTTCCAGGCCTGGCCCCAGGGCCCGCCCTCCGCAGGATTTCCGGGCCCTTTCCTGTCTGCTGGCTGCTGCAGAAGAGCCCAGTGAACTAGGAAGGCTCATGCCTAGGATGGAAGGAGATCTGGGGCCAGAGCCACGGCTAGGGGGAGAGCTGCCTTCCGACCTACTGTTGTGGACTCTACATGAGCAAGAAGTAAATATTTATGGTATTTGAGCCATGATAAAGTTCGTTCTAAGAGTTAGCCTGCCTAACAATGCTAGGCAAAACTGATGAGTCTAGTAAAGGTGCTGAGAATTTTGAACTCTGTCTTCATTTTGATTATTTATATGTCACGTCATATGTAATGATCAGTGAATTTCAAGAATCAGTTTAAAACTCCACGGCAAAAATCTTGATGTGTCACTTTTAATTGATACGACTGGCTCATTGCATTCAGCGTGGCCTTTCTGTGGGTCCTCAGTTGGCTTTAAAGGGACTCTGTGGAGTCTTAAACATTGCCAGTGCTTATTCCAAAGAATTGTAAATACAGTTTTCATCATGCTGCTTCTTTGTCCAAAAGCCACTTATCATTTCTTGTTATACAGCATTTTGTTTCATTTATTCCATCATCCAGAACCGTATATAGTGTGTGTATATATATATGTAAATATATAAAATAAGTGTAGCTATGTGTAACACACTGACGTAGGTTCTCTGAAGGGAGACAAAAATGATAAAGCATATTCTACGCCCCGGAAGAGTTTGTGCTCACAACACAGATAGTTACTGGTTTTCCACAGTTATCGACTCACTTCAGCCTTTAATAAATCATGTATTATTTCATTACTTTTTTTTCTTTTTACCATTGTCTCCAATTAAATGTACTTTTTGAAAGCAGGGAGTGTATTTTCAGGAGCTCCTCTGTCCCCTCTTGGGCGCTTCTGGCAGACTCTGGACCCTGAACTCAATTAAGTGACCATCCCTGTAGTTTCCATTGCTTCTGTTGCTTGGGTTTCCTGGTACAGTTTTGTATTATAGTTTGTGTCCACAGACGAGAGTTCTTTCGCAGGCCATTAGGAATTCATGGAGTTGTGCCATCTGAAGTATTGGGTCTGGAAGGATCTTTATTAGATTAATTCCTGATCTTTCCGATCGTCTAGTTCCTGATAGCCCAGGTGTGGCCGTGAGTCACGGGGCCTTCCTAGAGGCACAGTCTCGGGCACACTCAGGCCCGTGAGTCAGAACCTGAGAGATCCTCAGATGACCCACCTGTGCACTGCAGTGGAGATGCCCTGCTCAAGGTCACCCTCCCACTTCTCTCTGGAGAAAACTCACACAGCTGTCAATCTCAGTGGTTTCCATCCCTGGATATGTCTTGGGATCACTTGGAAACCTTTAAAAAATACTGCTGCCTGGTTTCCATCCTTGTGCATTACATGGTCAGAATTGCAGCCTGGAAACCAGAACTTTAAAAATCTTTTTCGATGACTGAAGTGCAGCCCACACTAAGAGCCGCTCAGCCTAGTGAGTGCGCAAGTCAAGGTTTCCTGATGCTCTAATCGGGTTACCTTGACCCACATGTGGATATGCTTTCAGAGCAGAGCTTTCCCTACCCAGCTCCTCATCGTGGCGCGTCCCGTACCTGGCTCCTCGTCACGGCGCATTCCCCTACCCGGCTCCTCGTCGTGGCGCGTCCCCTACCCAGCTCCTCGTCGTGGCGCGTCCCCTACCGGGCTCCTCCTCGTGGTGCGTCCCCTACCCGGTTCCTCGTCGTGGCACATCACCCTGTTTTATTCCTTCACAGCGCTTATCCCACTCTCCACCTGCCTCTCCCACTGGCGGATACTCCATGGGACAGACCTTCATCCCTCTTGTTCACTGCTGGGTCCCAGCTCCCAGGACCGTGTCTGGTGCATGTGAGGTGCTCCCTTAATAGGTGTGGGGCGCCTGGAAGGGGATAAAGAGGGATGCACCTGGAGAGAAGCGCAGCTTGTTCAGGCGGCACCAGTCTGGCCGCTCGCCTGTGTCAGAGGTCAGGGTGGGAGAGGCTCTTGAGGAACAGGGGCTGGGGGTGTGTGCGTGATTGAGTCAGACTTCAGAGCCAACCAGCGAGGGCAGCATGAGCGCAGCATGGAGACTGGAGCCCAGAGCTGGCGTTGTTGCCCCACTCTCCTTTGTCCTGTGCACTGAGAGCTTGATTGTCTTCCCCAGGCCCGTCTGTGGGGGGTGGTGGTCCTGGGCTCAGAACTACAGACCCCCAGACCCTCCTCCCTCCCTTCCAGAGCCAGGTCTAGAAATAGACCTCGGGTCCTGTGACAGGACCTAGCTCAGATCTGGCCCTTGGGTGCTTATTGCAAGACAGCCATTGCTTATGTGAGTTAGCTTGTTTTGCCTTGATTGCTTTGAGAACATTATGTTTCTGAGGTTAGGATGACATTCAGTTTCACTCTCAGGTTGAGGATGTTTCTTTCCTGGTCAGATTAACTATTAAGACTTCGTTTGTTATGCTAGTGCTGTTGAGAAATCATGGTTGGTTGCTCTTGAGATTTCTGTTCCGCATGTTGTTGTTTTTTTGTGTTCATTTCTTTCAGTTTGTTATTCAGTATATCTTGCCACACATTTGCCTGTCATCAGACTCTGAAGTCCGGTGGGAAGCTCTTCTTATGAAGCCATTCATTAATGTGTTCCTCTGTCCTTTAGTGGTTTTGAAAACTTGTGTGAGACGTTTTGATTGGTGGCAAACCTGAGCTGTCTGTTTTTTTTTCTTGGTAATAGAAAGCCAGAAAATGTTGTCTTGAATGTAAAACATTCTTTTTAACCTCGTAAAATTTCCAGCTTCCATTTGGAAGCCACATTAAGATGAGATGTGTTACTGTGATGTGTTACTGTGATGAGAAGGCGCTGCTGGTGATGCCCACAGATGTTGCCGGAAGCCTAGAATTCCACACTGAGGGGTCGGGGGAGAGGCTAATGTTGAATTTTCCAAAGGAATGTGAATTCTGAAGTTAGTTCATGGTTCGTAGGGACAGCAATCCTCGCACCTAGATTGCTAATCAGTAGTTATCACTATTGATTAAATCAGGTAGAAGGAAGACAGTAAAAGTCCTGGAACAAGAATTTTTCAGAAACAAAAAATAAATAATTGGGAACTGATGGTTATCCTGGTAGCTAGGGGTTACAGTGTGGAGAAAGACTTGTTCTGTGGTGAAGCACTTGCTCACTGTCGATGGAGAGGAAAATTGGAAATTCACAGAAGTAAGTTTAGTCAGATTTCAGCCCTCATTGTGGCACAAAAAATCCAGGCAATTATGAACTTATTCTCAGAAAATGCTTGCATTTTTGTGGATTAGACTTATGAGCCATAGTAACAATGGCATTTTATATTTGAGCTGTACTTTTGAATCTAAAGCACAACTATATGCATTACCCCATCCAGTTCTTCCAGCTACCCTTACCTGGGGGATAGAGTTATCTTCTGTACTTTTTTTTTTTTTTTGATGAAGTAACACAGGTTAAATTACTTTCCTAGGGACAGCTAGTAAGTGAGAGATCTGAGCTTTTTATATTTTAAACATAAAATGTTGAGGGTGCTTGTTGAACTAGCTTTGGTTTTCTAGGTATATAAATCTGTGGTTTATAGTGCTGGAGGAATAGTCTAGAAATTTATTTAATACTGCAACTGAACAGACAAGGACCCCAAATAATTGGCTGGCAAGACTCAAAGAAATCCCCTACCCCTTTTTTTAAGTTACCATGGGGTAGGTTTTTATATGAAAGCTTTTAATTTTATCTACCTGTGGCAGCCTGAGGGCAGAGACCTGATCCTCTAGCTTCTTCCTGACTCATCCCCCGCCCTGCTGCTGGTGGGCACGCATAGATCCATCCTTTTGAATGGGTTGGGTTTGGGCCTTACTGTTGGGAAGTGGTAATAGTGTCGTTGAATGTTGACTGAGCTGCAGAATGAAATGGCATTGGTTCTTCTTCCTAACAATTTACTTGCTTATAGCACATGTTTGCTCCCTCTTAAGATTACGCAGGTAATACAGGTTCACCAGTAAGTGTCTTTTTCCACGTACGTGTTTTATATTTTGAAACCCTCTTAAGCTGACAGAAAAGTCACAGATAGATAGAGTGTGCAAAGGACACTTTCCCTCTTGAACTATGTGAGAGTAAGCTGCTGGTATGTTCTGTCAGCATCAGATCTTTTATTATGTGTTTCCTACAAGCAAGAACATTCTCTTCCATCACCACAATACAGGAATCTAAATCAGGAATGAACACCCAGGCGTCTGCACCGTCGAATCCCCTGAGCTCTTCAGTGGTGCCTGTTGACCCAGTGCTGACCTGGTAGGGAGAGGCCCAGTGGGACCCTAGGTTGCACTTTATTGTTTCCCTAGCCTCCTTTAATCCAGAACAGTTCTCAGTCCTTTTTTGACTTTCATGACCTTGCCGCTCTTAGTTTCCAGGCCAGTCTGTGGAATGCTCCTCAGTTTGGATTTGTCTGATATTTCCTCATGATTAGATTCAGGTTTTGCATCTTTGGCAGGAATATCACAGAAGAGCCAGTGTTTATCTTTTTCAAAGATTAGTTTTACATTTTATTTTCTGTTTCCTTAGAGCGTTTCCCAAAGTGTGTTCTGCGGAACTAGCACCTACTGTGTTCTCAACACCGTGCCACCTCTAGAAGGTAGGATTCGAAAGCTTTTGACTTACAGGAAGGGGTGGGCTTGGCAGTGGCAGTGGCTCCATCACTGTAGTGCAGGAAGGCCTGGGATCAGCAGTGAGAAGACCTGGGTTCTGCCTTAAACCTGCTGTGTGATCTTCGATGAGTTACTTAATCCTTCTGAGGGTAGCAAAACCAAACTCCTCTAGTAAAGTTTCTGTGAAGATTAAAAAAGGAAGAGAGTTTAATCACATGGGAAACTCAGAGCATTCTGCAAATGTTAGCTATCCTAAAATACCACAATTTGGGAATTCTAGTGTCAAATTCCATAGAGTTGGAGCCTGTGGTATTGTGGAAAAGCCAGGGGTCATGTCTGAATCCCATGTGAGCCACTTACTAGCTGTGGATCTTGGGCAAATTAATCTGAACCTCAGATTCTTCATCTGTAAAATGGGAGTAATTATGCCCAGGTGGGTTATTGCGAGGATTCAACGAGAGAGTCTAATGTAAAATCCTTTCTAGCAATTTGTGATATAAAGTCTCACAAATGTCTGCTCCCTCATAAACAGTAGAAGATAAATGTACTTGATCACGTGCGGCTCAAATGAAAATCGAATGGAATGAAGTGGGAGAGGATGCCCCAAACCCAAATTGATGGCAGTTGGTCGCAAGGCTACTGGGCCTCCCCCACTTTATCTGCCCCCGCCTACATGTTTTTAGGTCGAAAATGTAAATTCAGATAGAGGAGTTTATTAAACCTGAGCCTGAGCTGACCTGAACCCGGGTCAGAGGTTTGGTAGTGTGATTGGCAGGGAGAGGGTGTCCGGGCCACCTGAGAACAGAAAGGGTAAAATCAGATGATCACACCCACTCTAAGAAGAGGAAAGGGGTTGTGAAACAGCAAAGTGAGTTACTTATTTCTGTTAAAAATTTTTTTTGTTTAGCCTTTTAAATATCCTTTGGATAATGACAACTGAGTTTTAATTCATTTTGGAGAATTTCTCCGGAAGGAATAAGAGGAAATCATACCCATGCTTGGCACATAGTTGGTGCTTAATTAATGTTTACTTTGGATGAATAGTGATTTGCAGGTCTTAGGTCAGTAATGGCAGTGTTTGCTGCTGTGAGCTCTGTGCTGACTTGAATTTAACAATACGCGCTTATGTTTTCCTGAATCAGTTCCTATCCTACTAATTAAATCTAAGCACATAATAATTAGAGCTAAACAGAAAATTGTAGAGCTTCCATTTAATTTTACCACTCCAAGTTGTTGATCAAATATATTTCCAGTAAGATTTAGCAATTTGATACACCGTTAGACCAACTTATTTTGAACAGTTTGTTTTAGAGGTTGAGAGGTTAATCATCAACTTGATTGAATAACAGTTTATAATTATTCATAAAACCAAAAATAGATGCATCATTTCCAGGTTAGAGTTAATACAGTTATGACTTACTTTGCAGCTGTCAACAGTGTGTTCCAAAGAAAAGGTCAAATACATTTCTTTGGATTTAAATGAAGAATTTGGTAATGTGAAATCTCAAATTTAGAAATAAACCATGAAAATAAGTTTTGCCTAATTAACTAAGTGAATGAGTTTTCTTGTACATTTTAGAAAGTTCCAGTTGAGTTATACTATGCCTCTAAAATTATTACATGGAAAATATTTGAAGGTTGACTGGAAAGAATGGTTCATTCTCTAGAATTATAGCTGTCAGCCAAACAATCATCTGTCAATTTCAGGAGCTTCACTAGTTATTTTTATTGTGAAGTAGGTTAGAAAATGATTTTGTAAAGTCATATATCATACACGCAGATTTTGCAAGATAATGATAATGAAATGTTCTACTGTATTTGGTTGACACTTCCATTTTGCAGTGTCAGAGTTTTACTCTTTGGGTTTAAATACTGAGATGCAATTGAAACCCCCGTATGGCTTATTTTCAGTGTTAACTCAAGATCCGTTAGAATCCTTGAACTGAGACAAGAATTTAATATCTGGTACATGTTTTGTCTAATTATTATATCAATTATAGTTACTCCAAAAACATTAAAAGGCAGCATTTAATTAAAAAACACAATATAGCCATGTGAGCAGTTCTTTTCTGATGTGAAAGCAGAGTTACTCTTTATCCCACTTTAACTAGAAAAACTGAAAACATGAGTTTTAACGTTTTGGCTATTGGAGTTGCTGATATTCTTTTCCCAGTATTAAAATTTCCATTTTCATAATGCACTGTGGGAAAATATACCCATTGTTATGTTTCTTAAAGACATCTAATTTATATTTAGCGTGAACCTGAAATTCTGGAAATAGCACAGTTTAAAAACTGATTAAGGGGAACCCATTGGCCTGTCATACTTCTCTTCCTTTTGAACCCATGGCTGCACAGCTCCATAAAGTGCTAAATTTAGAACCTCGACTGAGACAGTGCTTACCCAGCCACTCTCCTTTTCCTCTTTAAAAGCCTGTGGGCCCATTCACCACTGTCTGATTTTGTATCAGAGTAGAAGATGGATAGATAATTAACATTAGGTTATGATTACAAACATAGAACTGGAAGCTCGGGTTTAATGTTCTGTTCGTTGTCAGAATTACACTTGAACAGGTTTTTCAGAGCTATGGCTAGTCATACACAATTCAAAGTAAGCCTACAGTAGCATAGTACCGTTTTCATAAAAGGTACCCTGTAATTGGTAAATATCAGAATTGAGTATAGATGTTAGAATATCACCTCTGTTTTCAGGATTGTACACATCATGGGAGATTTTTAAAAAGCAGAGTAAAACCTCTTCAGGGGAAGAGAGAAGGGAGGTGAAGGCTCCTGTGATTTGGAATTCTGCGCTTTCAAGTTTTATGGCCCATGGCGCCTCCCTTGGGAGCATGAAGTGCAGGGAGCATGCATAAGCACATAAAATTGCGAAGGTTTTATAGTGTGTAATTCATACAGAACTTTCTATGAACTTTTAGTTAAGCACTTTCTTTTCTGGTTTCATAGCAAGATTTTTAAAAAAAGTTTAATTTTATTTTGCTGTTAAATTGAAATTTTGGATTCTTCAAAGCCGTCAGTTTTTAAGTCTTTCAAATTTTTTATACTGCTTTTAGAAATAGAGGATATACATTATAATTCAATTGGTTGTGTAGTTCATGGACCAAAAAAGATTTAGTACGCTAAAACTCTTAAGTTCCTTCCTATAAAATATCTCCATATGATGCAGTAAATTTTTTTAGACTTTATGACTATGCCCAATATTTTCCTGTTAAGATCTTTTCCTTGAGAAGAAATGTGTTAATCAGATGAAAAATGTTTGGAGAAGATTTTATTAGGACTGTAAAATTATTTTTTATTCTTTTATGTTTTTCACATGTTCAAAAAGTAGTCTGTGCTAAACAAAATTGTACTAAATGATTGGAAAAATATATTACTTACTGTATTTCACTTTTAGCATTCTTAACTGATAAACCTCTGTGCCTATATAAGGTTGTTTAACTCTAAGGCATTTAAAGTTACTGAACGTGACAGTAAATTCTGTAGGGATCTGTGCCTGGAGGAGAATTAGAGATTATCTCATTTTCCTTGATTTGGGAAAACGGAAAATATTAAGTAACTTACCCAAGGTCACACAATTAGAAAGCAGCAGAACTGGGTCAGAATCTTGGGCTCCTGACTGGGAGCCCTTTTTTACCTAATATCAGAGTGAGTTATGTCAACCGTGACTTTTGGGAGCTAAGTCAGTCTTCAGTATTTTAATGTGTTGCTCCTTAGTACCCAGTTATGCTTTGTACCCTTTAGATATTGGAGCTTCCATTTGGCATTAAAAAAAATTGGAGTGGGTAATTTGAAACTTTGACCCAAATGTGTCAAACCTGGCAAGAAATTTGCAGCCAGGCAAAGGGACTTTGTTACAGGAATAAAACAAGAAATGATACTCAGAGAAATAAGTGAATGAAATAACACAGAAAGGAAAGGTAGTCAGACATACCATCTAGTCTGAGAGTCTTGAACTTATCCCTCGTTAATTTAGAAGAGTTACGTTTTGATGAAGTGCATCAAGTATATAGATATGTATATATAACTCAAATTAATTAAGATATGCTTTTAGATTTAGGCTAGAAAGTCCAGCCTCTGTATTACTGAGGTAGCTACCTGCAGGTTGAAATTCCTTAGATTTATCAGATTTGTGCTTTGGAAAGAAGTCTCATTTGTATTTTAGAGGATGAAGTAGTAGTATTAGTTTATCAAGAAAGTAAGTAGTTATATTTTAATTCCTCTTTCCTAAAAAATGTAACAACCTTTTCCACCTGGTTAACAGAAGATTTCTAGGTTTTGTGAGGTTAAGTCATTTTGTGATTTTGATGTACTTCATGGAAACCTCGTGAAAGAACCTTTAAGAGCAATGCTTAGGTTCTGGGCAGCTGTTGGGCTATCCTCTGTTCACTTGCTCGCCATGGAACCAAGAGCTCCATCTTATTGTAGAGCCTCTTGACCACAGTCCTGCTGCCATCTACCTGAAAAGTGTGTCAATGAGTTCTGTTAACTAAGAGGGATGATGCCCTTGGTCTCCCAGTGACTAAACTGAGCTGCTGTTTCTGACCTTGCCAGTGTACTTAAAAGGAGCTTTTCTCTATTATTTTCTCTGAATTTACTGTTTTCTTCTTTATAGATGATCATGGGAACAGCAATAGTAGTCATGTAAAAATCTTTTTACCGAAAAAGCTGCTTGAATGTCTGCCGAAATGTTCAAGTTTACCCAAAGAGAGGCACCGATGGAACACTAATGAGGTAGATAAATTTCTATTTCTAGGGGTATTAATTTTTTTAAGGGCAAACTTGCTAGGTCATCTTGCGCAGTACTACTATATGTTAGCTTTAAATTCAAAATACTAAACTAGGAAATTGTGAATGAGAATACTGAATCTGTATTTGACAAAGACCAACATGTTGTTTTGAACAATCTCTGATCTGCCTGGCCTGCATTGAAAAATCTCAGATGTGCACGCTGATTTACTAAGATAGCATGGGTTTCTGTCTGTGTTTTCCTGCATTATGGTGTCTTGCATTTGGTGGTTTGACTCTTATCTGCATCTCAATTAAAGCTTAGTTCTTATCATGAATAGAGGAACAGCCCTGTGTTCATAGACCATGCAGTGTCTTGACAATGTGAAGTTTCTGTAGAATTGAGAAGGGCAGTCTTCTTATTAACAAAATGGCTCTGGTCCTCTTTAATGAAGAAAGTTTGCATGGAGAATTAACTGGTTTACCTTAATGAAAGGCATTTGTATGAAGAATGAAGGCTGTGTAGTAGGTTGTTTATTTGATATCCAGTTAGAAGGTTGATGAAGTAAAGTGAGTCAGAGTTTTATCTTCTTGGATGATGTGTGTTTTTTTTGGTAAATCTTAATCTGGAAGTCTTAAGGGTGGATTGCTTTGTCATCTTTTTTATTTTGAAATCTGTTTCAATTCAGAGTGATACCCATTTCACGTGGTGGTGAGACTTGAGTCTGTGTCCATCAGGCTGGGAATTCTGTTTCTTTAGTTCACATGGCTAGGGTCATTGGTTTTGCGAAGTTGGTCTAAATCAGTTCGTATTGCTGGTTCAGCATTTATTTCCAAGTTATGAATACAAAACCCTACCCTATATTGGTCATTAAAATACAAGAAGAAAATAGTGCTGCCTATTTACCTTTATTTTTTAAAAATTGTTCTGCTCAAATTCTTGACTTACAATGCTTTTGTTTTGTTACAAGAGGTTACATCAGAGTCTCTTCACTTATCTTAGTTTATATATTTAAATACTCACTAGAACCTCATAGTTTTGTCTCAACTGATCTTAAACTTCTTTAAAGGTATGTATGTATTGATTATTTGCATAAACTGTATTTCCCCCCTTAGACAAGATACCTTGACAAACAGCTGGTTTAGAGTCCTGTTGTTTTAATCAGTCATCTATTAATTGTTTCAGACATTTTAGACATGAAAACAAAGTAAATGTGCTGAAAATTAATCATAGATCATTACTCTGTCAGCAAAATAATACAATTTGGGAGCCGTTCACTAAGTCAAAACTAGGTCATGAAATATTAAAAAACTCAGTATGTTCCTTAGTAATCCCTGAAAGAGGATTTGATGCTATGTTACTATACATCAGTTTCGGTTTATTTATAAATGTAACAGCGTATAATGTTTTCAATATTATATTTTTATGTAATTGGCAATTTATTTTAACTTTGACTTGAAATTACAGTTGAAACCAGTAATTGCTTAGTGAATTAAAATTAGTGATCTTAAGAGTTATAAAGCTGGAGGTAACAGTGTCAGAAATTTAGTTGGTAGATTATTTAGATCAGCGGTTTCAAAACATTTTTGGAACTTTTGAACACAGCCTTCAACTTTCACATATTTGTTTACCTCTCAATTATTGATTTGTTCCACCTTACGATTATTTCAGATACATTATAAAATACCCAATAAGGAATTTTTAGAGAGGACCAGATTAAAAGGCAGATAAGAAGTTGTTCTGCATTTTCTTCTAGAACCTCAGCTCATGTAGCTCCTCGGAGACTATGGTTTAGGTCCCAGTGTGACTGAAATGTGTTCCTCTCTGACCCGTGCAGTGTGCGACTGGTATCTGAGAGCTGTGGGCTATTTGCAGGAGGGGTCACTGCCACTGAAAACACGGGGTTGGGGACATTGTGGGGGGTGGGCCTCGGCTGGCGGGGGTCAGGGCACCGCCCTTCTCCCCTGTGATCTGAGGTGCCTTCAGTGATCTATCAGCTCAACCCTGACGAAAAATCCTACAAGAGAACTGAATTCAAAAGTTGGCCCGTATTTCTAGGTAGAGGACTTTGGCTTTGTTACCTGTTGAGTTTGGGCTTCAGGAAAAATAGAGGCGTCTTAGAGTGGCAGCAGTTGTTAATTCTGTAGGGTGTTCTGTGGGGATCGTTACCTGCCTTTTTTCTTTTTTTACTGGCTTGGGTAATAGAAACAAAACAATTGGTTTGTCCTTCAGCCTGCTGTCCTTTATGTCACCACTGAGACCTGAAGGGGACAGATTCCCGGGTAAGGTGGGTTCCTGGTCAGGCAGCCTTAAGGACCGGTGGAATCTCTCCAGGGGCTCAGGGCGTGGAGTCCCTTTGCGGTTGGAGGGGACGACCGTGTCACAGTGGAGGACGCGTGAGAGAGCTGGGTGGTATTTAGAAGCTGTGATAGACACACATGACATTCCTGTCGCTTCCACTTGCCAGGACCAGGCGCTTGCGTAGGGAGGGGCATGTTGCACGAGTGCAGTTGTGAGCACAGCCGACGCGTGTTTTCCATCTCACTCTCTGAACAGCATCTGCTCGCCAAGGAGACTGGCGGCTGGGGTTGCTTGGATGAGATGTCAGCTGTCGTCTTTCTCTGTCACCCGTGTTGTTCACTCTCTGCTGGGTGTGCACAATTGAATTCCCGGGTAGAATCTGACTCCTCTGTACTTTTGAGAAACGCCCTTTGTCACACCTGTGTGGTCACACTTGTGGTTGGTTACTGGAGAAAACCCACCTGTGACCGGTGTGTGTACATCTCTTGGGAGAGGGGAGCAAGATTGTGCCCATTCACACGCAGCGTGTTTCCTTTTGTAGATGAGGGACTGTCGGTAAAAAGGGTGAAATAACTTGGTCAAGATAGCACACTTGACAGGGCCCATCTCTGTCTGAGCTTCATTTTTTCTACGTTGTTGATTAATTCACAGGAACATTCATTCTGTGGTGTGTCTTTCAGGCTTTTAATCAAAGACCCATAACCCTTAACCACATTAGGGTACTTGGCAGATCCATAGTGTAATTTAGTTTTCGGTTAAAAAGAGTTAATGTAAAATTAGTATTGTGGGTTCACATGCAAATTTTGGTAAAGCTGAAAGTCACTGAAAAGGAAGACTCTTAGCAATAAAAGAGATTGTAGGGCCTGCTTCAGTACTTCTAACCTTTTCTAGCACCTGAAGTGGTGGCCTTGGGAGTCCAAGCCCATCCCCTGATCTCGGAGTACACACTTTCTGCAGTTCTGTTCCAAGAAGAGTTTCAGATAAGACTTCCCCAAGGTCTTGCCCTCCTTAGTGACTTCTGATCATTTTGTTTTATTTATTTGCTTCATTTTTCACTTTCTAGTGTTATACCTAAACTTAATGTATTTTTGTCTGAGAATTTTTTTGGACAAGTAGTAGATTGTGTTAGAGAAGAAGTTTCGACTCTTAGTAATGAATATTAATGTGTGGGCTCTAGGTAAGGAAGAAAGTACATTAAAAACAGAAATTCTGTACCTGTGCATAACTGGCAGGTTGATAGGCTTGACTTTTTTATCCTGGGCAGGAAAAAGTGTATTCAACACAGAGCACATTTGTTAGAGAACCAACTCTTATTTCATGATCACTTTGGTATTCACATAATTAGGTGAACTGTTACGAGATTTCTGCATTTTAAGTTAATATTGATATTTTTAAAGCCCAGAGCCAGAAATAATTATGCTAATGCAACTTTCTGATTGCTCAAACGACTACTTCATAATTACACATATTAGTACTCCATATATGTTGTCCAGACTGAAATTTCTTTTGTTTAGTCATTAATTAGCTGTTTGACTTAAGCTATAACTACTGCATTCCCCCCTTACCGAATCTGGGTTTCCAGTGGCATTCTTCCAAAGTGAAGTTAATGCAGCACCATGAACCTTTTATAATGAAAATGTTCTCCTTCAGTATGTTCAAATCATTTTTGTGTGCTGCTATTTTTGAACTATTAATACTCTTTCTTTGTTTGTTTTTCCTCTAACACAAAGTTTCTCCAGAGTAAGCAAACAAAAAAGAATTCCAGTTTGTATTGATCTTAAAGAAAGTGCTGCAAAGGTTTGTGGTAGTAGCTTCAGAGATTTTCATATTAAATGCATTTTTTTTAATGGTAAAAATGTCTGTGTAGGGAGCAGTACACATACAGGCTGATACAATCATACCAGAGAAGCTGAAGAAGAAAAAACCCTCGGGTACAATGCCTTTTATAGGGAGAGAATTAGCGTTTTAAATCCTGAATACCGCCCCCCCCCCAACTTTTTATATTCAGGTAAGAAAAATGGACTTTATGAAAATTATTAAATTATATTTCATTTCAATTATTTTAACAAGAACTCACCTTTACAGTTGTTTAAAATGATTTTTTGTTAAAGGTATATATTCTTGAGTATTTTTGTATTTAAAATTTTTGTTTGTATAACTTACAAAGTTGTAAATTTAGGGCTACAATTTTTGCAGTTATTGGTCTTACTTGTGTACTTGCTGTTCAGTCACTAAGTCTTTGTGACCCCATGGACTGTAGCATGCCAGGCTTCCCTGTCCTTCACTATCTCCTAGAATTTGCTCAAATCCATGTCCATTGAGTCGGTGATGCTATCCAACCATCTCATCCTCTGCCACTCCCTTCTCCTCTTGCCCTCAGTCTTTCCCAGCATCAGGTTCTTTTCCAATGAGTTGGCTCTTCACATCAGGTACTAGTGTACTTACATATTATCTTTTTGAAACATAGACACACATTTTTTGGAGACCATTTAAGACTCTTTATATTTCCCACATTTAAGCTAAACTGAAAAGCATTATTGATTATAAAGGTGAGTGAGAGATTTTGGCAGTGTTGAGGGTTTGACTGGTCCCGGATCGTTCTTTGAGGCCAAGCAGGGCTTTTGTGATTGACAGAGGAGTCTCGTGGGCTACAGTCCATAGGGTTGCCAAGAGTTGCACGCAACCGAGCATGCACGTGCATACACACACACACACACACACACACGGAGGAAAATGCATGTATGACCCACAGTACATACAGAGAGCCAGATTTTCAGAGTGACAACCTTTGATTTTTGAGTACAGTGTGTGGTACCAAATTTTAAATTAAATGTGATCATTTTGTAGCAGTTGAGTTAAGCATAATTCCTCTGTTTAACTTAGTGGTGTGAAGTGAATGGATAGATACTGCGATCCGTATGAGCACAGGCCTATTCATCAGACAGTCTGTGTCTGTCACTCTGGTGTTGTGGTGGCAGAGGTGGTAGCAGAGGGGATGGAGGACACTGAAATGCTGAGGGTGGGACTTCCCCCCCACATCCATAAGGGGAGGCAGGCGAAGAGAGCGATACGGGTGGTTTGGCCTCAAGGAGCAGTAAAAGAAGCACCTCTTACCTGCAGAGGGTCCAGTAATGTTTATAAAATCTAAGATGTTAAAGCAGTTTTTCTTTAAAGGAAGAAAATTTCTGTAGACCCAGTGCAGTTTGACCTAAACTATTTTTATTATATTATTTCAGAATGTAGCACTTAAAAGAATATTTGGCCCATACTCTGTGTTCAATAAATATTTGTTGAATGAATGAAATGTGGAAAAACACAAAAAACTCAGCATAATTTTTTTAATTCTTAGAGTTCCTCTGTGAAAATAAAACTCAAATAGTATATACATTACATAAAAAGAAACCACAGAACTAATAACATTTATATTAACAGCAATAATTAAATGTAGTGGATGATGTTTTTGCCAAATCTATATTGTTTCTTGCAATGTGAATATAGTCCTGACTGTTCTCAGGCAGGTTCTTTTTTTTTTTTTAATGATTTTTATTTAAAAATTTTTACTTTGTGTTTGGATATAGCCAATTAACAGTGTTGTGGTAGTTTTAGTTGAACAGCAAAGGGACTCCACCATACACACACATGTGTCCATTCTCTCCCAACCCCTGTCCCACCCAGGCTCAGGCAGGTTCTTTTGAGTTTGGCACATGGCACTACTGTGTGCCCTGCAGTTATCCTGCCCCTCCTGCACCGAACTATTCATAAACTGTTTTTTTGCTCAGCACGCATTTCTCTAAGCCTTTCGTTAGGCCTTGGCACAAATATATCATTTAGTCTTACGTTCACTTCTGGTTTTTCTCATTAGTCTAAGAACAACTTAAATGGCACTACTGGGTACCCCTGCAATTGTAATTACAAATCACAGACTTGAGCAATGAGTTTGTGTGCTAGAATATAATTGCTGTAGGTTTTAGTTTTTCAGATATGAGTTAATGTTTGAGACGAAAACTTCCCTACTGAATGCAAGGATCACCAGTGTCTTGGAAAGGATACAGAACTGGCCAGTTGGAAACAGGTTATAGTCTTGGCTCTGCCACCATTCAGCTGAGTGATAGGTAAGACGCCTTCTAGGCCTCTTTTGTGTCTTTGGTGGTGGTGCGAGGTTGTGCTTTGAGAGCTTTAAAGATTTGTCTGAAGCCCAGTTCTCCAGTTCTGGAGGCTCGAGCACTGTTGCCAGCTTGGGAGCTTGCTTATTGTTTTAATTCTTAATCATCCTTTCATTTATTTTTATGTTTGAAGTGTACCATTCAGTGGTCTGTAGTGTGTACACACATGGTATATACCTCCATCTAATTCCACATTTTCATCACCCAGCGGGTTGGGGGTTTTCTGTCTCTCTGGCCTTGGTGGAGCTCTGTTTATAGTCCAGTTTTTGTGACCTTTTCTTTTGGAAGAGGAAGCATGAAGGATCATCTCTACCCCATTCCCTGTCCATCTCTGTTTGGCCCGGAGAGCTGAAAGCAGCAGAACCCTAAAGCTGACAGCATCTACTTACTTACTTCCCTACCTGTCTCCCACCTTCCAGGCCTTTTAATATTACTTATCAAATGTTCCTAGTGATAAGTTCTATTTTCTTGATTATGAAATTCTGTTGGAAATTTGAAAAGACGTTCCTAAAAAATAACCTGCTTTCTGGTTTTAAGGCTTTTGTTTATTTTTACTTTTGACTGGGCTGAGTGTTCATTGCTGCACAGGTGTTTCTCTAGTTGCAGCAAGCGGGGCTCCTCTCTAGTATTGACAGGCGGGCTCCTCGTGGTGGTAGCTTCTCTTGTTGCACGGGCTCTAGGTTTATGGGCATCAGCAGTTGCAGCTCCCGTGCTCTAGAGCCACAGGCTCAGTAGTTGTGATGCCCAGGCTTAGTTGCCCTGCAGCATGTGGGTCTTCCTAGGTCAGGGAGTGAACCCGTGTCTCCTGCATTAGCAGGTGGGTTCTTTACCACTGAGCCACCAGGGAAGCCCGGAGTTTTAATGCTTTTAAAAGCCTGGGGGGGAAAAAAGGATGGAAAAAGAAACTCCTTTCTAGATGGATGAGAAAGCACAGATGGGCTGGAGTGAGAGTGATGAAAGATAACTATGTGTCTGGGAGAGTGTTTTCTCTGTTAGGGAGAATTCTGTGGGCATGCTGTGTGGGTTTCGTGAAGCTTTCTCAGTGGCTTTGTGTGTTCTCTGGTCTGGTGAAGGGTGCAGAGCTGAAGTAAATGTAACAGTTAAAGACCGTGCAGTTTCCATTTAGGGAGAAGTGGGGAAAGTGGGAGGAACTCCGGCCCTGGGAATTGAACAAAGTGGAGCAGGTGTGTGTGCCTCCGTGGGGCAGCCGAAGTACCACCAGGGTGCAATTCCAAGGCAGCTTCATTCAGCACTGAATTCATTTTACTGGGATTCCAGCGGAGTTTCTGGGGACAAAAAGGTTTCCCATGTCCAGGAAACCAGAAAGTTGAAAAGTAGCTTGACTTAGGCTGGGAAGCTGCCTGAGCCTGAGTCAGTGGGAGCAGGTCTGAGGGGCAGGGCTCCGGGTCTGTGTATGCCTGCTAAGTCGCTTCAGTTGTGTCCAACTCTTTGCAACCCCGGGGGACTGTAGCCTGCCAGGCTCCTCTGTCCATGTGATTCTCCAGGCAAGAATACTGGAGGGGGTTGCCATGCCCTCCTCCAGGGGATCTTCCCAGGAGTCAACCCGCATCTCTTATGTCTCCTGCATTGGCAGGTGAGTTCTTTATCAACTTTAGTGCCACCTGGGAGGCCACACCTAGATTTTGCTATTTACTTTTTATTATGATTTAAGTTTTAGAGCTGTTTAAGGTTCACAGAAAAATTGAGTGGAAGGTGCAGAGAGTTCCCATAGGTGCCCTGCCCGCTCCCATTCACAGCCTCTTCCGCTGTCAGCATCCCCTACTGGTGGTTCTTATTGTTTGGCCCCCTGGTCGTGTCCGACTCTTTTGGACCCCATGGACTGCAGCACACCAGGCTTCCCTGTCCCTCACCATTTCCCCCAGTTTCCCCAAGTTCATGTCCATTACATTGGTGATGCCATTCAGCCATCTCATCCTCTGACGCTTTCTTCTGCTGCCCTCAGTCTTTCCCAGCATCAGGGACTTTTCCAGGGAGTCGGCTGTTCACATCAGGTGACCAGAATACTGGAACCTCAGCTTTAGCATTAGTCCTTCTAGAGGGGTGCCTTTTTATAAGCAGTGAATCTACGTTGACACATCAGTATCACCCGGAGTCCATAGTGTGTGTTGTGGTTCACTGTTGGTGTTGCATTTTCTCTGGGTTTGGACAAACACTTGTGACATGCCTCCATCATTGTAGTTTCATACAGGTTAGTGTTGCCACCCTAACCGTCGTCTGTGCCCTGCCTTTTTACCTCCCTGCCCCTGGCAACTGCTCATCTCTTCTTATCTCCACAGTTTTGCCTTTTCCAGAATGTCATGTAGTAGTTGGAGTCATAAAACATGTAGCTTTTTCAGATTGGCTTCTTTCACTTGGTAATAGGCACTTAAGATTCCTCTGTGTCTTTTTATGGCTTGGTAGCTCATTTTTTTTAGTGCTAAGTAATACTCCATTGTCCAGATGCACTGCCGATCATTTACCCATTCACCTCCTGAAGGACATTTTGGCTACTTCCAGTTTTTGGCAGTTTCAAATAAAGCTCATGTAAACATTCATGTGCAGGATTTTGCATAGACATAAGTTTTCAACTCCTTTGGGCAAATACCAAGGAGTGCAATTGCTGGATCATATGGTAAGACTATGTTTAGTTTTGTAAGAAGCTGCCAAACTGTCTTCCAACATGGCTGTACTGTTTTGTGTCCCTACCAGTTGTGAAAGAAAGTTCTTTTTGCTCTGAATCCTGACCAACATTTGGTGTTGTCTGTGTTCTGGATTTTGACCATTCTCATAGATGCACAGTGGTAGCTCACTGTTGTCTTAATCTGCGTTTCCTTGGTAACATGTTATGTGGAGTATCCTCTCAGACACAGTCTTGCCATCTGTATGTCTCCTGTGATGAGGTGTCTGCTAGGGTCTGATTGTTGAGTTTTAACAGTGGTTTTTTTTTTTTACCGTAGCTAACAGTCCTTTATCAGAGGTGTTTCTTCCAAGGATTTTTTTCCCCAGTTTCTTTTTATCATTCTCTTGATATTGTCCATCATAAGACAGAGCTTTTCAGTTAAGTCCGGCTTGTCAATTATTTCTTCCATGGTAATGCTTTGGCATTGTAATGCTATACTCAAGATCTTCTGGTTCTTGTGTTATCTAATAGGAGTTTTATAGTTCCGCATTTTATGCTGAGGTCTGTGATTCATTATGAGTTGGGCTTTTGTGAAGGATGTAAGGCCTGTATTTGAATCCTTTTTTTTTTTTGGTACCTGGTGGCCCAGTTCCAGCACTATCTGAAAGTGTTGAAAAGACTCTACTCCACTATATTGCCTTTGCTCCTTTGTCAAAGATCAGTTGATGTTTATGTGGGTCTGTGTCTGGGCTTTCAGTTCAGTTTTGTTTCATTGATCTGTTTATCCATTCTTTGGACAGTACCATACTTTTTCTTTCCCCCGAATAATATTTTGTTTATGGCTGTGCTGGATCTTCATTGCTTTGAGCGGGCTTTCTCTCGTTGTGACAGGAAGGGGCTACTCTTGGTTGCAGTGCGAGGGCTTCTGACTGAGGTGGCTTCTCCTGTTGTGGAGCATGGGCTCTAGGCCGCGCAGGCTCCGGTGGAGGCAGCACTTGGGCTCAGTAGTTGCAGCTCCCTGGCTCTAGAGCACAGGCTCAGTAGTTGTGGCACACGGGCTTGGTTGTTCCACAGCTTATGGGATCCTCCTGGACCAGGGATTGAACCTGTGTCTCCTGCATTGGCAGGTGGATTCTTTATCACTGAGCCACCAGGGAAGCCCGACGCACTTTCTTGATTATGTAGCTTTGTAGTAACTTTTGAGGTCAGATAGTGTCGGTCCTCTGATTTTGTTCTCATTCAGTATTGAGTTGGTTGCTCTAGGTCTCTTGTCTCACCTTGTAAACTTTATAATTAGTCTGTTGCTGGGATTTTGATTAGGATTGTGTTGAACTTAGAGATCAAGTTGAGAAGAACTGACATCTTGATAATAGTGAGTCTTCCCATCTGTGAACGTGGACTGCTTTTCCATTTATTTAGTTTTTTATTTTGATTCATCAAAGTTTTGGAATTTTCTTCATCAGAGTTTTGGAATTTTCTTCCTACAGCTGTTGTAAATATTTTGTTAGATTTATACTTAATTCTCTTTTTTGGAGGGGAAAGTGAAAAGTGAAGTCACTCAGTCGTGTCTGTTTGCTACCCCATGGATTGCAGCCTGCCAGGCTCCTCAGTCCATGGAATTTTCCAGGCAAGAGTACTGGAGTGGGGTGCCATTTTTGAGGGGGGAGGGGTACGCTAATGTAAATAATACTGTGTTTCAAATTTCAAATTTCACTTGTTCGTTTCAGATGTATAGGAAAGTGATAGATTTTGTATATCAGTCTTGCATAATCGCTCATTAAATACAGGAGTTTTTCAAGAAGCCAAGCCCACAAAGAGAGACCACCGTTCTGTGTGTATCTCGAGCTGAAATAGTTTTTTTTAAAGAGGTCAGGGAGTATCCCTCTGGTGCGGGGGAAGTCAACATAGAAGGTCAAGTCAGAGTGTCATGAGGTCACACCCTTTTAGTGCTCTGTGTAGGAGACTGGAGCTGTCAGAGCAGCTGCCAGGAAGGATGCTTTCCCATTGGACCCGGGGTTCTTATTTAGGAAAGACTGCTTTTCCAGAAAGAGGAGGAGGGGAAACACTGAAATACATGTGCCTTTTAAAAAGTTTAGAACGATATCGAAAGAAAGGGAAAAATGCCATCTGCTTCCCATTTCTGAGAAAGGATACACTAAAAAAGCTAGAAATTAAACTCGATCTGTACAGTTGAGGTCAGAGTGTAGTCATTTCCCATTTTTCCTGACATGTCTTTAAACTGTGGTGACAGGCTCCCCTTTCCCGGCATGAGAGGACAGTTGTTAATGTGCATGTTAAAATTTTATTTTATTTTTGTGCTGTTGAGCAAAATTTAGACTTCCTAACACTTGTTTTATTTAAGAATCATTTTTGTTAAATGCTTTAATTATTATTAATCAAAACTTTACATATTTAAGCATTTTCCAGTAATTTTTAACAATTTCAAGCAATTCGGAGAACCTGCTGTGTGGTGATTATATATTTTTTATTTCGTAAATGAGGATAGTAAGACATAAGTGTTCTGAAATTAACATTTATTGTCATCTAATATAGTGTATAATTTACTTCTTTTTATTGTGTATTATCTGACTACCCCTGGTAGGCTGTCAGGTCCTGGTCGACAGCAGTCTTCACCTGTTCTGTACACGGATGGATCTTGGGAGCTTAGAGTTATCTTAGGGGCACGATATCAGTGTTCAGTGACTGTTTCTTTGAATGAATGAGTACATGAAGAGCCCAGCAGCAGACACTGTTTAGGTCTCTACTCAAGTGTGCTGCTAACACGTTGTCCCTGAGTTGGACATCCCGCTTAGTGATAAGTCATTGGTGTTGCCAAACAGATCTACGGGAGCTGCCCCTGAAGGCTGTTCCCTGAGTCATTGGAGGCAGTACTGAAGCACCCAGTGTCAGATAAACCACTCCTTGTGCAGTGGGAGTGGGAGTGAGGCTGGAAGCAGGACTGTGCTCCATGGAGGAGCTCTTCCCGTGGAGCCAGGAAGCCTGGGGGAGGGTGGACTCCTCCCCCCACCCTCCATGCCACATAGTTCAGCAGGGGAAGCAAGAAGCTCAGGTCACCCCAAAGCCTGCCATCAGAAAGAAACTGTGGACTTTCTGATGTATGTCTCTGTAGACATATTCCTTACCGATGTGGCTGTATATTTTATTGTTTGTTAACTCACAGGGGGTTTACTGTACAGGTGGTTTTGTAGTCTGGCTTTTCTCCTAACATGTTGTGTGCATCTTAGGCCTTTTGGACAGTGATTCACAGTATCACGTTTGTTCACTGTGTGTTAGTATTCCATTGTGTTTCATATCTTCATTCATGAGTTCAGCAAGGTTTCTGAGGGCCAATATGTGCCAGGCACTGGTTGAGGATGCTGAGGTTCCCAGACAGACAAGTTTACTGTTGTCATGGAGCTTATAGTTTAGAAGGGAAGGTGATACCTGAGCACGTAAGTATGTAAGAATTTCAGAGAGTTGTCAGGGGGAAATAGAACAGAATACTCAGCTGTGATCACTTGAAGTGGGTTGATGATGAAGGCCTTCCTTAGAGCATTTGAGCTGAGATCTGAATGATGAAGAACAACTGCATGAGGATATGGGGGAATATTTTAGGCAGAAGGAATAACAAGTGCAAGTGCCCCGAGGCAGGAATGCATTTGGTTTGAGAAACAAAATAGACAACAACATGGCTGGAACAGAGTGGACCTGGGAAAATTGGGATAGGTAGGGGCTAGATCTTGAGGTCCTTTGTCGGCACCAAGGCTTGGGATTTTTTGAGTAACCAGAAGTCACTGGAAGGTGGACTTTGAGGAAGTGATGGGCATAATGTGGATTTTTTTATTTGCAGAGCTGTCCTCTGGCTGCTCTGTGACTGACAGGGAGACCAGTCCGAGGCTGTTGCAGTGATTGGCAATCTTGGTGAGAGACAATGGAAGCAGTGAAGAGGAGAAAAGTGGGGTGACTTTTGAAGGTGGAGGTGTCAGAACTCTCGGGATTGGATGTGGGGGCAGCATCACGAAGGATTCCTCGTTTGTAGCCTCAGCTGCTGCATTGCTGTTGGTGCTCATAATTGAGACCAAGGAGGCTGAAGGCAGGGTGTCAGGAGTTCTCTTCAGCTGTATCGATTTGGGATGTTTCTCAGACACTGCAGTGGCTGTGCCGAGTAGACCATTGTCTAGAAGGCTGAGCGAGGTCTTGTCTGGAGACATAAATTGGAGAGCTGTTAGACGCGGTGAGATCACTTGGGGGCAAAAGATGGATGGAGAAGGGGTGAGGTAAGCTCTGGGTGGAGCAGGAGGAGCCAGCCAGGAGGACTGTGGAGAGCCAGGGAGCAGTGGTGCACCGGGTAAGGTGGAGCAGGAGGAGCCCGCCAGGAGGACTGTGGGAGCCAGGGAGCAGTGGTGCACCGGGTAAGGTGGAGCAGGAGGAGCCCGCCAGGAGGACTGTGGGAGCCAGGGAGCAGTGGTGCACCGGGTAAGGTGGGCCTCAAGGAGGACTGCACCAGTTTTTGGTTTGCTGCTGTAACAAATCACCACAAACGTAGTGGCTTAAAACAGCACAGATTTATCATCTTCGAGTTCTGCGGGTCACACGTCTGACAGGGGTCCCCCTGGGCTGAAATCAAGGTGTGGGCAGGCTGTGTTCCTTTGTGGGGCTCCAGGGGAGACTCCCTGGCCTGTTCCGCCTGTAGAGGCTGCTCACATGCCTTGTCTTGTGGCCTCCGTCTCCTGTATGGAGCTGTCACTGCAGACTCTGTGACCCTCCTTGTGTTGTCACATCTCTTTCCCCATCTCCAACCTCTCTTGCCTTCCTTTTCCAGTTGTAAGGACTCTTGTGGTTCCATGGGGTCCACCCCGACAGTCCAGAGTCCCTTCCCTATTTTAAGGTCAGCTGATAGGCAGCTTAATTTTTCTGTATTTACAGGAGCTGGTGAGTTGAATGTGGCTCTTTTGGGGGGGAGTGACTCTGTTCTTTTTACCTCAGAGGACATAGTCAGGAGGTGGCTGCGAAGTCCAGTTAGGTGGGGAATGGAGCTGTGACCCCTGGGTTTGGGCACCAGAAAGCTCCGAGTCACCCTGGCGAATGAAGCCAGTGAAATGTGGGTTGCAAGCAAATGCGGCAAGGACTTGGGGATGGCAGGTGTTAAGGATCCTCCTGGGAATTTTGCTGCGAATGAGAGAAAGTTGTGGCATGAATTCAAGATAGATGCGCAGAATGGGAGCCCTGATGTAGCACTGGGTGCGGAGACGCCTCTCTCAGGACGGCATTGAGTGTGGGTCACCCGAGCGAAGAACCCAGAGTCAGATCAAGAAGTGGTTTGCAGAGATGGAGATATCTGAAGAAAGCAATAATGCGGTTATTTTGAAATAAGCAGCAGAACTCTCTGACTGTTGCCTGCCCTGCGTCAGTGGACAGAACCCTTGTCAGTGGCTGTGGCATGGCCCTCTGCCCACCATTTCAGATGCTTTGTCACCCCACGAGTGGTCGCCCCTGTTTCTGAAGTCAGTGTGGAAGTCTGCCTTTCCTCTCTTGGGGACCAGCTGTGGTCAGGCCACGACGCAGTGCCTCGGGGGGAGAGTGTGTCCGGCATGCAGGGAAGCCACAGTCCTTTTCTGTCCTTCCTTTACTTCATTAGGTTTTAATGATATTCATACTCAACAGTGTTTATCGAACACTAGGCTCAGGGGAAAATGGGGGTGAATAAGACAGATCCCTGCCCTGTGGAGCTTGCCTTCTCAAAGCTGACCGTCTCAAAGCTGACCTCTTCCTGGAGGCAAGGCACTGAGCTTGTGTGGTCCGCACTCTCCTGCACGTCTCGGTCTCTGACCAGCTGCGGACCCTCAGTTTACCTTGGAACTGTGGCCGCCTGCTGCTCCTTACCCACAGCTGCCCATTGTATCGCAGCACTTATGAGCTAATCCCTGGTTACCACGAGTGCCTCTGCTCAGAGAGCCCCTCCCTCCCTCTTCCAGCTTAAATTCTAGCGTTCATAGTACATCATTGCTTTTCCTTTTTTAAATTAGTCGATTAATTTGTGTGTGTGTGTGGCTGTGCTAGGTTTTCATTGCTGTGGTCCAGCTTTGTGTAGTTGTGGCATGGGGGCTTCTCTCGTTGCAGTGACTTCTCTTGTTGCGGAGCACGGGCTCTAGGGTGCACGGGCTTCAATAGTTGAGGCTCGTGGGCTCGGTAGTTGTGACTCACTGGCTTAGTTGCTCCAAGGCACGTGGAATCTTCCCAGACCAGGGATCGAACCTGTGTCCCCACATTGGTAGACGGATTCTTCACCCCTGGACCACCAAGGAAGTCCCATCATCACGCTCTTAACAGATCTTTCCTGCCCATCTTCTGGATGGACAGATCTCCATCCAGAGTAGACCCTGTCCCCTGGCTTCTGTATGCCCTCTCCCAGCAGTGCAGTGTTGCTGGAGAAAAATAAGGTGAAGGATCAGGCTTCTCTCTCAGTGTAAATTTTTGATCCCCAGCTTCAAGTGGGTGGTGTCCCCTGCCTACCGTGTTCTAGGATCCACCTCCAGCTCCTTGTATTCTCACTCTTCACCACTGCGTCATACTGTCTGCTTTCTTCATGATAAACCACCCCTTCACCATCACCACCCCACTGCCTCTCAGCCCCTGAATCCACTTGTATTAGCAAATACAAGGCAGTGGTGGGCCTGCGCACCCCACACAGGCCAGGGCTGTGTCTTCCTTCCTCCTGTCGGAGGCTAGTCTGTTCCTGTGAGCTCTGGACTGGTCCTCTCTTGTCTCAGGGACTTCAGTCCAGTGGTGGTTTCGCCTTCTCCTGCATCGTTGGTCCCTCTACTTCTACCAGATCATTCAGATTTGTGTGCTGAGGTCTTCTGGGTGTGCTCCGTCTGCAGCAGAAAGTAAATAGCCCCCTTTCCATCAGTTTGTTTTCAGTCGCTCAGTTATGTCTGACTCTCTGCAACCCCATGGACTACAGCACGCCAGGCTTCCCTGTCCTTCACCATCTCCCGGAGCTTGCTCAAACTCATGTCCATTGAGTCAGTGAGGCCATCCAGCCATCTCATCATCTATTGTCCCCTTCTCCTCCTGCCTTCAATCTTTCCCAGCATCAGAGTCTTTTCCAGTGAGTTGGCTCTTTGCATCAGGTGGCCAAAGGATTGGAGTTTTAGCCTCTGCATCAGTTCCTCCAATGCATATTTAAGGTTGATTTCCTTTAGGATTGATGGATTTGATCTCATTGCAGTCCAAGGGACTCCCAAGAGTCTTCTCCAACACCATAGTTTGAAGGTATCAGTTCAGTGCTCAGCCTTCTTTATGGTCTAACTCTCAAATCCATACATGACTACTGGAAAAACCATCAGTAGCCCCATTGAAAAGCTTCAACACCAAAGCTTCTCAATAAAGTAATCCACGTATTTCCTCTACTTTATTGGTTTCCAGTTACACTTCGCCTGTTCTTGTCCAGCCTTTCTCTATCCCCCTCCCCGCAACTGTCCATGTTTTCCAGTCTCAGACAAATTGCCAAACCCAGTGGACATGGTCGTCATCTTGTGCAACCTCTTAACAGCTTTCAACATGGTTGCCCCCAAGATGCTTCTCTGTGATGACACCTTGTTCTGTATGTTCCTCTGGTCACCTCCTCTCAGCCCTGAGGTCAGGTCTTCATTCTCAGTCAGCCTTTCAGGGGTGACGTTCCTTAGGCTTCTTCCCTCAACGTCTCTTTTCACACGGCACTCTCTTTCTGAGTAGTGTCGTCTCCTGACGTAGCTCAAATGCTGTCTGTATGTTGTCAGGTTAAGCCCTGGCTTTTCCTCAAACGTTGACTCTGATGCCTTGCACCTCAAACATCATCATCCGAAACGGAGCTTTGGATCGTTCCCCTGATCTCCGGCCTCAACCTTGCTCCTTGTCCTTCATTTCTGTCTCATCTCAAGAGCAAGTGTAGCCCCAGACCCTGTAGGGCAGCTCTTCTCCTGCCCCTCCCCCTCCCCTGCCGTCTCAGGGTTGCTCAGGCCCTTTTGCCTTTGAGTGAGGAAGCATGGATACCTTTTCATAGGCAGTTTTAAAGCAAACCAGTTGTACTGCAATAGTTACAAAAGTCTTATTGAAACAAAAGTTTTTGACACAGTGCTATGTGTGCGTCTTAAGTGTTCTTAAATAACAGATCTAGTAGTGGGTCTGTAACTGCCATACATTTGAAGTAGTGATACACACAAATGATACTTCACATAATGACATGTGTAATTGGGATTAAAAAACGTCTTGAGATTGAAGTAACAGGTTCAGCCTGTATTACTGAGTTGTCATGTACTCACAGTTAAACAAAATGCTGTACTGCAGTTGGAGGTTACTGATGTAAGGGTGTAGTTCTTTTCTCATCCGAGTTCATGGACTCCCCACCTTCGTTGTTTGATCTGCCCATTTCCCATTGTCACTGCCTGCCTGGGCCTCTGCCCTCCTCCAGAGGCAGTTGCCACAGCCAGCCCTTGGATCTTGGCTGTTAGGAGGCAAGGTTAGACTGTGACTGTGTTCACACGAGGACTGGAGCTCAGGAAGCTGCTGCCTGAGGAGGAGACCGAGTTAGCGCAGATCAGCTCCATGCATTCTCTGAACTAGTGGCTCACACATGGACTGCTGCTGACCCTTCACAGGGTGTTTAGAAATAAGTGACAGTGCTTCTGGCATGTCACAGTGAGTGTGTGGGGGGTGTATTCTGTGATCCTGTGCAAAATGGTAAAAGTTCCCTCCCCGAGAAGCTTGGAAAGCCCAGTGCCTGCTCCCACCCCCAGTCTTGTCTTTGTGATTCTTTCCCCTGGCTGCCTCTTAGTGTCACTTGGGCAGCTTTGTAAACATACCAGGGCCTGGGCCCCACCTCTGAGCAATTACACTGAGGCCTCTGGGGGTGGGGCCTAGGCTTGGGGTTTTAAAAGCTCCCTGGGAGATTCTAAAGTGCAGCCAGGTTGGGAATCACTGCCTTAAATCTTCTGTTGACTGCTTTCACAAGACGTCTTCACTGTAATTAAACAAATTGTGGTTAAAAGTAAGCAAAAGGAAATCTGGAGGGAGCATTTGTAATAGACAAGTGGGCTTTATTAAATGTACAATTACGTTATTAGACCACAGATCACTGGAACTGACACCTTGGAATTTGGATTAAAACTTTGAAGCCATGGATAGCATTCAGTCAGAGTCTGGTCGGGGCAGAGGTGGTCTGTTTCTGTTTTTTTTTTTTTCCCTGTAGCTTTCTTTATTCTTTTTTCCTTTCTGACTGTTCCAGCCTCATGCGATGAAACACCCATTTGTAACAGATCACTTTTTCTTTCCTTCTCATAGACCATCTCCACCAGGTAGATGCTCTCTTTTCTCTTCATACCTTAAGGTTCCTTGATGTCAGTTGCATTACCCACCCAGTCCCAAGACACTGTGACAGTGAGCATTTCTGATACAGTGGCCATCCACTTTGTAAAGACACTGTACTTTACAAGACCATCAGTTTCTGAGAAGCTTTAGTTGTTAGAAAACCTTATATTGTTGCCTTAGTCAGGGAAAGATTTGGGAAAAGGACCAAGAGGTTAGCTCAGACCTCATGGAGGGAGCTGTCTGGGTAGGTACTGGATACAAATGGTCTCTCATAACTTTCTTGATGATAATCTTACTGGTCTGAGGGCAGTTACGAGCATCCTCATTGCACATTCCCGTATTTCTTTTACTATTTCTCTCTGACACTGACATAATCTCACTCTCACTATGACAACACATTCCGTTTGATTTTTAAAATATTTTACAAATATATAGTGAAGATTAATCTTACTTTGCTTTCTAACTTTTACCAGAATAGTCATTTTCCTCCATGCCCACTCATTTATTTTCTTACTGTTTAATTTTTTTTTTTGATTATTCATCTGTACCGCTGATTTATCTGCTTGTGATTTTCTGTAAATTGATGCCAAGTTTTAATGGTTTAGCCTGTATCTTTTCACTCTTTTATGAGATTGCATTAGAATTACAATTTAATCTTTAATCAGGTTGACTTCTTTAATTTTTGAAATGTGGGCTGGAACTGTTCTGTGTATGTGAGTAAATGTTACATGCCTGTTATGTATGTGTGTGTGTCCTGTGTATATGGATAAGGATGAGGTGTGATTGTCAGAGCCCTTGGTAAACGTGAACCCAACTTCGTGAGTCATAGATACTAAGATGGTAAGAGCTAAGTTGCTGGGTCTGGCAGCCTCTGCTTCTCTTGGTCAGGGTACCGCCAGCACTAAGCGTTTTGTTTAGGGAAACGGAAGTAGTTGGTGTTCCGTAAGTGTTCATTCAGGGAAGCAGAACTACTGTGAGTGTTACGGAATAAGGGATTTATTTATTACAGAAGGAGTTTGTATAATCTTTGGAAAAGTTGAAAAAAACAGGGCCCAGAGGAGGAATTAGAAGGTGAGAGAAGGGTCATGAGCCACTTGCTGCAACACTGGGGTGGGTGGCCCAGGCAGCCTGTGGGGCTCAAGAGCCCCCTGGGGGCGGGGCTCTCCTTTCCTAGGTCTGCTTCCCATCTGCAGGTGTTGGGGAAATGAAGGTGGTCTCCAAGAAGGAAACAGGGGAAACAGGTAGACAGACTGAAACAGTTCCTGTCACCACCTGTAACCACACAGGCCTTCGGAAAGTGGACTTTGTTCTATTTTCGCTTTTAAATCTCGGGCAGACTCAGGGAACGGGATCCTGGGAAACTGCAGCTGATCCACATTGATGGAGATAAACTCTGCCACAGTGAGAGTTGCACAGCTCTTTGACTGTCTAGAAAGTACTCTTGGTATGTGAACTGTGTCTCAATAAAGCTGTTATTTAAACAGTACTGCCACAGGTGGAAAACGCTAAAGCAAAGCCAGGAAATAATTGGTGCAAGGGTCAGGATAGTGGTTACCTTTGGGAGAGAGGAGAGGTTGTGAAAAGGAGTTTTGGATGTTAAAAAAAATTTTCCCCTTGTTATGGGTGGGAGTGGGGGGTTCCTACCAGTGTTTTCTTCAGTATTGTATAGCCTGTAAATACATATTCTGCAAAACACACAGAAGACATGAATTCACAATCCAATGTGGTGGGCAATGAAATCGGTGCCCTTTGTAAGGTAGGGGGCACAGTATGCTGTAGTCTACATTTTCTAGTTTTTTAATGGTTGGAAGATGTTCGCATGGCTGATGTAAGTGCTCCTTCCGGAGATCCGGAAGCTTCAGTAGTCACTGCTTCCTGTCAGTTTCCATCTGTGTCGCTCTAAACTGGAGGGCTGTCCCTGCGTTCTGGTTTCTAACAAGGTCTTCAGGTCACCTGACAGGTCTGTGAGTGAGTTTTGAAAATAGGTTAATGGGGTATTTCTGTCACTTTTCACTGTATACATTTGATTTTAACATTTGAATTAAGATTTCTTTGTGCTCAAAAGTACATTTTACAGATACAGTAAAACTTTCATATCAAATCCTTTTTGATAATCTGAGAAATCAAAACATTCTCATCATCTCACTTATTGGAAGATGCCTTTATCTACTCTTCATTTACATGGAGTCACTTTTCATTTGAATGTTTGTTATGGCTCTTTTATTCTCTTTGTAATGAGGAAGCAATTGCCCAAATAAAGATATGCAGCTTTCCTGCCTGGGGCTGTAGTTGTACCACAGTTAGGAAATGGATGTGAAGGTTTTTGTAAAAGTTCAAAAACAAAGTATCTTATACCATTTGTATGCAAAGACTAGAAAAATGTTTGCTGTAGTTATATAGACTTTTAGCTTCTTCTCTTTGTGTAGAACTAAATATATATATATATATGTATAGTTTTTTTTTTTTTAATGAGATGATTTAACTCCTTAACTAACAGGAGCCCTTGAACAAGTGATTTCTACGTGAGTTGAATTTTTATAACACAAATGCTTGTTAGATTACTTAGAGTCTTTCTCAACTATTTGTCTTTCCCATTCTATTGTTTTCCTCTGTTTCTTTGCATTGATCACTGAGGAAGGCTTTCTTATCTCTCCTTGCTATTCTTTGGAACTGTGCATTCAAATGGGTATGTCTTTCCTTTTCTCCTTTGCCTTTCACTTCCCTTTTTCTAACAGCTATTTTTAAGGCCTCCTCAGACAACCATTTTGCCTTTTTTCATTTCTTTTTCTTGGAGATGGTCTTGATCCCTGCCTCCTGTACAATGTCATGCACAAAGATGGGCACGATAAAGGACAGAAATAGTAGGGACCTAACAGAAGCAGAAGATACTAAGAAGAGGTGGCAGGCATACACAGAAGAACTATACAAAAAAGATCTTCACAACCCAGAAAATCACGATGGTTTGATCACTCACCTAGAGCCAGACATCCTGGAATGTTATGGCAGAAAGTGAAGAAGAACTAAAGAGCTTCTTGATGAAAGTGAAAGAGGAGAGTGAAAAAGTTGGCTTAAAGCTCCACATTAAGAAAACGACGATCATGGCATCTGGTCCCATCACTTCATGGCAAATAGATGGGGAAGCAATGGAAACAGTGTCAGACTTTATTTTTTTGGGCTGCAAAATCACTGCAGATGGTGACTACAGCCATGAAATTCAAAGACACATGCTCCTTGGAAGAAAAGTTATGACCAACCTAGACAGCTAAAAAAAAGAGACATTATTCCGCCAACAAAGGTCCGTCTAGGCAAAACTATGATTTTTCCAGTAGTCATGTATGGATGTGAGAGTTGGACCATAAAGAAAGCTGAGCACCAAAGAACTGATGCTTTTGAGAAGATTCTTGAGGATCCCTTGGACTGCAAGGAGATCCAACCAGTCCATCCTAAAGGAAAGCAGTCCTGAATGTTCATTGGAAGGAGTGATGCTGAAGCTGAAACTCCAATACTTTGGCCACCTGATGTGAAGAACTGACTCATTTGAAAAGTTGGACCATAAAGAAAGCTGAGCACCAAAGAACTGATGCTTTTGAGAAGATTCTTGAGGATCCCTTGGACTGCAAGGAGATCCAACCAGTCCATCCTAAAGGAAAGCAGTCCTGAATGTTCATTGGAAGGAGTGATGCTGAAGCTGAAACTCCAATACTTTGGCCACCTGATGTGAAGAACTGACTCATTTGAAAAGACCCTGATGCTGGGAAAGATTGAAGGCGGGAGGAGAAGGGGACAGCAGAGATGGTTGGATGGCATCACCGACTCAATGGACATGAGTCTGAGTAAACTCCAGGAGTTGGTGATGGACAGGGAGGCCTGGCATGCTGCAGTCCATGGGGTCGCAAAGAGTCAGACACGACTGAGTGACTGAACTGAACTGAAACTATCTGTAAAACTTCAGAGACACATTTGTTACCTAATGACCTGACAGTTTGAGTCAAATGTCACTCTTTATAGTTTTCCATTAAGAAATATATTTTTGATAAATTTTATAAACCAGTTAATTAAGCATCATGTCTGTTAGTCTTTTTGTTGAGTAATTTGAGTGCCTACTGTGTGCCCATGTCCTGAGGTAAGCCTGGGCCATTCAGAAGTAAATAGAAGGTAATCAAACCCACTCCACGAGAATCTCACAGACAGAGGAGCCTAGTGGTCCATAGGGTCACAGAGTTGAGCATGACTGAGTGAGCACAAAAGGTGGTCCCAGTCACATAGGGAAGACTCACATATGGTGTAATTGCAGTGTGGTATGATAGGGATATAATGAAATTGTGAAGTGTGTATAAGATAAATTTGAGACATGTAATGTCTCATTACATGTGGATGTTTTATAAAATATGACACAAAGTCTCTATTTTGAAGATGATTGTGAGTTTGCTGGACAAAGAGAATCAGCTGGAAAACTTTCCCGGCTGAAGGAACCCCATGAGTAAGGGAGTGGAAGAAGGCAGGAGTTTGACTTCTTTGAGTAGGTAGGTGTGGCTGGCTTAGGGTTTAAGGAAGAGTTTTAGATGATTTAAGGTTAGTGAAGTAGGCAATAGCCAGCTCACAGAAAGCCCTGTTTGCCACTCTGGGTTTACATTTTTACCTTGTAAGTAATCAGGATCACTTGAAATGTTTTAATCAGAAAAGTAGGATGATCACATTTTCATTTTCCACAGTCATTTTGTAGATAGATAGTTTAGAGAATGGTTTGGAGGGAAGTTGGGAATTGGGGAGGAATCCTTCCCAGAGCTAATAAAGGCCTGTTTTAATGCAGTGGCAGTAGGGAAGGATCTGACCAGAGAGCTGGAATCAGTAGGATTCATCATGACCTCAAAGATGTGATGGAGAAAGGAGAATTACTGAGATTCTGGTTTGAATGATAATGGTATGTAGATAAGGAAAGGCAGAAAGAAAAATAGGTTTGAGGAGGTATTGAAATTATATTTGTATAGTTGAGCTTAGAGAGTGCCTGCAGAACATTTAGGAAGAGAGCTTAGAAGGTGATTGAATATAGACCTGGGAACTCAAGAGAGAGCTGGAAGAAGCTGACAGAACAGGTGAAATCTCCCAAGGAGAGCAGGGAGAATGAGAGGCAAGAGGTCCTAGAAATGAGCCGTTTACCTCATCTTCTCTGGAGCATGAGACTGAATAAGGGAAATGGGAAGGAAATTGAGCTTGTAAAAGAGACTCGAAGGGCTTGTTGAAGAGGAATAGAACTTGGGGGGTTATAGAAACCAGAGGAAGTCAGAATAGCAAGGAGAATGCCAGATTGCAAAATTATATGCATGCCAAGAAAGTATTTTTTGATGTATAAGAGATTAAGATACTCTTTAGAGGAGGAAATAGAGGGTTGTTTATTTAAATGAACTTGGGACAGTTGGCTTACCAGTTAAAAAATAAGGCTGTCTCATGTTATTGTTCAGTCACTATGTCTGAACTTTATATTGGAGACTTTATATCAAAATAAGTGAAAAGTAAATGTAAAAAGTAGAAACGATAACACACTAGAAGAAAATATGAGTCTATTTACACAGTGTTCAGTGTTCTTATCATGACATCAGAATTAGAAAAGAGAAGACTGATAAATTGTACTGCATATAAATTCACCATTTCTATGTGGTAAAGATGCTGAAGCTGAATCTCCCATACTTTGGCCACCTGATACGAAGAGCCAACTCACTGGAAAAGACCCTGATGCTGGGAAACATTGAGGGCAGAAGCAGAAGGAAGCGACAGAGGATGAGATGGTTGGAGGGCATCACCAACTCAATGAATATGAGTTTGAGCAAACTCCAGGAGATAGGAAAGGACAAGGAATCCTGGCATTCTGTAGTCCATGGGGCGGCAAAAGAGTGGGCCACAACTGAGTGACTAAACAACAAAGATATGATAAAATTAAAATGTAAATGGGAAACTAGGAGAAGTATTTGTCACATATTTGACAGAAGTTTAATATCCTTGATACATAAAAGATCTATCAATAAAATGAGTGACTGGAGATTTTAGTTAAGCAGTGATGAGTAGTTGGTTAAGCAGTTACTTACTGAAGATGTATTTCTCTTCCTTCCAAAATTCTGGTGAAATGACAGAAAAGAATCACAAAATATAAACTCACAACAATAGAAAATATGGGAATGGGGAAATTTTTTGTTAGTGGTAGACTAAGCAGTTGCTCCCTCTTTCCTGTTGTTAGGAAAGCTGAATACATTTTAAAACAAAATTTGTTTGAAGGTAATAGAGGTAACAAGAACAGTGAAGATTTGTGGGACTGAGATCCGGGGAGTAAGGAAGCTCATAGATGTGAGACCAGATTTGCATCTGCTTCTGCCCTGGAAGAGTCTTCCGATTCAAGACGAGGCCAGCCAATGAGAAGTTGGGAAGCAGAAGAGATTATAATAGACTCATAGAACTGAAGGGTGGAGGGCAAAAAATTATAAGTCAGGGAGGAAGGGGCCCTGGAAAACTCCTTAGGCTTTGAGTCCCAAAGGCCTATGTCCTGGAATAGTGATTTTCCAGAAGTACTGATGTTGAACTTCAAATCCTCTGAGTCCTTGATTGGATCAAGGTGATCTTGACTGAACCAAATGCTATTTTTTTCTGGAAGAAGATAACATCACTTGGAGCCTCAAATAATTTCTACATTTATTTACAATGTCTGAAACTTACCCACCAAATGAGAATTTAGGACAGTTTGACTGAAAATCAAGACTATTTAAATGGATTCTCAGGGACTCAGATAATGGAGTAATTATACACCTTCAGTTCAGTTCAGTCGCTCAGTCGTGTCCAACTGTTTGCAACCCCATGAACTGCAGCACGCCTGCCTCCCTGTTCATCACCAACTCCTGGAGTTCACCCAAACTCATGTCCATCGAGTCGGTGATGCCATCCAGCCATCTCATCCTCTGTCGTCCCCTTCTCCTCCTGCCCCCAATCCCTCCCAGCATCAGTCTTTTCCAATGAGTCAACTCTTCACATGAGGTGGCCAAAGTATTAGAGTTTCAGCTTCAGCATCAGTCCTTCCAAAGAATACCGAGGACTGATCTCCTTCAGAATGGACTGGTTGGATCTCCTTGCAGTCCAAGGGACTCTCAAGAGTCTTCTCCAACACCACAGTTCAAAAGCATCAATTCTTCGGCACTCAGCTTTCTTCACAGTCCAACTTTCACATCCATACATGACCACTGGAAAAACCATAGCCTTGACTAGACGGACCTTTGTTGGCAAAGTAATATCTCTGCTTTTGAATATGCTATCTAGATTTGTCATAACTTTCCTTCCAAGGAGTAAGCGTCTTTTAATTTCATGGCTGCAGTCACCATCTGCAGTGATTTTGGAGCCCAAAAAAATAAAGTCTGACACTGTTTCCACTGTTTCCCCATCTATTTGTCATTCACATCCATACATGACCACTGGAAAAACCATAGCCTTGACTAGATGGACCTTTGTTGGCAAAGTAATGTCTCTGCTTTTCAATATGCTATCTAGGTTGGTCATAACTTTCCTTCCAAGGAGTAAGCATCTTGTAATTTCATGGCTGCAGTCACCATCTGCAATGATTTTGGAGCCCAAAAAAATAAAGTCTGTCACTGTTTCCATTGTTTCCCCATCCATTTCCCATGAAGTGGTGGGACCAGATGCCATGATCTTAGTTTTCTGAATGGTGAGCTTTAAGCCAACTTTTTCACTCTTTAGTCATTAAGTAAATGCAAATTGCAAATTAAAAACCACAATGAGATACCAGTTCACACCCATACCCAACCAAGGTCACAGCTCCCATCCTTCTTAGAACTGGTCATACAGTCAACTAGGAGTTAATCCTGTACTCTTCTTTTCCCACCCAGACAGTTGATCCCTAGATGTCCTCATGGCATAGATTATTTTTAACATTTAAAAATTTATTGACAACTATTGAGAAAAATGTTTCAAAACTAGGGTGAGAATTCACACTCATGACTTTCAGTTCCATGTTGGACCCTTTTGGAGGCTGAAAGATTCCTTGGCAGGTCATTTCCAACGTGAGAATACTCTCTGCAGTAAGCCAGCAGAAGGTCATCCACCCCTTTTGCGTTCTTCCACTGGCTGAGAATTTGTTTTCTTCCATGCATTCATAAAGAGAGGGTGCCCTTGGTCAGAGTCAGCCAATATTTATATTGACCAGCCTGAGATCAAGAGCTGGACAACAGATGTTGAGAACAGAAGAGCATCTGGAAAAAGACCAGGATCAACACTAAGGCCTAATCTCTAACCACTCACATCTAGAGGAGCTACCTAGCGTGAATCGGCTGCTGGGTTCTCCTGTTAGTCGTTGGATGCTTTCCCATGCTGGTTCTTAATTTAACCCAGAGGTGATTTATCCAGAGTAGCCCTTTCTTTTCCCCCAAGTATTGACTGGGGTGGGAGATGGGGAACAGAGTCCATTGTTTGCTGTGAGTTTTCTAGCAAATGTCTATCATTCTGTCATTTTTGAGATTGCATCCAAGTACTGCATTTCGGACTCTTCTGTTGACCATGATGGCTACTCCATTTCTTCTGAGGGATTCCTGCCCACAGTAGTAGATATAATGGTCATCTGAGTTAAATTCACCCATTCCAGTCCATTTTAGTTTGCTGATTCCTAGAATGTCGACGTTCACTCTTGCCATCTCCTGTTTGACCACTTCCAATTTGCCTTGATTCATGGACCTGACATTCCAGGTTCCTATGCAATATTGCTCTTTATAGCATCGAACCTTGCTTCTATCACCAGTCACATCCACAGCTGGGTATTGTTTTTGCTTTGGCTCCATCCCTTCATTCTTTCTGGAGTTATTTCTCCACTGATCTCCAGGAGCATATTGGGCACCTACTGACCTGGGGAGTTCCTCTTTCAGTATCCTATACTGTTCATGGGGTTCTCAAGGCAAGAATACTGAAGTGGTTTGCCATTCCCTTCTGCAGTGGACCACATTGTGTCAGACCTCTTCACCATGACTCGCCCGTCTTAGGTGGCCCCACATGGCATGGCTTAGTTTCATTGAATTATACAAGGCTGTGGTCCATGTGATTATATTGACTAGTTTTCTGTGATTATGGTTTGTGTGTCTGCCCTCTGATGACTCTTGCAACACCTACCATCTTACTTGGGTTTCTCTTACTTTGGACATGGGGCTGCTCCAGCAAAGCATAGCCACTGCTCCTTACCTCGGATGAGGGGTATCTCCTCACAGACACCTCACCTGACCTTGAACGTGGAGTAGCTCCTCTCAGCCTTCCTGTGCCCATCACACAGTATATAATATGTTTAAAGAAATCAAAGACAAGATTAATAATCAGGGAATTGGAACTTAAATGTAAATTCCAGCTTACCAGGGGATGTGGGAGGGAGGGAGGGATAAATTGGGAGATTGGGATTGACATATACACATTACTCTGTATGAAATAGATAATTTATAAGAGACTGCTATATAGTACAGGGAACTCTACTTAATACTCTGTAATGGCCTGTATGGGAAAATAATTTTAAAAAAGTGGATATATTGATTCACTTTGCTCTACACCAGAAACTAACATAACATTATAAATCAATTATACTCCAATAAAAATTAAAAAAAATGTAAGTTCTAGAATTGAAGGACTATAACTAAATTAATTGAGATTAAGATCTTGATAGATGGGTTTAACAGTAGATTAGTAGTAGATAATAAATTGAAAATGAATATTTAGAATGATAAAATATACAGAGAAAAATGGATGGGAAATATGTAAAAGATTCTAAGAGACATAGGATTCAGTGAGAATATTTAACAAGTGAGTAGTTGAAATCCCAATAGGAAGGAAAGGAAGAATAGTGTATAATCTGTATTTGGAAAGATGATGACTGAAAATTCTGTGCAACATACAAACCTCAAATCACAGATTTAAGAAATACTGTAGACCCCACACCAGATAAAGTCAACTAAAATCTCACTGAAATTTAAGATTGCTGAAAACCAAAAATAATGAGAAAATCTTAAAAAATAGTTAGAGAAGAATTATATATTACAATCAAAAGGGCAATAAGACTGACAGCTGATTTTTCAGCACAAGCAATAGAAGTCAAAAGGCAGTGGATCAGTACTTCTGAAATGTAAACAAGAATGTAAACTGCCAGACTGAAATTTTATACCCAGCAAAGCATTCTCCAAAAGAGAAGGCAAAAGTATCTTTTTGGACCAACAAAATGGAGAGAATTAATGCACACCAGACGTGCACTAAAGGGGAGTAATAATAAAGATTCTTCTTTGGGCAGAAGGAAAACTGATCCTGCGTGGCAGCTTTAAGATATAGGAAAAAGTGGAGACCAAAGAGGGTAAATGCAAATGAATGTTGATGTATAAAACAGCAATGATAATTTAATGTCTTATGTGGTTTAAAATATATATATGTGGTTTAAAACTGTAATAATAGCATATAAGTTGTGGAGATGTAAATAGAGTTAGTATCCTGTTGTCTTTGCATTGTTCAGGAGGTGGTAAAATTTTAATTTAGTGCAGACTTTGATAAGTCAAGGCTGCATGTTGTAGTTGCTAGGATATTCATTAAAAGAACAATAAAAGAATATATATCTACTAAACTAATAGAAGGGGATATAGAGGAGAAGGAGAGGTAGTTAGTAGTACTAACTTGATTAATCCTAAAGAAGACAGGTAGACAGAAGAGGAACAGAGTATATGAGGATATTAGGAAGCAAACAATAAGATGATAGATTTATACCCAGGATATCAATAATTATACTAAATAAAGTGAACTAAAAATTTCAGTTAAAAACAAAGATTGAGAAGTTAAAATTTTAAAAAGTGGATTTCACAACTTTGTACTGCTTCTAAGGATGTATACAAGTGGAAAGTAAAATGGAAAAGGACATATCACTCAAACACTAACCAGTAGAAGACTGGTGTACCTATGTTAGTAAAATGGAAGTTAGGGCAGGAAAAGCATTATTGGAAATAGAGACATTTCAAAATGATGAAATACTCAGTTCATTAGTTCTACATCTGTATGTGCCTAAGAACATGGTGTCAAAATACACAAGGGAAAAATTGGCAAAACTAGCAAAGGATAGACAAATCTACAATCATAGTGGGGGTTTTTAGTACAGTTTACTAACTAATGGAGTAAACAGAGAATCACTAAGGAGGATGTTGTTCAGTCGCTCAGCTGTGTTTGTCTTTTTGTGACCCCATGGACTGCAGCACGCCAGGCTTCTCTGTCCTTCACCATCTCCCAAAGCTTTCTCAAACTCATGTCCATTGAGTCAGTGATGCCATCCAACCATCTCACCCTCTGTCATCCCCTTCTCCTCCTGCCTTTAATCTTTGCCAGCATCAGGATCTTTTCCAAGGAGTCGCTTCTTTGCATTGCCAAAGTATTGAAGTTTCAGCTTCAGCATCAGTCTGTCTAATGAATATTCAGGATTGATTTTCTTTAGGATTGACTGGTTTGAGGATATAGAAGATCTCAATAACACACTTAACAAGCTTGACCTAATTGAGATCACAGTGGGTTTGCCAGTAGATTAGATATAGGAGAGGACTAGGAGATTGAAAACAACAAATATTGAAAATGAAACATGAAATATGAAGGACTCTACACCCATAACTGTTAGATTATACATGCTTTTATATACACATGGAACATTTATCAAAATTGCTTATCTATAAAGCAAGTGTTGACAAATTTCAGAATATTTAAATCAGTATCAGACTTATTACAAAAATAGGTCTACTGTTTGAAAAATCCATCAGACATCACTGAGTTAATAGGGTAAAACAGAAAAATACTGTGATACTGTCAATTGATGTTGGTAAAACTCAGCATCCATTCCAAGTGAAATCCCTTAACACATTATGAGGAAAAAGTAGCTTCTTTAATTTGATAGAGGTTACTTAAAAGAATCCTTTAACAAAAATCATGTTTAATGGTAAAGTGTTGAAAGTTTTCCTTCTGAGACTGGGAATAGAAAGAAGTTAACTTTACCATTACTGTTAATGACTTTTCTTTAGATACTACCTATTTCAATACAACAAGAAAAGTTTAAGGTACAAGAATCAGCAAGGAAAGAATAAAACTGTGGTTTTGTAGATGGCATGTGTATGTAGGGAAAAAACCTTATAACTTATTGTAATTAATAAGCAAGGCTGCAAGATTCAGAGTAACTCTGGACACAATTGCAATTTTGTATATCAGCAACAAAAAGTGAAGTAGAAATATCATTTGTGGTGGCATGCACAGTCCAATTTTACAGAATAAGTCTAACAAAATATAAGGCATCTGGAAAGGGAAAGATAAACACTGAGAGAAGTTAAAGGTCTAAATAAATAGATGGGTATACCATCTTATAGGAGAATCAATGCTGTAAGATGTTGCTGCTGCTGCTGCTAAGTCGCTTCAGTCGTGTACAACTCTGTGTGACCCCATAGACGGCAGCCCACCAGGCTCCCCTGTCCCTGGGATTCTCCAGGCAAGAGCACTGGAGTGTGTTGCCATTTCCTTCTCCAATGCATGAAAGTGAAAAGTGAAAGTGAAGTCACTCAGTCATGTCCGACTCTTAGAGACCCCATGGACTGCGGCCCACCAGGCTCCTCCGTCCATGGGATTTTCCAGGCAGGAGTGCTGGAGTGGGGTGCCACTGCCTTCTCCAATGTTGATTCTTCTGAAATTCAAACATGCCTTCATGTAGTATCAATAAAAATGCCTGCAGTTGTTTCCTTGATGAACTTGTCAAACTGATATTAACATATGCTTGGAAATGTAGACAGCAAAGGATGCCCAGAAGAGTTTTGAAGAATGGCAGTCTGAGCAGACTTATTCTACAGGATAGCAGGACTTAGTTTAACCCTATGGTAATTAAAATAATATAACTTTAGTGAAAGGCTAGACAAGTTGACCAGCCAAGCAAAATAGTCCAAACACAGTTGCATTCATATTTGGACACTTGATTTACCACATAGGAGGCTCTGCAGAATGACAGAGAAAGGACAGTCTTCTCAGTAACTGTATTCAGTTAAATACTCATGTGGGGAAAGAAAAGAAATGTGACTCTTTAACTGCACACACACAAATTAATTCCAAATCTGTATCCATGGAATTCTCCAGGCCAGAATACTGAAGTGGGTAGCCTTTCCCTTCTCCAGGGGATCTTCCCAACCCAGGGATCAAACCCAGGTCTCCTGAATTGCAGGTAGATTCTTTACCAGCTGAGCCACAAGGGAAGTCCAAGAACACTGGAGTGGGTAGCCTCTCTCTTCTCCAGTGGATCTTCCTGACCCAGAAATCGCGAACTGGGGTCTCCTGCATTGCAGGTGGATTCTTTACTACCTGAGCTATCAGGGAAGCCTGATAAATCTGTATCAGTCTGGGTCAAATCAGGAGGAAAAGAAAAAGAGAAAGAAAAAATTTACTATGAATATTTTAAATCAGATTTTTTTTTGATGTTGAGCTGTATGAGCTGCTTATATATTTTGGATATTAATCCCTTATCGGTCATATCATTTGCAGAATTTTTTCCCATTCAGGTTTTTTCATTTTGCCTATATAAAAATTTTTTTTAAAAAATGACCATTTTTCACAGTATGAGGGAATGGAAGTAATGCGGGATTGGGCTCATAAAAAGTCAAGAGAACTGTAAAGAATGTAAGAATAGCACACATAGAGGGGAGCTGCATCCTCTAGGCAGAGCCTTCGAGGAAGGACAGCCCTCGTGGTGCCCAGGGCTGAGACCCATGCCTGGTCTCCAGGGCAGGCTGTGGCTTCCTGCAGGGTGGAGACGTCTCTGTTCTGTCACACTGGTGGAACTTGATGGAAGCTGGTGGTGGTTTAGTCACTAAGTCATGTCTGACTTGTGACTCCACTGATTGTAGTCTTCCAGGCTGCTCTGTCNGTGCCCAGGGCTGAGACCCATGCCTGGTCTCCAGGGCAGGCTGTGGCTTCCTGCAGGGTGGAGACGTCTCTGTTCTGTCACACTGGTGGAACTTGATGGAAGCTGGTGGTGGTTTAGTCACTAAGTCATGTCTGACTTGTGACTCCACTGATTGTAGTCTTCCAGGCTGCTCTGTCCATGGGATTCTTCAGGTAAGAATACTGAAGTGGGTTACCATTTCCTCCTCCAGGGGATCTTCCTGACCCAAGGGTAGAACCTGCGTCTCCTGCATTGCAGGTAGATTCTTTACCAATTGAGCCTAGGAATAGAATTATGGAGCCCACCCCATCCCTCACATTCATTCAACATTTACTTAATAAATGTTGTTAAACATTCTGTCTATAGCAGATATCGTGTTTGTTATCAGATACATAAGAGACGACCAAATAGACATTGAACTTGCCTTGGTGGAGTCTGTAGTCTATGAATGCCTTTTTTCAGACACTGTCCAGTCGCTAGGGACGTAGAGAGTGGTGAGTATCTGTCCTGTGGAGTTGGGGGTGTGTCGCTTTCCCAGTGTGGTGGTGTTCACAGCCTCAATCTGCGAGCTTTCTGAATCTGGTACTGTTGGGGTTTTTGGGAAGTTTCCTCTTGATCAATTATTAATTCCATTTCCAGCCTCTCTCTGAAGAATTGGGAGTGGGGGGCAGAAAATTCCAAGCTGCCACTCATGGCTTGGTCTTTTTGGTGACTAGCTCCATTTGTAGCCATCTTGGAGCCCGTCTGCCTGGCGTGCTGCGATTCATGGGGTCGCAAAGAGTCGGACACGACTGAGCGACTGAACTGAACTGAACTGAGGAATTCTCTGCCAGTACTTGGGGCCAGAGACCCAAGTTATTTTCTGTTATCTCACACTGAAGAACCCAAATGAGATTAGTGGTAGATGAAGATTTATTGTAGAGAATGTCTGCATATGGTAGGGATATTAGTATTGATATCCCCAACTCAAGTTACAGTTACATTTGCTTTGAAAGGATTGAATTATTCAATTATGTGTTGAATTCTTTGAGTTAGCTTAGTTTCATGACATTAGTTCTGTCCATTATATGTTTCTCAGTTGTATTAATATAATTTACAGATCTACTTATCCTTCTAGGTATTATTACCAATTGAGAGGTGAACGTTTTTAGTAATTTAAAAATCAAGTTGGAATTATGTATTGACTAATATATTGAGGTTCTTTTCCAGCCTGTCTTGCTTTAAGAGTTATTCTGCCTCAAAGTGCGGTGTGTGTGTGTGTTACACTCCTCCCCCGCCCCTCCCCTCCAAGGAATCATGGATACCTCTTTGGTTTTCTCCCCATGCCAAAAATCTGTTGTGGTCACCTTGCATGCCAGTGCATGTGTGGATGTGGCTGTACATAACTGAAAAGTATAGTTCTTCAGTTGCTATGTGATTTCCTACTCTCTGCAATCCCATGGACTGGAGTACCCCAGGCTCCCCTGTTCATCACTATCTCTTAGAGTTTGCTCAAATTAAGGTCCATTGAGTCAGTGATGCTATCTGACCATCTCATCCTCTGCTACCCTCTTCTCCTTTTGCCTTCAATCTTTCCTAGCATCAGGGTCTTTCCCAATGAGTTGGCTCTTCGCATCAGGTGGCCAGAGTATAAGAGCTTAACTTTTCTATAAAAATTGTAAACCAGTCCCTTATTGCTTATCTCAGTATTTTGCACACTTCTCTAGTTACTGTCTTAGGAAAGGAGGTCTGCCAACATAGTTGCTTGCCAGAGAGCGTAAACATTTGCCATATTCCCTCTAGAAAGGTGCCACTACACTCTCTATAGCTGAATAGGAAAGTGTTCAGTTCCCTAAACTGACTGACACAGGTGTTACAGTTTTTTGATCTTCTTAGTCTAAGGGGTGAAAAAATTATTTCTTTCAGGTGAAAAATTGTTTCCTTTTAATTCGCTTTTCTTCATGTGGCCACTTTGTGTTACTTTTTTGATTATCTGTTCATTCTTTTGTTTTTTTTCTAGTACGTTCTTTACCCTTTCTGATTTCTGTGTTTTTCTTAAAAAAAGAGTTTCCTTTTTTCCTGGCTAGCATGCTGTGTTTCAGTCTTAATTTTCTTCATCACATCCTCATGTCAGTCCTGTGGGTCATGCGCTCAAACTTTGAGTCTCTTTGGCCTTGAAAGCACACCCAGGAAAGGCTTCTTTACCCCAGTTCCTAAGTGTTCTCCATGGATTTTCTTATTTGTGTTGAATTTTTCCCTTAGATGTTTAATACATAGAGACATTTTGGGTAATATGGACAGAGTGAGGTAAAGCTTTTTCCCCCCGGTATATTAATAGATGCTTATTATTGAGTCATTGATCCTTTCCTACTGATTTGAAATGTTGCCTTTACCTTGTGCTAAATTTCCACAAATACTAATGTGTGGTTTTGTATCTGAATGTTCTCTGTTCATTGATCTGTTTATCATAGGCCTGCATCAGTGCCACATTGTTCTTTGCTTTTTCCTTTTTTTCCTTACACACTGATTTAGTTCTTGTCAATCTGACAATTCATGAAGAGAAAATTGTTGCCCCTAGTCCATCCATCCTTAAAGTTATCTTTCAAAAGTGGGGTGTGACTTTATAGTAGAGATTCCTTTGTTTCTCTAAATGACCTGTTACTAGTTTATTTAAGTTGGGGTCACATTCTTTTCCTTTTCCTTTTGGTAGCAGAAGTTGTGGGTTGATGAAGAAAACCAATTTAAAGCAACTTTTTTTTCCTGAATGTTACCATAAATTGTTTAAACACTCACTTATTAACAGAAATTTAGGTCTCTTAAAGGGATTTCCCCCTTGTAAAGCAAGTTTTTTTGCCACTGAAAATAGAATTGAAATGATCTCTAATTCTCATTTCGGTAGCCATCGCCTCCCGGTTCTTCTCACATCTTCAGTTCAGTTCAGTTGCTCAGTTGTGTCCAACTCTTTGCGACCCCATGAGTCGCAGCACGCCAGGCTTCCCTGTCCATCACCAATTCTCAGAGTTCACTCAGACTCACGTCCATCGAGTCAGTGATGCCATCGAGCCATCTCATCCTCTGTCGTCCCCTTCTCCTCCTGCCCCCAATCCCTCCCAGCATCAGAGTGTTTTCCAGTGAGTCAACTCTTTGCATGAGGTGGCCAAAGTACTGGAGTTTCAGCTTTCGCATCATTCCTTCCAAAGAAATCCCAGGGTTAATCTCCTTCAGAATGGACTGGTTGGATCTCCTTGCAGTCCAGGGGACTCTCAAGTGTCTTCTCCAACACCACAGTTCAAAAGCATCAATTCTTTGGCACTCAGCCTTCTTCACAGTCCAGCTCTCACATCCATATATGACTACTGGAAAAACCATAGCCTTGACTAGACGGACCTTTGTTGGCAAAGTAATGTCTCTGCTCTTCAATATGCTATCTAGGTTGGTCATAACTTTTCTTCCAAGGAGTAAGAGTCTTTTAATTTCATGGCTGCAGTCACCATCTGCGCATTAAAAGTAGTTTTAGCTCTCTAGGAAAGTTGCAAAAACATCATAGACAGTTCACGTGTCCCCCACTCCCACTGATCCTAATAAAGTGAAAGTAGACGTTCACCCTGACCAGTAACCAGTACTGCTACAGGACTGTAAACTCCACACGTTCTTCAACTTTCCTTAGTTTTCCCCTAGTGTCCTTTTCTGCTCCAGGACCCCGTCCAGGAGGCCACATGACATGTAGTTGTCCTTTCCCCTCAGGCTCCTCTGGACTGTGACAATTGCTCCAACTTTGCTTGTTTCTGTTGACCTTGACGGATCAGGCGTTTGTACAATGTCCTTCAGTTTGGGTTGGTCTGCTGTTTGGTCTGTGATTAGGCTGGGATTACGGGTTTTGGGAAGGAAGACTGGAGATGCAGAGCCCTTCTCATCTCATCAGATCAGGGGTGCTTGCTATCAACGAGACTTCTCACTGTGATACTCTTAACCTTCACCACCTGGCTAAGGCAGTGCTTATCAGGTATCTCCAATCTAGAGTTGCTACTTTTTTTCCTCTCAGAGGTCATTTTTGACACCTCCTTCATCTTTTTCGTGTTGAATCCAAGCCTACCAGTTCTATTTCCACATACATTTCCATTCTGTCTAAATCACTCCTTACAGCCACCTCTCCAGGCCAGTCGACAATTACTTGTGCCCAAACGGCTTCTAGAGAGCTCCTGGACCCCTGTCCCTGCCTGAAGTCTTGCCTACTCCCACCCAGATGTCAGAGTGGTTTTTTAAAAATGCCAGTTGGATTATGGTACCCCATTTCTCAGTTGTTTGAATACTTTTCCATTGTCCTTAAGATCTAGCTTCTCAGCCTTGTGCATAGGCCTGTGAAATCTTGTGCGTCACCCATCCAGCCTCCCGCCTGGCCCCTTTCCCCTTCTTTCTTCCAACCATTGGTTTCTTCCCCTGAATTCCTTGTCTATTCTCAGGTCCTTCCTCCCATATTGACTGTGACATGTAATTTTTTCTTCTTCTTAGGATATGGTCCACCTCCACCTTGTCATCCTTCTGATCTCAGCTAAACATTATTTCCCCTAGGAAAACTGCCTCTTTCCCCCTTGCCCTCCACAGCAGAATCCATGAGGTACCCTTGCTGTGCATTTCCATAGCACCTTGCACTTCTTAACTCTGCTCATGGTGCTTGAAATGACTTGTTCCATGTCTGAATCCTTGCCTCAGTGTCAAGATAGACAAAGCTGGAACCTTTTCTCTGCTCTTCATTGCACATCCTGGGACGTAGTGACCAAGCCTTCCCTATGGTTAGGCTCTCCATATATATTTGTTGAATGAATTTGTCTTTTAATTAGTGAGTAGAATTGCAGAATGGAAAATAATTGCTCCTCCTCCTTTTGTATGCAAGTAAGTCCTTGCATTTATTTCTGTGATTCCCTTGAATGAAGTGTCCTGAATACCCTGGGTAAGATGCTGTGGTTGGTATGTAATGAATCTAGAAGGGTGCAGTCCCCTCTGCTGCCCTGCACGGCCTTCCTGTCCTTTCATTGTCTCACTCCCCAAACATGCCTGGGAACCTTAGTGTGCAGAGCCCCATGTGGAGCACCTTCCTGTCAGGAGCAAAGCCATGGAGCCGGACAGGCTGGACAGATGTAATTTCAGTTCCAGCTCTGCCATTTTTAAGATTTACGTCTTGAATGTTAACCTTTGCTCATCTGAATAAATGGAGAGAGCAGTAGCCCTCTTGTAAACCTTGTAAAGAATCAGATCAGAAAAAGAATGGAAGATAATCAGCCACATCATCATAGTAACCACAGAGTTGGCTTATTGCTTTTTAAGACCTAAGCACCATGCTGCTCAGTTTGTATTACTTATTTTAATATTCACAGCAGCCCTATAAGGTAGGGATGTCATTATCTTCATGTTTTAAGTGAAGAAAGTGTGACTTTGTTAAAAAATTAGTCTATCCAAGGTCATAGAGTAGTAAGCAGTAGAGCTATTACTGAAACCTAGAATTGTTTCTAATTGGAAAAGGATTCTCTGTATCTTGTATAGCTACTCTGTCTTTCAGTATAGCTTTATTCTTGGGCTTTTAGAGACTTTTAAAGCATCTATTGGCATTTAAAAACTTAAGGGCCACCTTAAGCTGTTATTAGCTGGAATTTGTTTCTTTACCCTTTGGCAGGTCTGACATCGGTGCCTGGTGCCTGCAGGAGGCGGGTGTATGTGGAGATTGGAGGATGGGGTTGAACCCACCTAAGCAATTTTTCTTAAAGTGAGGACTGTGGACTGTTCTAGTCAGCTTCACCTGGGGGTTTTTACTAAAAATGCAGATTGTTTAACTCCTCTTTTGATGTACTAAATTGTAAGCTCTTAAGGGAGAGACTTGGGAACTATTCTTTACAAATGACTTGGTTTAAATAGGGGCGTTGTCTTTGTCTGAAGCTTGAGAATCCGTGACAAGAGGAAGTGGGAAATGTTGGAGTCATAACTCCTGACTGTCCTGTAGTCTTGGTCCCGACTGTCATGCAGGAAGCCAATAGAGCAATTAAAATAAGCACTGGTGTGCAGGTTAGTAACCTTACACAGGTCATACAGACATAAAGGCAACAGTAGGTGAATGTTTCCCTTTTGTTTTATTTTTTATAAATTTTTATTTGTGGGAATTTGGCATATATCATATTGTTCTTTTTCTCTAGTGGGGATAGTCCCTGAGAGGAATGGGTCTTGACTGTAGTAGAGTTAACATCATATAAATGAGAAATCTGAGGGGGAAATTTAAGAGTATTTGGCAAATTTGGATATCATTTGTAAAGCTAGGAGTATATCTAAAGCTGGTTTTTCAGGTCTTTTAGAGAAACTGTCATATTGTGCCCTGATTTTCCATTTAGAAACTATGGTAATTTCAGGTTTGTGGCTAATATGAAAGCTGGTAATCAGTAGGACATGTTTTAAATATATAGTATTTATTTTAAACAAGGAGGTTACTTTCATTATTTCACTCAAGACGAGCAGAACCAGGCGGTTCCAGAGCTGGTTAGGTCAGTGGCTCCTGCTGGCTCCCCACGGCTCTTGCCTCTCCCTGCATGATGGCTGCAGCTGGGCTTTGTGGGCTAAAGTGTGCAGGAAGAGCGCACAGCCCTGCCTTTTGGCCACCCCCCATTCTTATAAAGTTTTTTTCTTTTTTAAACTAAAAATACTTGATTCATTCAGAAGAAGGCAGAAAGGAAGGACAAAGGAACAAAGAACACAGGAAATAAGTAGAAAACAAATCACAGGATGGTTAACTAAAACCCAACCATATTTATTTTATTAACTTATATGGACTCAGCTCAGTTCAGTCACTCAGTTGTGTCCAACTCTTTGCGACCCCATGAATCGCAGCACGCCAGGCCTCCCTGTCCATCACCAACTTCCAGAGTTCACTCAGACTCAGTTCCATCGAGTCCATGATGCCATCCAGCCATCTCATGCTCTGTCGTCCCCTTCTCCTCCTGCCCCCAATCCCTCCCAGCATCAGAGTCTTTTCCAATGAGTCAACTCTTCGCATGAGGTGCCCAAAGTACTGGAGTTTCAGCTTTAGCATCATTCCTTCCAAAGAAATCCCAGGGTTGATCTCCTTCAAAATGGACTGGTTGGATCTCCTTGCAGTCCAAGGGACTCTCAAGAGTCTTCTCCAACACCACAGTTCAAAAGCATCAATTCTTCGGCGCTCAGCCTTCTTCACAGTCCAACTCTCACATCCATACATGACCACAGGAACTAAATTATATTATACTAGCTGCATATGGACTAAATATCCTGATTAGAAAGTGGACATTGACAGACTAAATTTAAGGAAGCAGGACCCTTGAATTCTTCTTGAACTTTGCTCTGGGATGCAGCTAAACTGCTTTTAGACAGTTTGATCCTTTCCGGTCTTGCTTTGTTAGGTGAGTGTGCAGCAGTGCTCAACCTCAGGCCGATTTCCCCCACTCCTGAGGCCTCCTCAGCGTTTGAGTACTCCCCCAGTGCCTGGTGAACTTAAGAGTTTTTCAGCCTCTGCCCCAGTGCTGAAATAGCTTTTTGAGATGTGATTGGCGTATGCTGAGCTGCACCTAGCACACACCCCATGCCCCCCCCCCCCCCCCACACCCCAGAAGGAGCAGTCCGCTCACTCTAAAAAGTTGCTCGTGCTCATGGCACGTGGGCCCCTTCCTCCTCCTCGCTTTCTCCTTTCTTGAAATCTTTGAAGCTGTTAGGGAGAAAATTATATTGTTGAGGATAAAGTTCCAGGTAGACAGGTATTTATAGTTTTCGCTTTTGTTTTCTTTTCGAGGATTGTAGCGGAAATAATACGATGATTGCAGGTGTAGGTTGCTGTATCACTTATAGAAAGTTTTAAGAAACAGGCGTATATTTTAGAACAGACTGAGAAGCTTGGCAGAGGAAAATATGTTTTCAGAAAGGTTGAAACAAATGGCAGAGAGGGTGGCTGTAGTGGGAAGGGGGTGGGGAACACCTCCTGCTGGCGGTGCCCCCCTGGGTGCATGTGGAAGAACCACATTCGTGGAGACCAAGTACTTTCCTTGTCTTGGTTTTTCAAACAACCAGTACTTCTAATATGCTGAAAAAAACTAACAAATTCTAAGATGAAAGGGTAATAGAAATATAATCCCCACTTAACTGAAGGATATACTTAGCTCAAGTGCATTTTATTCTAGTGAATTGTCTGTTTTATTGAGTGACATTTTGGTGACATATTTATTTACATTTATATTATCAAGTTTTTTGTTTTGTTTTTTTAAATGCCCCATCACTGTAATAAACTTTTGGCTGGACATTCTCATTTTGCTCTCAGAGTACACTTGCTGAGATTAGTTTCTGTTGCAGAAAGTATTGTGCGTTAATAGCCATTTTGTAAAGAATTAATAAAGCATATAGAACTCTGTTTTAATGGGTTTCTTCAACTGTCTCCTAGCTTCTCTGACTCTGAATTTTCTTGGCTTTTTATTTTTTATTTCTTTCTGGTTCTTGTTTGTATTTTGAAAGTATACGCCTGAGGTGAAAATGGCAGCGTTTCTGTCATGATTTAACCTTATTAGAAACGTCGTTCTTTGTTCTGTGTCTCTTTAGTTGAGGAATGAGCCAATTCTCTATGTTTATAAATGCTGGCTGGTCCTTGGCAAATAAACAGACAAAACCCCCAAAACACTGAAACAGCAACAATAAAAAACAACCCCCCAAAACTCAGAGTACAGATTGAGCATGTTGGAGAATGTGTTCTTTAAAAAGTTGTCCAGACAGTGAGAACTTAATATGGGTGAGCCTTTCTTTGGAAGAGTCTTCTTTGCTAGAACTCCAGTGACTTGTTGGTCTTGTGAGAGTGAAACCTTGTATGTTTCTTACTGTAGTAATGTAAGTCACCCGCGTGGTCGTACAGTTTTCTTTCCAATTTCAGATTGATGGTAGGGTGTGTGCTAGTTGTGCTCCTAAAATTTGGGTAGTATAGAACTTTTGAACATTGCTTGTTTATTTTATTTACTGCTCGTCATTTGGAAGAGGACTGTCTCTACCCCTTGCTGTGAAAGTGCTAGTTCTACCATTGATGGATTTATTTGGGGTCAAAGACCACCCTTCCCCCACCCCTCAGTTTTCACTTTTATTGGTATCTATGAATCCAGTCCATTTTTAGTCCTTGAGGGACTCTCTTTGGGGCCCAGGAAGGGGGGGCTAGGAGAGTGTTTTGTGTCTCAAATTTCAGCTTAAGCCAGTCTTTTGGGAAAAAATAAAAAATTACTCATGTCCCATGGTCTCTAGAATCTGGAGCAGAACTGTTGCTTCAACAGACCTCCGGTTAAGTAGGCAGGTCTCTGGGAAAAAGGAAGTGTGTCCCAGATACCAGCCTCCGGGGCAGCTCCTGGTTGTCGCAGCTGAATCCATGCTCCCCAGATGTTCTGGCCCCAGTGGTCTCTGTTTAGTCTCTTGGTCATGGATGACTTTTTGCCACCCCATGGACTGCAGCACTCCAGGCTTCAGGAATTTGCTCAAACTCGTGTCCTTTGAATCGGTGATGCCATCCAACCTTCTCATCCTCTGTCGTCCCCTTCTCCTCTTGTCCTCAGTCTTTCCCAGCATTAGGGTCTTTTCCAGTGAATCGAGTCTTCGCATTAGGTGGCCAGATTATTGGAGCTTCAGCTTCAGTATCAGTCCTTCCAATGACTATTTAAGGTTGATTTCCTTGAGGATTGATTGGTTTGATCTCCTTGCAGTCCAGGGGATTCTCAAGAGTCTTCTCCAGCACCACAGTTTGGAAACATCAGTTATTTGGTGCTCAACCTTCTTTATGGTCCAACTCTCACAACCGTACATGACTACTGGGAAAATCATGGCTTTGACTATATGGACCTTTGTCGGCAAAGTAATTCACACACCCCAGAAGGAGCAGTCCGCTCACTCTAAAAAGTTGCTCGTGCTCATGGCACGTGGGCCCCTTCCTCCTCCTCGCTTTCTCCTTTCTTGAAATCTTTGAAGCTGTTAGGGAGAAAATTATATTGTTGAGGATAAAGTTCCAGGTAGACAGGTATTTATAGTTTTCGCTTTTGTTTTCTTTTCGAGGATTGTAGCGGAAATAATACGATGATTGCAGGTGTAGGTTGCTGTATCACTTATAGAAAGTTTTAAGAAACAGGCGTATATTTTAGAACAGACTGAGAAGCTTGGCAGAGGAAAATATGTTTTCAGAAAGGTTGAAACAAATGGCAGAGAGGGTGGCTGTAGTGGGAAGGGGGTGGGGAACACCTCCTGCTGGCGGTGCCCCCCTGGGTGCATGTGGAAGAACCACATTCGTGGAGACCAAGTACTTTCCTTGTCTTGGTTTTTCAAACAACCAGTACTTCTAATATGCTGAAAAAAACTAACAAATTCTAAGATGAAAGGGTAATAGAAATATAATCCCCACTTAACTGAAGGATATACTTAGCTCAAGTGCATTTTATTCTAGTGAATTGTCTGTTTTATTGAGTGACATTTTGGTGACATATTTATTTACATTTATATTATCAAGTTTTTTGTTTTGTTTTTTTAAATGCCCCATCACTGTAATAAACTTTTGGCTGGACATTCTCATTTTGCTCTCAGAGTACACTTGCTGAGATTAGTTTCTGTTGCAGAAAGTATTGTGCGTTAATAGCCATTTTGTAAAGAATTAATAAAGCATATAGAACTCTGTTTTAATGGGTTTCTTCAACTGTCTCCTAGCTTCTCTGACTCTGAATTTTCTTGGCTTTTTATTTTTTATTTCTTTCTGGTTCTTGTTTGTATTTTGAAAGTATACGCCTGAGGTGAAAATGGCAGCGTTTCTGTCATGATTTAACCTTATTAGAAACGTCGTTCTTTGTTCTGTGTCTCTTTAGTTGAGGAATGAGCCAATTCTCTATGTTTATAAATGCTGGCTGGTCCTTGGCAAATAAACAGACAAAACCCCCAAAACACTGAAACAGCAACAATAAAAAACAACCCCCCAAAACTCAGAGTACAGATTGAGCATGTTGGAGAATGTGTTCTTTAAAAAGTTGTCCAGACAGTGAGAACTTAATATGGGTGAGCCTTTCTTTGGAAGAGTCTTCTTTGCTAGAACTCCAGTGACTTGTTGGTCTTGTGAGAGTGAAACCTTGTATGTTTCTTACTGTAGTAATGTAAGTCACCCGCGTGGTCGTACAGTTTTCTTTCCAATTTCAGATTGATGGTAGGGTGTGTGCTAGTTGTGCTCCTAAAATTTGGGTAGTATAGAACTTTTGAACATTGCTTGTTTATTTTATTTACTGCTCGTCATTTGGAAGAGGACTGTCTCTACCCCTTGCTGTGAAAGTGCTAGTTCTACTATTGATGGATTTATTTGGGGTCAAAGACCACCCTTCCCCCACCCCTCAGTTTTCACTTTTATTGGTATCTATGAATCCAGTCCATTTTTAGTCCTTGAGGGACTCTCTTTGGGGCCCAGGAAGGGGGGGCTAGGAGAGTGTTTTGTGTCTCAAATTTCAGCTTAAGCCAGTCTTTTGGGAAAAAATAAAAAGTTACTCATGTCCCATGGTCTCTAGAATCTGGAGCAGAACTGTTGCTTCAACAGACCTCCGGTTAAGTAGGCAGGTCTCTGGGAAAAAGGAAGTGTGTCCCAGATACCAGCCTCCGGGGCAGCTCCTGGTTGTCGCAGCTGAATCCATGCTCCCCAGATGTTCTGGCCCCAGTGGTCTCTGTTTAGTCTCTTGGTCATGGATGACTTTTTGCCACCCCATGGACTGCAGCACTCCAGGCTTCAGGAATTTGCTCAAACTCGTGTCCTTTGAATCGGTGATGCCATCCAACCTTCTCATCCTCTGTCGTCCCCTTCTCCTCTTGTCCTCAGTCTTTCCCAGCATTAGGGTCTTTTCCAGTGAATCGAGTCTTCGCATTAGGTGGCCAGATTATTGGAGCTTCAGCTTCAGTATCAGTCCTTCCAATGACTATTTAAGGTTGATTTCCTTGAGGATTGATTGGTTTGATCTCCTTGCAGTCCAGGGGATTCTCAAGAGTCTTCTCCAGCACCACAGTTTGGAAACATCAGTTATTTGGTGCTCAACCTTCTTTATGGTCCAACTCTCACAACCGTACATGACTACTGGGAAAATCATGGCTTTGACTATATGGACCTTTGTCGGCAAAGTAATGTTTCTGCTTTTTAATATACTGTCTAGGTTGGTCATAGCTTTTCTTCCAAGGAGCAAGGGTCTTTGAATTTCATGGCTGCAGTCACCATCCACAGTGGTTTTGAAGCCCAAGAAAATAAAGTCTCTTACTGTTTCCATTGTTTCCCCATCTGTTTACCATGAAGTGATGGGACTGGATGCCATGGTCTTTGTTTTTTAAATATTGAGTTTTAAGCCAGCTGTTTTACTCTCCTTTTCACCTTCATCAAGTGGCTCTTTAGTTCCTCTTTGCTTTCTGCCATTAGGGTGGTGGTGTTATCTGCATATCTCAGATTATTGTTATTTCTCCCAGTAGTCTTGCCCTCTTTTTACTTATTAAATTACATTCTAGGGCATCCTCCTGATCTAGGGATTGAATCCGGGTCTCCTGAATTGCAGGCAGATTCTTTACTGCCTGAGTCACCAGGGAAGCCCTAATTAGGTTCTAGGGTCCTTGAATATTAGAGGCGTGGTAAACTCCTTCCTGGTAGCTCTTTCTTTCCCAAATAGCATGAAAAACATCGGCTCAAATCCTTCATAGATTTTCTTTAAGTCACCTAAAATGTCATTACTGGCACAAATTTATTCACATTGTCAGAACTTCTAAGTGCTTGGGTGGGGAGTGTTCTTGTTTGTGTTTATTACTTAGGTTATATTCAGTTTCGTGGATTTATTTGTGGAAACTTGATTGGTTGTAGTGCTTATAGGACCTCAGAGAGCAATTCCTTACCACTTGGAGAATCAAATCACGTTGGCCTAGACTGGTGTCTGCAGCTTGCAGTTGGGGTTAAGCTGGTAGAAAGTTTGGGCTAACACGTTTTTCTGAGTCCGTGAATTTTAGAAATGATTTAGAAGACTTTTGAAAAGCATCTGTAAGTGCTGTCTCCTCTTGTTGTCAAGAAGTTTTTAAATAAATGCTTGTGTTTTGGTAATGAAGGGGTACATATATTGGATCTGAATGTACCTCTTCTCATTTTTAATGGGAAATATTTTAATAAAACAAAACTTGGCTAATGGTAAACTTGCTGACTTCTTGCCTTTTCTTGTAAACATGCTTAAAGTGGTCTGAATAACCGTGCTACTAAAACAATATCTGCATTGTTTTGATGGGGTATTGATTCCTTCTGTAGTGTTCAAAATTGCTTGCATGCCTCCCAGCAACAAATTCATATATGACAGACTTTACTGGAGAGGAGCATCCCAGATAAATGAAAGGCTAGTTTACTTTTCAGTAGCTCTGAAACTTTAAAATAAAAGTCGTGTTTTTAGAAATGTGGCCTTGAGGCATTAACACACTTGTATTTAGTGCATGAAGCTCTGCCAGTTATTTCTTAACAAAACCTAATCAGGGGGAACAAAAATCCGTATAGAGTTTATTTATCGATAGCTCTAAGCCACCAGAAAGAATATCCTATTCCTCTTAATAAAATCCTGTGGGGCAGTTGTCTTTATTTTAATAGGAAAGTATTCGGGAAATTTGATTTTATCAAGGTAAACTCAAATGTTAGATATTGTAAGATTGAAGCTAGCCTTGGAGGCTGGAAGAAGGATTGGTACTTAAAGGGAGCTAGTGATGCTCCCTTTTCCCCTCTTAGATAGAGAGGCATTATTTCTATTGCCTGTTACAATTCACTGTACAGCAAGAAGCAAAGAAATTTGATTGGATCCTTTTAAATCAGGAAATGTAGCCCGCTCAAGTTTAGTTTTAGAGAGAAGACTGAAGATCATTAGTAAATAAAATAATAGTCATTTTATTTACTAATGAAAGGAATATGGAAATTATTTACTGTAACTCCTAATTGTTATACTTGCTATTGCCGCACAGTTAAGTGTGTTTGTCATGATTTCTGCGGTGGCTACATGATGCAAAACAAAACCATAGCTCTTTCTGTCCTTTTAAGGTTTGTTAATGTCCTTTTTTGTTTGTTAATGAGGGAAGTGAGTAAATAACAACAGAAAATTGAGGCCTCAACTGTCATACACTTTTTTCCATTGTTAAGATATTCCTTATGTCAAGCTTCTATTAATTCTGTGTAATTCCAGTAGAGATAGCAAGTTATTTTGCTTAAAATGTCTTTTCCCCCCTGTGCAGTGAGAGTTGAATGTGAGAACAGATCTTAATAGATATAGTTACACAGTTTATTTTATCATGTATCACTTTATTGCTGTCTTCTAGAACATTGTTATACTAAATGTTCCAATAATGGAAATTTTATGCAGCTACTTCAAATGAAACAAATTTGCAAAAACTCAATTTTGGAATTCATTCCTTGAGGAGAGGGGAAAAAAAAACTCACCACGCTGTGACCAAATTAGATTTCTGATATGTTGGCAACTTAACAAACAGTGTCATTTCCCAAAAATGGGGCATGGGGTCCAGTGGAAATGTCAGTACTTCAGTCACTTGTAATGGGGGATATTTGTGGTTTAATATGATTGAATGGTTAAATTTTTATTTAAAAAAGGTAATTAAAATTTGGTTTTGTACCTAATTAAAAATGGCTCGACATGGACTCAGCAATGACTGTGTTCAGTTACAGGGGGCGTCGTCTTTTCAAGAACTTGAGTTTGATTCTGGGAGGTGCGAGTTTTACTTACTGGAGCTCCTTTGTTTTGCAGAGATCATGATGCAGCCGTCCTTTTGGATTTCTTTTTAATAATGTGTGACCCTTCACCTTTGATCCCCTGACCTGCATTACCTTGGTAACCATTTCATTTTTTAATTTAATTTCATTTTTTGATTTTGGTGTACAAGCTGTAACATTTCATCTCTCAGATAGCTACTTCAAATGAAACAAATTTGCAAAAACTCAATTTTGGAATTCATTCCTTGAGGAGAGGGGAAAAAAAAACTCACCACGCTGTGACCAAATTAGATTTCTGATATGTTGGCAACTTAACAAACAGTGTCATTTCCCAAAAATGGGGCATGGGGTCCAGTGGAAATGTCAGTACTTCAGTCACTTGTAATGGGGGATATTTGTGGTTTAATATGATTGAATGGTTAAATTTTTATTTAAAAAAGGTAATTAAAATTTGGTTTTGTACCTAATTAAAAATGGCTCGACATGGACTCAGCAATGACTGTGTTCAGTTACAGGGGGCGTCGTCTTTTCAAGAACTTGAGTTTGATTCTGGGAGGTGCGAGTTTTACTTACTGGAGCTCCTTTGTTTTGCAGAGATCATGATGCAGCCGTCCTTTTGGATTTCTTTTTAATAATGTGTGACCCTTCACCTTTGATCCCCTGACCTGCATTACCTTGGTAACCATTTCATTTTTTAATTTAATTTCATTTTTTGATTTTGGTGTACAAGCTGTAACATTTCATCTCTCAGAGTGTAACACGCTGATTTCCTCAAATAGCGATACCCCTTTGAGCGATAAACTTGCAAAATGCTGTCTTCGTTTTCTGTATTAAAATTCATTTCAGTTTTAAAAATAAAGTGTAATCTGTGTTTTCATCCTTTTAAAATTTTAAGTTTAATGAGTGCATTTCCCCACACAGTATATTTCCTCTTCTATTCATGTTTTGCAGTAGCCAGATGAACTTGGTGTTCACATGTAACTTGCACACACCCCAGACACCCACATCTCCTCCCCCACCCCACTCCCATCCCTACCTTCTCATTAGCACAGGTAATTAAGAACAGGAGCTGATAGACAGCACATATCTGTGCAGAGATATATCTGTAATTAAAGTTTTAATTAAAGAAACACCAGACCAGGCAGATGGTTCTGATGCCCGCATCCTGTAAACCAAGCAACCACGGCTTTTCGATCTTGCAAACAAGCAGAGCAGAGTAGCGACAGCACTCCCAGAAGTAGACCAGAAGGCAGAGGTAGATGTGTATAAGAGACATCCTCATGGTCACACACACCTCCCCACCATCACCATGGTCACCACACACCCCTTCCTTTGCAGATTCACTCTCCTTCTTTCAGAAATGGTGGCAACTTGAACTTAACTGGTCTCCGCTGCCACGTTCTACCACCTCACATTACATTTTATATTCTCAAGTGTTGGTGGAAGAAAAAGTTTAGCCCTTGAATTCCACATATGGGCTAGAAGATAAGAAAGTTGTCTCATTCCCAAAATTCACCTTTCCCCTTTCTTCAGTATTTTATCCTTTATTTGAGATGTAAGTTAAGAATGAATGACATTTCTAATGTGATCAGACGTGTCCTTTGCTGAAACCTGGTTCGTTGGCTCTGCTGGTCCATACACCAGACTGACTGCTTTATGCCGCATGCTATTTCATGACTGCTTTTCAGACAATGCATTTGCAACTGTATTCCACTTTTCAGAAAACTCTTATTCAAAAGCAAAAGAAAAACCTTGAGATTTAAAAATAAAAGTCAAACTTAAGTTAATTCTTTGAACTGGCAAGATATTCCTGAGAAATCATGTTCTTTAAAAAAAAGAAAAGAAATCATGTGACATCTCGTAGCATGGCCTGCTGAAGCACAGATTATTTTCTAAGTGTCTCATTATTTTATTCTCCAACATTTAATGCTGATGCTTTAATTGCATACAGCTGAAGCTGCTAAATGAGCACTGAAATGGATTTAAGTCCTCTCTGAGCTTTGTTGATACCTATAAAAGTTTATGTCATTCATTAGAACCACAAATTAAAATTAGTTGTAGTGAGCTGCTCATTGGAGATCGGAACGCTCACGAACACTTCTTCAAGCCTCCTTGCTCGTCTTTGTCTGTTATACTTAACGTACCTGGGAAACTGCCCTTGGCTTGTCGGGTGTCTTTTCACAGAACTGCAGAATGTCAGAGCTGTGAAGTATGAATAGGTAAAACATCCCATGATTACAGAGCCAGAAAGGGCATGAATGTTCCAGGAGTGGGAGCAGCTTACTTATCCAACCTTGCATTTTAAGGTGATTTTTTTTTTTTTTTTTAAATGATAATGCTTTCAGAGTTGTGTGGGAATGTTTTCCAGGTTGCATCCTTTTATTTGTTCCTCTCTAGCATGAGAAGAAGGATAACGTGTGGCTCAGAGTTTGCTGAACAGACATGGCAGGGCTGGAGGGGCTGTGAGCGGTGGTCTGATCCACTGTCCTTGCTAAAGCAGTCCTATGCCTGCCTGACTCCCGAGGGGGAGCTGGCTGCTGGTCCCCAGAGAGTCCCAACTCCCTGCTGACAGAATCAGGGCCTCTTGACATCTCTCCGAAGGCTCCCAGGTCCTCTGAAGACAGTCAGGCACTTTAAGTCCAGTAGGAGCTGAGGAGACAGTTAATAGGCACCCAGGAGAAATGTCTTTATTGTGATAATTTTTATTTTGCAATTTAGTCAGAGAGAGCTAGTGTACATACGGTCACATTTGTTACCTGTTGTCAGTGAGCAGCGCTTACTTGGTTAGTATTTAGGAATTCTAGTGAGTTGTAAGTCACCTGGATGTCGTTTTTGTGAGCTTGAGTCGGTGAGAAAACCCTAGGCTGAGAGTCAGAAGACCTGCTTTGGACCGGCAGGGTCTCTGGATGTGCCAGGGGTCTCTTGTGAGGTAGCGACGCACAAGACTCAAGAACTCAAATAGAAAGACTTCAAAAGGCTTTCATGTTGTGGTTGAAATCAGTGAAATCATTTGTTCCACTTAATGTACAGGGGTTTGTAGAACATTTCATTGATTCGACTTCAGTTTTATCCTGTGTGAAACGTGGGGACTGTGTGTCTCCTACTAGCTTTTTAGGGTTGTTGGCAGGATAAATGAAAATGCATGACGGACACCCTGGGAGCCCAGAAGAAAGGTGGCTTTGAAGTGGAACCTCATGCGAGGGCTGTGCTCTTGGCAGCCGCAGTCTTTATGCTGGGAAGACGTGGTAGTGAGAGCTCTGGTGATGGGTCGGGAGCCTGGCCGCCTTGCGTGGAATCCTGCCTCCCACCTTGGCGCTTTGCAGGTGGCCTGGTGGAGACCATCATCTAACCTTTCTGTGCCTCAGTTTCCTCCTCTTTAAAATAGGGTTGATGGGGCTTCCCTGGTGGCCTAGCGGTAAAGAATCCGCTTGTAATGTAGGAGACACGGGTTCGATCCCTGGGTTGGATAGATCCCCATGGAAAAATTGCCTTCCGCAAAACTGGTCCCTGGTGCCAAAAAGGTTGGGGACCACTGGTTTATGGGAATAACCAGTGCTAGTTCAGATGCTTCAAGTTAAACCTGGGTTCTTAACCATTTTAACAAGACAAGTTTAGATAATTAAGAGCCTGTTGGCCCTTTAATGATAGGTTCTTTGGTTTTGGCTAATTTAGGCTAAATTAGGAGACGCACAAAAGACCCGTGGGCGAGACCCCCATCTTTTGCTTAGTCAGCACTTGCTCATTCTCTCTTAGTTTCAGTCAGCTGTCTAGCGAGCTGAAGAGTCAGAAAGCGTTGAGAGGTTTTTGCCTTGCTGTGAGAGGCTTCAGTGCTCCATCCTCAGTAGAATAAGGAAGAAGGAAGTCACTGCTGTGTCCTGTTTCCCCAAATGTTTCCACATAATTACCCACGTTTATCTATGAGCTCCATGGTGTTTGCTAACTCCGCCTGGTCCCTGAGAACACGGATGCACAGGCAGGTTAAGTGAGCTCCTTTGGGGTCACCCCTAGTGGGTCACAGAACTGAGTCTTGAGTCCAGGACTTCAGTCCAGGTACTGCCCTTCTGGGACCTGCTGCCTTGTGTTTGCTGGCAAACCTGGCAGCTCCCCTGACAGGAAATTCTGCCCTCCTCTGCACACATTCCTGTCCCTCAGCTACCAGCACCCCTGCCTTGGTCAGGCCTTCAGTGCCCCGGGCAGGAAGGCCCTGCCGTCACATGGCGCCTGGAGGGCCTCCAGGCAGTGACTTTGTTGCTCTTGCTCTTTACCACACAGCTTTAAATCGTGGAGCCCTGACCCCATCCCAGGCTTGGGGCTGCCAGTTCAGAGAAACCATTGATGAGCAGCGTGGAGAGACACGGGATGTTGATGGTATTTACAGCAAGGCATACCTGGAACTGATGTGTGCACATGTGGACTCGTGCGTCTTGCACACAGGCCGGTGCTGTTAGTTGTTGAGCTGCAGTGTAAACTACAGTGGCCTTTATGGGTAGTTTGGTGGTTTACCCACCAGCCGCCTTCCTGTGGGAGGAGAGAGTCCATCTGACCTCAGTACAAGGTAGTCTTCTGAGAGCGGGCATCTTCCCATCACAGAAACCAGTTTGGAGATTGCTTGTGGGGCAAAATGAAGCAGTGGGTGGTCTCTCCTTTGCCTTTTCACTCTCTTTTCTCTCCCCATCTCGTGTCCATTTATTCTTCAGTCCCTCCTTCCCTCTCCTCCCCAACCCTTCTCTTTCTTATCCTCCCCGTTTCACTTTTTCTCCATCATGTACCAAATACTTCTGAATGTATCTGTCGTCAGGCTTTAAACACTTGAAATCCTGCCAGGGGCCTGGTGTTTCTCGTAGTTGATTCCATGTGTCCTGGGATTTGTCTTTCAGAGGTGAAGGTGCTCCCTGAATCACTCCAAAAGTTGTCAGATTTTGTTTGTGATCATCAGCCTTGAGTTGGGTGGTATATCTCGGGTAGATAATTTGGCACGGCTATTTGAGAAACACCATCACTAACTAGGACCAAGTGTGGGGCAGTGATGGACTTGACCCCTCTAGCGGCACCTGCATCCAGCTTTCAGTGTGGTTGCTGCTGGAAGGTCTGCGGTCCGGTGTCAGGCCCCCCCGTCTGGTGCCCACTCAGTTGTGCTGCCCGGGGTGTGTGGGTGTCCCGTGGCCTTGCATGGTGGCCTGTGTGCCTTGGGAGGTGACAGGAAGTGTCCGGCCCTGGTGGTAGGGTGATAGAGGAGGGGCTGAGCTGACCCCTTAGGGGCCGTTCTTAAGGCATTTAACCCCTCAGGAGGCAGTGAGGAGGATAAGAAACATGGTCCAACTGTGGAAGATACTTTTGCCATTCTTCAGTGAACATCTGCCCTTGTCAGCAGGGGGGTGACTGCTGGCTGAGGTGGTGGTAGGGACGCTGCACAGTCAGAGCACGTGGGATGCAGCTCCTGTCTGTTATCTTTGTCGGTTGTCCTCTCCCGGGAAACCGGGGCCCTGGTTGCCATGGCACCAGGTGACACGCCTCAGAATCACAGGCTTTAGACCATGGGACAGATGTGGGTGCCCGCACAGCACGTGGATGGTCAGCATGCGATGCCCCAGTCCTCCCCTCTCTCCTTACAGATCCTTGGGAGTGTTTCTTCCCCTCTCAGCCCCTTGTTTCCCTTGCCGGGAGAAGCCAGAGGACTTTTCTCCTCCTTCTGTAGTGGTGGGAGAAGGACTGACAGCGAGGGGGGCAAGTTGGTGGCAGCATTTGACTCTGGATTTCTCTTACCTGCCCTGGCATTTGTTCCACCATCTTGACATGAGTGCTGGCACGTAAGAGACACCCAGCCAACGTTCACTCTCCTTTCAGTTCTCATTAGCACAGGTAATTAAGAACAGGAGCTGATAGACAGCACATATCTGTGCAGAGATATATCTGTAATTAAAGTTTTAATTAAAGAAACACCAGACCAGGCAGATGGTTCTGATGCCCGCATCCTGTAAACCAAGCAACCACGGCTTTTCGATCTTGCAAACAAGCAGAGCAGAGTAGCGACAGCACTCCCAGAAGTAGACCAGAAGGCAGAGGTCGTCTTATTAACTAGCCACAGTCGAATCTTGGTAGCAGTCTCTGCTACACCAAACCCAGGGATAATCATCGCAGTTTGAAATGGAAATTCAGTACATCAAAGTTATGTCCCAACAAAAGCCTTTAAGCCTCCAGTCAAGGGCATTACCAGAGCCCAGCTGGTATATCACAAGGCATGTGGTTTTGTGCTAGATCACAAAAGCTGACAAAGTGTTATTTGGGATCATCAGCTAAATACAGTATTAAATTAGAGAGCTACCATCCTGCCTGTTCAGGTTTGGCTCCCCATGTAGCAGGGCAGCACAGAGCTGGGACGGATGCCGCCTGCCTCCTGTGCGTCCTCTGTTCCGGGTCATGGTGACCTCAGTGGCCAGCCAGCTGCAGAATGAAAAAAGTGAAACCATTCCTGGGTTAACAGGAAAAGATGAATTTCAGGTCTTGTCACTTCTGAGAAAAACCCGCCCCCAGGCTGTGTCCCTGTCATCAGGAGGCCAGAGCCACCCAGGAGGTGGGCAGGCAGTTCACTCTGACCTCTGGGGTTCTTCCCCACTGACCCCCCTAGTTTCTTACCCTTCCTCATAATCACTTACACATCCAGGCACATGGTTTTCTGACATTCGTTGCAGGCAGGCACTTCTACACCTGAGTTTTCTGCTAATGGACATAAATGTGTTTTTTTTTACCACCACCATCTCACTCACTCGTTCTCACTTGGTAGAACCGACACTAAAGGTGTTCATTTCTTATTTCATGGGAAAGCATTTTAAAGGGTCAGGAGAGTAGTTGTCTACTCTGGCGGGTGATCATGTTGTCCTGTGTCTTTAAAGGAAGTAGGACTCTCACTGGAAGAAGAGCCATGTTATACCAGGACATGTATGAGTGTTAGTATCTTCCCATTAAAGGCCTGTCCCCAGGATGTTAGGACTCGTAGTACTTAGCTCATTTTAGTACTGTTTATCAGTCAGAACTCAGTCATCTTAGGAGAGCTGCCGTATCCATGGTACTGTGGTGGTTGTGAGTGTTGGGGGTGTGAGACGGGTGGATGAAAGGTTTTTTTTAACCACCGTTTTGCTGAGGAAAGACTTTCATTTGATGAGATGTTCTTTTTTTTTAGAAGTCAATTAAGTGTCAGCTGCTTTGACTAAATAGTCTTTTGTGCTTGTGCCCAGGAAGTGTTGTTAGACCTGTACAGAGCCGTGCTACGAGGTATTAAGTTGGTGTTTTACTTGAGGAATTGGAATCCGACTGTGGGGTCCGTATCTTCTGTAACTTGGTTAGAGAGTCGAACACAGGAGCCCTGAGTATACAGCACAATCTGTAACTACAGGAGACTTTCTGTGAGTGACACTGCTGCCCCTCAGAGCCTGGCTTTGAGGGCTCACATCCAGGTTTCACTGGAGAAAAACACCAGAAGCCCACCTGGAATAGTCAGGGTTTTTTTTCTCTTGCTGCGGTGGGGTTTTAAGAGAGTTTTGCCATCCCCGATAGCTGTATGACGTTGGGGGCTAGGGCAGTGTTCTCCACTCCTCGAGAGAGACTTAAATTCAAAACATTTATCCATTTGTCCCATAAATATTTACCCAGTGCCTAGTAGCAGGCACTGTCCTAGGTCCAGGAGTAAAGCAGTAAACAAAGCGAGGCCTGCTTTCAAAGGGCCTGGGTTCTGGTTGGCCAGGAGGAGTTAGAATCAAAAAGATGACAGCGAGTGACTGCACACCCCACTTTGAGGACCTCATCAGCACTCAGAACACTGAGGAGACGGGCGCTGTTACTGTCCCTGATTCACAGAGAGGGAAACTGAGGCACGGAGAAGTTAAAAATAACTCACCCAGGGTCACAGCACCAGTGCTGTTGGCATTCCAGCCCAGGTTGTCTGCCTCCAGGTTTCATGAACACTGGGCCATCTTGTTTGCCTGTTAAAAAATGGCCTAATCTGTTTATTTCTACCTGAATAAAGAAATAAATACTGTATGATAATAAGTGTGATAAAGAACAGTGAATGTTCTGGATGTTGACGTGGGTGGGTGTGCACACAGGCGCTGCCTTGGCTGGTGTGGAGGGAGCAGGTGTCTCTCCTACGGCGATTTGAAGGAAGTGGCACTGTGATTCATGTCGGTATCCAGGCGGAGGGTACTCCACGCAGTGGGAACAGCAGAAGCAAAGGTCCCGGGGTAGTTGTGCGCTCAGCAATAGCAAAAGAGAAGCACAAAGGCCTCTGTGGTTGCACGGGTAAGGACAGTGGAGGGGAGCAGATGAGGTGGTGGGGCCTTGTAGGGCGTGGGCAGTTCTTTGGTTTTACTGAATCAGAAGGGGAGCCAACCAAGAATTTTTGAGCAGGAAAATGACGTGATTAAAACAATAACTTTGGGAGCTTCTCTGGTAATCCACTGGCTAAGACTCTGAGCTTCCACTGTAGGGCGCACGGGTTCGGTCTGCTCGTCAGGGAAATAAGATTCCAAATGCTGCATGGCTTGGCCAAAACAATATATGTAAAGGGATCGCTTTCCACGCAGTGCAGAGTAGTTTAGGGCAAAGGTTGGCTTACCTTGGCCCCAGGGCCAAATCCAGCCGCTGCCTGTTTCTGGGCAGCCAGCAAACCAAGGATGTTCTTTACATTGCTAGAGGGTTGGGAAAGAAGTAAGATGACTGAGAATACTCTGTGGCACATGAAACTTGTATGAAATTCAGGTTTCAGTGTCCGTTCACGCTCCGGCTTTATTGGCACAGAGCCACGCTCAGTTGCCTGCGTAGTGTGTGAGGCTGCTTTCAAGCTGCGACAGCCAAGTTGAGTAGTTGCAACAGAGACCATCTGGCTCACAGAGCCTGAGATATTTACTCTCCGGCTCTTTAAGAAAAAGTTTGTTGATCCCTGGTTTAGGGGGGCCAGGGATGCAGGCAGGGAGACTCGTGAAGAGACTGTTGCAGAGGCCTGTGGTGGCTCGTCTGGACCAGGGCAGTGAGAAGCGGTCAGATACTGGATGCATTTCAGGGGAAGAGCTGAGTGGTTGTCTGCAAACGTGAAGAGTTGGGGATGATGCCAATGTTTTTGCACTGAGCAACTGGAAATGCAGTTCCCATTCACTGAGATGGGGAAGACTGGGAGCAGCAGGTGAGGGAGATGGGCCAGGAGACAGCCCTGTGTTGTGTTAACGTCACGATGCCATGTGGATAGGTGCAGTAGGCAGGCAGTTTAAAGGAGGGGTCCCGACTTGAGCCAGGCTCCTCACTGTTGTCAGTGGATTGAAGGGTTGTAAAACTCTGGAATAAATGGAATCTGGTAGGGGATGTGAATGGATGGAGCACAGAGGTACTCAGTGATGAGAGGAAGGGGAGAAGGGAGCGAAGGATGTGAGAAGGAACTCCACGGAGGGAAACCAGGAAAGTAGAGTGTCTTGGAGGAGCGTGTGTCAAAGCAGAGAACAAGGTCGTCTGTGTCAAACCTTCTAAAGTCAGGTGAGATGCAGACTGAGAGCTGACCCTGGGCCTGGCAGCGTGGGTCACTGTTGACTTTGATAAGAGCCAGATGAATGAAATGGCAAGGGTGTCACTGACTCCAGCTGGTTCAAGCACAAACGGGAGGAGAGGAAGCAGAGCAGGTGCTTTGGAAGCTGTGTTTTCTGCTGCCCCAGTGTGGGCTGGGAGGATGCCGAGAGCTGGATTTGACCTAGGTTTGGAAGTCTGCCTGGGGAGTGGCAGGGGAGGGGCAAGGGAGCCGAGCACCCGTGTGATGGTGGGTAGTGGCCTCTGGACCGAGCAGGGGGCAAAAGTGAAGCATGAGTGAGAGGAGGGGCAGCAGGGGTCCCTGGGTCACTGCATTCAAGGAATTGTTGTTTAGTTGCTCAGTCATGTCTAACTCTTTGCAGCCCCATGGACTGTAGCCCACCAAGCTTTTCTGTCCATGGGATGACCCAGGCAAGCATACTGGAGTGGGTTGCCATTTCCTACTCCAGGGGATCTTCCTGGACCAGGGATCAAACCCACCTCTCTTGCATTGGCAGGCAGATTTTTTTTACTGCTGAGCCACGAGGGAAGCCCATGCATTCAAGGAAGTAGGGCCATGGAATTGTTGGAGTAGGGATAATCAGAGTGGGATGCTTGAACTTGATGTTGTGAAGGGGTGCAGTTGTGGTTACCATCAAGGTCTAGAGCAGTGCCGTCCAGTAGAAATACAGTGTGACCGATGTGTAATTTGTAATGATCTAGGAGCCATATTTTAAAACAGTATAAAGAAGTGAAGTTAATAATATATTTTATGTAGCCTCATGTATCTAGAGTATTATGTGAATTGAGGGCAGGAGGAGAAGGGGATGATGGAGGATGAGATGGTTGGATGGCATCACTGACTCGATGGACATGGGTTTGGGTATACTCTGGGTAGACACCAACTCTGGCAGTTGGTGATGGATAGGGAGGCCTGGTGTGCTGCAGTTCATGGGGTCGCAAAGAGACACGACTGAGCGACTGAACTGAACTGATGGTCAATATAAAAGTTGTTGAGGTGTTTTGTCTTTATTTTGTACTTAGTTCAGAGTCAGCACACTTCAAAAGCCACATGTGACTTGTAGCTACCATACTGGATAGCCTAGGTCTCGGAAATGACCATGGAAGTGCAGTCCAAGGGTGTCAGAGGGAGTGGGTCAGGAACAGGGAGGCCAAGGCTTGTGACCGATTGCCTTTGTGGATTTGAAACCACTTAGGATCCTGATGAGATGAGCAGGGTTGGAGAGGGAGGGTTGCTGCGCCAGTGGCCTCTACTTTTCGCCTTCTGCCCACTGTGAAGTGTTTCTTGCCCAATCCTGTCATTTCTCAAAGCATCTGTGATGTTTTGGGCGCTTGCTCTTGCCTCCAGGCAGATCAGAGTGGTAATTCCTTGGAATTGGGAATTCACGGCAAGATTTCTGAGTCACAATAATAGCAGAACACAGGGCCATAGTTTTTCCAGGATCTCCCTAGTAGGGCAACTTTTCACATGAGTTTTTACTTTTATCCTTTATATTCTTTGTTTTGTCACATCTTTAGATTCCTAGATTTTGGCTTAATCCTCAAATTCTATGGGCTTCCCTGGTAGCCCAGCTGGTAAAGAATCCGCCTGCAATGCAGGAGACCTACTTGGGTACAGTTCCTGGGTTGGGAAGATCCCCTGGAGAAGGGAGTGGCTACCCACTCCAGTATTCTGGCCTGGAGAATTCCATGGACTGTATAGTCCATGGGGTTGCAAAGAGTCGGATACGACTAAGCAGCTTTCACCTTGCAAATTCTATTAGTTATACTTAACAATCCTAAATGTATTTGAATCCCTGAAGAAGCTCACGTTTATTAGCTTTTTGAGACAGTCTCGTGATACAGAACCTGCCTGCCCTCTGATGCTTTTAAAAGGCAGGCATGGCCCAGCCATTTATTATGCAAAGAATTTAAATACACACACACACACCATTTATTATGCAAAGAATTTAAATACACACACACACACCATTTATTATACAAAGAATTTAAATACACATGTAGACACACATAGGCATACCTCGGAGATATTGCAGGTTTGATTCCAGACCACTGCAATAAATTAAATAATGCAATAAAGTGAATCACATGCATTTTTTGGTTTCCCAGTGCATTTAGAAGTTATGTTTACACTACACTATAGTCTGTTAAGTGTAGAATGCTAGCATTATGTCTAAAAATAATGTTTCAGTTCAGTCGCTCAGTTGTGGCCGACTCCTTGCGACCCCATGAATCGCAGCACGCCAGGCCCCCCTTGTCTATCACCAGCTCCCAGAGTTCACTCAGACTCAGGTCCATCGAGTCAGTGATGCCATCCAGCCATCTCCTCCTCTGTCGTCCCCTTCTCCTCCTGCCCCCAATCCCTCCCAGCATCAGAGTCTTGTGAATGTATGTACTTTAAATAAAAACATACTCTTTTCCCAAAAATGTTAACTGTCATTGAGCCTTCTAGCTAGTCATAATCTTTTTGCAAGAGTAACATCAAAGCTCTCTGATCAGAGATCATCATAACAAATAGAATAATAATGAAAAAGTGAAATATTTTAAGAATTACCAAAACATGACACACAGACGTGAAGTATGCAAATCCTGTTGGAAAAATGGTGCCAACAGACTTGCTTGATCCAGGGCTGCCACCAGCCCTCAGTTTGTAAAAAACCAGAATATTGTGAAGTGCAGTAAAATGAAGTGTGCCCGTGGGTATGTGTGTGTGTGTAGGTGTCAGCTTTGATCCGCAGTGTATATTTAAAATTGATAAACATTTATGGGTGGTCAGAAGGCTGTTTTTTTTTAACCCTTTGTGGGCAGTGCATGTGTGTGTGCAGTTCACTTCCCAGGTGGCTCAGTGGTAAAGAATCCACCTTCTAATGGAGGAGCCACAGGAGATGTGGGTTTGATCCCTGGGTTGGGAAGGTCCCGTGAAGGAGGAACTGGCAACCCACTCCAGTATTCTTGCCTGAGAAATCCCATGGACAGAGGGGCCTAGCAGGCGACAGTCCATGGGGTTGCAAAGAGTCAGACAAGACTGAAGCAGCTGAGCATGCATGCACAAACACTGATCAGAAAAGCGCTTCTTCAGAAGCGCTTTTTTTTTTTTCCAGAAAAATGGGTCAGAAAGCGCTTCTTCCTTTTTAGCATATTGTAACACAGGGAAAGTGAACTGTTTTGAAAGGGTGAACAGAACACTTCAGCTACACACATGTTCTTCCTCCTTCCCATACCAGTAATGAACCCCAGGGAAAAAGGTGAATGGATACCCTGATTCTGTCCCTTGTTGTTGTTTTCTGTATTAAGCCCAAATCCTCAAAAGTTCTGTCAGCCCCCAAATTAGGAGGAGCCCACCTTGAGCCTTGTGGCTCAGCTGGTTAAGAATCCGCCTGCAATGCAGGAGACCTGGGTTCAGTCCCTGGGTTTGGAAGATCCCCTGGAGAAGGGAAAGGCTACCCATGCCAGTATTCTGGCCTGGAGAATTCTATGGACTGTAGAGTCCATGGGATCACAGAGTCAGGCATGACTGAGCGACTTTCACCTTGAGCCTTGTGTCTGAATCTTTGTCCTTAGATGACTTCGTGTTGAAGGAGTCATTGATGGTTGATTTCTTGTGAGATGATGTTGTGAGAAAGCAAGGTCTACCCCAATAGTCTGCGTCCCAACTTCAGGAACCCCTTGAGCGTCACAGAGAATCCGCCTGGTCTCTCACTGTGCACCTTTATATAAATATCATGGCCTTCTCGCTCACTGTGTTCATACAAAAGAAAAGACTCAATAGACACAATTTAGTAATAATGAAAGCTTACTCATTGCATAAGTTTTCTTAAACTGTCTTTATTCTAATTAAAATGTTTTCCATCTGATAGGGAAATGAATACCAAGAGCTGGAAATTAAGCAAGAAATTAAAATAACATTAATGGCTTAATTACAGTTTGTCTTGAGGTTTTTCCTGCTCGGTAAGTGGTGTTTTGCTTAGAAAGTCACTCCTTTACACATAAATCTTTATGACGAACGGACTGGAATGTATCCCAGCAAAGGAAGAAGTATTTTATGATGGAATTTGTAAATTATAACACAGTTATGTAAGAGAACCACAGGACTAGCTTTTTAAAAGCATCATTAGCGTAATTACTTAATTTGGTACACACACAATTCTAGATTCTTTGAAAGTAAAGGTCAGTGTGTCTAGGAGACCATGAAGATGAGCTTTTGGACTTTTGTTCATTTTTAAAATTTATATCCGGTCACCTATCATGATCTTCCTGTAATTCTTGCCTCAGAAAATCAAAAATGTAACATTTAAATTTGTAATTTATTCCTTCAGAAATGTACGCTTTAACCAGCGAAGCCAGTGGAACCTTAACCAGGGCAGATGTCTGGCCTGATGTGGGCAAGCACTTGCCCCTCCCTTGTACAGGGACAAGGAACCCACATGCAGGCCGGCTCTCTGGATGGTTCTGTGCACTGTCACCTGGGTTTGCCTTTACCAATGAAGTATCCATTACCCAGACACTCCCATCTCTGGATGTAGATGGTGGTGGTGGTTTAGTTCCTCAGTCGTGTCTGACTCTTTGTGACCCCATGGAGTATATAGCCTGCCAGGCTCCTCTGTCCATGGAATTCTCCAGGCAAGATACTGGAGTGGGTTGCCATTTCCTCCCCCAGGGGATCTTCCTGACCCACGTCTCCTGCATTGATAAGCAGGTTCTTTACTGCTGAGATACCTGGGAAGCCCTGTAGCTGTAGGTTCGGGTAGAGAAATACCAGACCCCACAGCCCTTCATGATCAAGTGCAACGTGCCTGCACCAACCACATCTCACCCCCCTATCCTCACCTTCCCCACACACCTACCTGTCCTTTCACACACTCAGTCTCTTTCTCTACCTTTCCTCCCCATTTCGGCTTTATCTGACAGGCACTCCTGTAGGCCAGCCCAGTGGTCACTTCTCCACACCCTTCTGCACAGCCTGTCGATTCACTCCTGGGTATTGCCTTCCACATCCCTCTGAGGGTCCTTGCCACGTCGCACTGTAATTTCTCTTGGTATTGGTGTCTTTAATTCACTAAACCCTGAGCTGTCTGGTTGGAGCAGATGCTGGGCCCCACCTGTTTCTACTTCCATAGCACCCAACCCAGTAACTGCATATGGCTGTGAGTGGGTGAGTGGGCAAGTGACACTGGGGTCATGTACCTTCAAGTCAAAGAGGTAAACTTAATAACTTTGGAGAGAAGAGAATAAATACTGTCTTTGTTCATACAGGAGCTTTCCAGGTGGTGCTAGTGGTCAAGAACCTGCCTGCCAGTGCAGGAGAACTAAGAGACGCTGGTTCAATCCCTGGGTTGGGAAGATCCCCTGGAGGAGGAAATGGCAACTCACTCTAGTATTCTTGCCTGGAAAATCCCATATTCATACAGATCTCAAAATTTAGGTAGCAGAAAGCAAATCTGCAATCTGGGTAACAGAAAGCAAATGTTCAAAGAGCAACAGAAAACAAGTTTGAAGCTGCTGTCTGATTCCCTGGAGACAATCACTTTTTATGTTAAAAAATATCTGTATATATGAAGTTTACTTTTGGCTGTCATAAAATCATTTGTTGTTCTGGTGTCTTAATTAACTAGTTATGTAATTGAACAGCACCTAGGAAAATAGATCATAAATTTCATGAGAACTTCCCTGGAAGAAGCTCTTTTCTTTTTGTGATGTGTCCTTTTCAGGACTGCCTTCAAGTCTTGTGAAATTGACTGATTTCTCAGCCTTGGACACATGCCTGAATATGATGATTGGTCTTTACTTTACCTTGATTCACTGGAATTCAGTAGTCACGCTTGTAGTCTGTCAGTCAGTCTGAGGTTTGGTTGGAAAACAGTCCCAAATTTGAAAAACAAATTAGTGTCTCCTCCTTCCCCTGGGGCTCAGACGGTAAAGAGTCCACCTACAACACGGGAGACCTGGGTTCAATCCCTGGGTTGGGAGGATCCCCTGGAGAAGGGAATGGCTACCCACTCCAGTATTCTTTTCTGGAGAATTCCATGGAAGAGGAGCCTGAGCGATTAACTTTTTCACTTCTCTCCCCAACACCGTGTGTTCCCAACTTGCCCTGTTAAGACTCATAAGCAGTGTTTCAGTGTTTGACCCCAAATCACGGACTTTATGGCTCTTCCCCCCAAAGGTACTTGAGCAAGGGCAGGTGAAGAAGAGGTAGATTTCCGGAGAACAGGTTTTCAAGGCTCGCTTCCTGCATCCATGTGCATTTGGGTAGTTTTGAGGACACTGCAGGAGCCACCTAGCTTATCACTAGGATCTTTTATGATTTGAAACTGCTAGTTCTTTGCCTCATTCAGTATTCTTTGAAATTAAAAAATTTTTTCTAACTTGTGAAACTGGCCAAGGAAGTGACGATTGGAAGTGCTGGGAATTCAGTTTAAGAAGTTCACCTTTTTAGTCCTGTGCTTCAACTAATAGTCGCTAGCAGGGGAGCCTCTTGAAGCATTGTGTTGTGCTGTATCAATATGTACTTAGACACGTTCATCTGAATTAGAGAGCTGATTGTACATAATGACTCCCCCAGGATGCTGTTAGGAAAAAACAAAACAAACCGAAGTAGTTTACTAAATATGCCGAGTCAGTAAAAAATTCTCCTGAAATTAGTGTAAATTGAATCTGAACCTTGATCATCTCTGAAACGTCAAATTTTTAGTTTGATGCTTTAAAAAAATTTTGTGGCCTCTTAAAGATGCAACCTACAACCCAGTTAAAGTTACACTGTCATGATTATGGAAAGAATCAATTTTGAATTACCACAGGGAAATAAGTCAGGCGTGTGGGAATATCTGTGTATATAGTAGTGTGTGTTACTTATATGTGTGTACATGTATGTATATATGTAAGTGTTTAGTATAGACTTCAGTTTGCTTTTACCCAGCTCTCTCCTCTCTGCCTCAGGAAATGGGGCACATTTTCTTCAGTTGAAAACAGAAATAGAAGCGACGGTCTTGACCCACTTTACACTTATTTATTTCAGGCTCTCACCACACACTTGTTCATGGGCGCGGCGAGAAGAGGGAGCCACAGAGCCGGAGCCGGGAGGGCTGCCACTGGAGTGAGAGCTGGCAGAACTCGTAGGGAGAGCGCGGCCATCCTGCCAGCGCCATGTCTGGCTTCAAGACAATTCTATTAGTGAATTAATTGTACTCACAACCCGACATTAATTTGATTCGAATGTTACTAAAAATGAAATAGATTAAAACGACCCAGTCTTGCTTCATTCAGAGTTATGGAAGAGATCTCCGGCCTGACCTGGCTCTGTCCATGTGTCATCTGGTCGTAGAGGCTTGTGTGACCACCTGTACACCCACACCCCACTGTTGGTCCCGCTGGGGAGCTGCCCTTTATGGAAGAGCGATGATCTGTTTGTTGACCCCTGTCTGACTCCCGGGAGAATGGAAGCTCCATGAGAGCAGGGCAAGGCCTGCACCCAGTGTCCCCAGAGCCCAGGACAAAACCTACAGTGTAGAGACTAAGTGCATGCTGCCCAGCGGGGGAGTGGGCATCTCATCCTTCCTGAATGTTTTCCTTTAATATACCTCTTTTACATGACTTCTCAGAATGACAAAGCAGTGAAGTTTGGGGGGAGGAATAGAAAAACTTTGTTGTAATTGAAATGACTGTCGGACTGGTAGAGGTTACATATCAGGCCTCAGAGTTAAGATTATAATAAAACTTTCTACGTGTCACAATGTCCGTGCCTCCTGATGAAGATGTAGAAGACATAGATGTAGGAAATATGTAAGTCATGTCTCTGGGATATTTTACCATCAACACATCTGATGAGAGGCTGGAAAGAAGCATCAAAAAACAAAAGTAGGGAGGTTGAAAATAGGAATGAAAATTTTTTCTTGATATTTAGTAACTTAATAAAACTTGGCATCAGATAAACAAGATAAACCAAAATATTTTGTAAATCAAATGGACATTAACAGAGATGCAGAGGGAACTGGGAGGCATTTGTTTAGGTGATAGTAACGGGGCACTTTTGTTCCAGGTTCCCTTCATGAGTGTGACAGGTGCTCCGTCTTTATTCTCTGCATGTTGGCATAGACCAGAATACTGATACTGTTCCTGAAGATGTTGTTCTTTGAGGAGGTTGTATGTTTTTTCTTTCTCTTTCTTTCTTTTCTTTTTTTTTTTTTAAATACGAAGAACAAAAAACCAAGGAGACAGTGCCCTGTGATGTGGGCCTTTATCTCAAGGTGAGTTTATTTGTGTCTCCAAGTGGCAACGCATTATTTAAGGAGCTGAAACTCCTTTTCAGGGCTAGAGTACTTTATGGGTCCAGTTTTGTTTATTTCCGTCTAAACTCCGGTTATTTATTGGACGCTGAAGAAGTCAACGAAAAGCAGGGAAAGCAGGCCCAATTGAACTTGAATTTTGTGTCACATGGAGAAGTAGCCAGCGTTTCTAATAGAACTAAATAAGTTTCAGTTTCTCTTAAATTAAGTGTGAAAAGCCAAGGCTAGATTTAAAAAAAAAAAAAATGTACCACAAAGCAAAAAAAAACCCAAAATCTGTTTCAGGGCATAAATGCATTTTTCATTAAGCTTTTTGCTGAACCCTTTTGATTATGTAATGTTACCATCCCATGGAAGCATAAGAAGTACGAATTCTAGGGTGAAGAAATAATTACAGAAGGGAGTTAATGAGGCAGAACTCACAGATCTGCATTTACAGTCTTGTGGACAAATAAATCATTGATGGTAGACACAGATGTAAAGAAAAATTCCTGATTGCCTTCAAGAAATGCAAGGTTGAACTTTTTACTAAAATAGAATTTTACAGCCTCTCAGAGGGACGTTATGAGTATTAAATAAGTGTAATGTGCTCAGAATAGCAACCTAGGGCATAATGAGTGCCGGTAAATGTTCGCTATTTATTCTTACAGGAGTTTTAGTACAAAAGATTAAATCATGTTTTAATCATGCATAATAAACTGTACTATAATTTTATTATGGTAAATGTCCATTTGTAATTCAGTGAAGAGTGGCTTTTTAAAGTAATGAAGTAGTTGACAGTGTTTTCTTTGTGCTGCTTTGTATACACATGTTGGAGCTGCTGGGGTGTGTTATCCAAATGACAACCCCAGTGACAAAAATGCAGAAGCACATGTGTATCTCTTAGCGTTATTTTGAAATCCTTTATTTTCATAAATCTGAAACATCAATTAGCTTTCTGTTTTTTAGCATACTCTGCACATCATCTGTGTACTTCTAAGTTTTATGGAATTAAATTGAAATTTATGGCCACCAAGTACTTAAAGCCCCTGTCAGATTTATCCTTTCATTGAATTGAAGTCTAGCTTTCATTCAACCTTCCTGCCGTTCAGTGTGTGACCTGAGGATTTCCAGAGCGATGACATGAGTTAGTGCCCTCTGGTGGCACGCAGAATGCCAGGCAGAGAGGGCTGACCCATCAGCCTTCAAATGGCTTTTCTCAAGAGGAGCCACCTTATCACTGTTTTTCTCTTGAGCTTTTCTTTTCGGTGTGTTTTGAAAAGTTGCACCGTGGTTGGTTTATGCCCACCTGTCACTCTGTACTTTTTATGTGCTGGTCAGTTTCCTACTCCATGGAGCTGTGGCTCTGAGTTCACCAGAAACAGTCTTGCAGGGAGCCTTCTTTAGAAGTTTATTAGCTTGTGGGATGATTTCTGGGGGAAAGCATTGTCAAGTGAACTTATTGTAAGAAAGTATACCAGGATTAAGATTTTCCATGGGGCACCAGGACATCCGTTTTTAGACACATCTCTTAACTTGCTTGTTCAAAGAGGGGCCCAGATCTCCTCCTAGAGTGATGGTCTCTGGGTGACTCACTGTACAGCTGACGACACAGTGGATATGAGTTTGAGCAAAGTCTGCGAGATGGTGAAGGCCAGGGACTCCTGGTGCACTGCAGTCCATAGTGTCGCAGATTGGACAAGACTGAGCAACTGAGCAACAACTAGGGTTTTGGTATCAGGTGGATGTCCGTGTCCCATCTCCATCTTCCCAAGAGGGCAGCCCCACCTTTCCCACTTATGTCCCTTGGCCAGAGTGGGATATGCTTTGGGCTTTGGGATCAGGCAGGCCAGGAACTGGGTCCCACCTCCACCTCTGAAAAGCTGTGGGATCTCCTGGGGAAATCGTTCTTTTACGAGTTTCTTTCGCTGTGAGGTGGGGCTGCTGCTGTTGATTCTGAGCTGTGTCAAGATGATGTTGTGAGGTTGAAATGAGTTGAAATCTGAAAAAGCCTTTAACTGAACTGCATAGAGTGCTATTAAATATGTAAGTTTCCTTTGCTTCCTCAAAAGCAAGTTTCTCTCTCTCTTTTTAAATTTAAAAGGTCACTTTGACAACAGAACTTTTCATTTTGGAATAATTTTATATTATAGCAAAATTGCAAAAATGGTACCGAGTTGACATATACTCCTCCCCTAGTTTTTGCTGTAGGCCTCACTTCTATACTGTGGGGTTTCCTGGTGGTTTTTCATGTATAATCCCTGGGAACTTTGATCAGATTTGGCTTTACATGCCAACTTAGTGCTTTCCTAAAGCCAAAATGGTTGCCTTTAATAGCTCAAGTTTCACTGTAGATGGGGCATTTGCTTCCAAACCCACCTTTCTGTTTTTACCTTGGTCCATGTCTGTGGCCATTTGACAGTAGAATAACCTTCTTTGATTTTCCAGGATCTTAACACCTAAATAGTTTCTCTGTTTATGCAGTTAATGAGCTATGCAACCAAAGGAAGGACAGAATAGGCAGTTTGTGTCATTATTTCAACTGGGCATTTTTGCCAATCTCAGAACTGCTGCTCATGCCATCACAATTTAAGTCAAAGTGGAAGCATATGCATTTTCTTTCTTTGAGGTTTTTTTTTTAATTGGGAATATAATTGCTTTACAATGTTGTGTTAGTTTCTGCTGTACAATGAAATGAATCAGCTGTATGTATCAACTACTGACCTCCCACTGCTGATCCCTAAATGTTTCTAATATTCAGAAATAGAGAAAGAAACTTTCAGGGTTTCCCAAAGTTCACCAACTAGTTTTAATATATCAATAATCTATAAGTAGCATTATGATATAAATAAAAAATAGTAGCAACTCAAATTTTACGTGCCTTTACAGTTTTAAGAAAGTGATTCTACAGGCACATTATTTGGTTTCTTAGCAATCCTGAGAGAGGCAGGGAGAGCTTTGTCACCCCCTGATTGAGGTCACATAGCAGGAGTTGGAGTCCAAGTTTAGTAGAGAGGCCCTGCAGACATAGACTGGGCCCTCCACCCATGTCTGCCCAGGACTCCTGTGGGGACGAGGCTGTGGTAATGCTTGTTTCCTCCCATTTGAGTTGGCTAACTTCCTAAGTCAGAAAGAGAAAAACAAATATCATATATTACTGCATATATGTGGGATCTAGAAAAATGGTATAGATGATCTTATTTGCAAAGCAGAAATAGAGACACAGACTCTGAAAACAAAGGCATGGACACCAAGAGAGGAAAGTGGGGGCAGTGGGATGAATGGGAGATTGGGATTGATGTATGTACACCACTATGTATAAAACAGATGGCTAATGAGGACCTTCTGTATAGCTCAGAGAACTCTACTCAGTGCTCTGTGGTCACCTGAATGGGAAGGAAATTCAAAATAGAGGGGATATATGTATATGTATACGTATAGCTGACTCACTTTGTCGTACAGCAGAAACTAACACATTGTAAAGCAATTATCCTCCAGTAAAAATTAATTGAGAAAAATAATTTGGCCAACTTTACCCCAGTGATCACCTTTATACTTTTAATATAGACAACAATTTTTCAATACATAATCAACAGATTATGTATTTTGTTTCAGCCTGGACCCTTCCTGAGTGTTATGAAACATTAGGCTCAATTTAACAGAATCTCCCCATTTCTGCCCCTGAGGGCCCCTGGTGTGTGCGGCGCTGAGCCTCTGCAGGCCCCAGTGAATATGCAACCTCTGCCGAGGGGCGTCCTATGCTACAGAGACACCGCGACTCTGCATCTTTTCTGCAGGAGCCGCTGAGATGTTAGAACGAGAAGATGCTGTAGTTTGAAAAAGTGATGAATGGGTCAGGTTTTTGAAAAGCTAGCAGAACGTCTTATTTAAACATTTATTAGGTCTGAACAGAAAACAAAAATGAGTCTCAAAGAAATCTTTTGCAGATAAGTTGAGGTAGATGCTTTACATTCGAATACCTGTTTCTGTGGCATGAAAGTTTAATTTTGTGTCACATTCGTTTGTTTGGTTTGAGTTTTGGCTACATCTCCATTTTCTGCAGCTCACTTAACTCATGCGGAGCCACGAGTTCAGAGGAACCCATCGGTGGCTGTAGTGACAGCTTTTCTCAGGCGGTTAAGTTCTCAACAACCACTTGGCTGAGTTTGGTGGGTGGTCATTTTAAAAATCAATGACATAAGGAATTTCCTGCTGGTCCAGTGGCTAAGACTCTGCATTCCCTGGTCAGGGAACTAGATCCCACATGCCACACTGAGAGTTCACATACTGCATGACACGGCTAAGACCTGGCGCAGACAAAAAAATAATATCATAGGTGAACCCATAAAACCAAAGTCAAGTATAAGAATTAAGATATATTTTATTTTTTTAATAAAAAAAAATTTTAAGATACATTTTAAAGTTCTAACATTCTCATTAAAGAATAGTCTTTTTTTTTTTTTTTTAAATGCTGACAAAGCATCTGAGTATTTGCCTGGTTCTAGCCTGGCAGCTCTGAATTGGAGCAGCATCTGGGGTACGTCCTTGGTGGTTTTTCTGATGGCCCCTAGCACCGGGTGGGCAAGCTGCTGCCTTACAGCAATATCAGATGTCACTTAATAAAAAAATACTTGTTGTCGTTGTTTTGGTTGCCCTCTTCAGATTTGGTGCCTTTTAGGAAGTTATAAAACAAATGGGACCGTCTGGCTGGACTGAGGTTGGGTCACTGTTTATCTGGGATGGCCCCTATTGATACGAGTGCAGAATGGAAAATGAGCATTTCTGCTTCCCATGCACATTTGTGGGGGAGATGCACGTTATAACAGGGTTCTGTTCCATCGGAGGGCCTCCCATGGGACTGATGCTGGGGCAGTCAGACAAGATGGGGTCCTTGGCTTCCTGTGGCTGGTGAAGTTGGCTGTGAATCACTCAAGACGTGTATTACCACTTCTCTTTTTTTGGGTTCTGTGATCTGGGTCACCAGTTTGAGAGAGAGGTGTTCTGTGTTCACATGTAGCTTACTGACACTGATTGGAAAAGCGATTAAGATTTTGGTTATGCTAATAAGAATAATGTCCAAAAACATCAAGCTGACTCCCCACAAATGGTATAGTTACCCAAATATTAATTCGGATTATACATGTCTTTCAGCCATGAATGGCTACTTCTTTCCCTTTTCCTTTTTTCCTTTCTGCTTTCTTTACCTACCAGATAGATTCACATGAAAAACTAGGCCCCAGTATTTACGTGTTGAAAAATGAGATATGTGTTCAGAGGTACCTTGTGGCAAGTACAGTTTAGTGAGTGGAGGAGAGGAGGGGCCAGTGATTTCTTTGCAGGTTGAATGTGACAACCCACCCATCTGTGTTGGACTGAAATATGCCTTTGGAGTGGAATTTGCATTTTAAGTTCAGTTTTGAGAACCGACCATTCCCTGCGAAAGTGAAGTTGCTAGCAAGTTTGTTTTAAAGATGCTACCACCCTCTATTTCTGTGAATCCAACAAAAATAGCATGGAATAAAATTTAATTATGGTAGACTGAATATTTCATGTGGAATTAAGGGGCAAGACTTGCCTTTAAAAAGCATTAGGTTTGGAAAGAATAAAGGCTTTGTAAGTTCTTTGGAAGATACTATAATTAAAGCTTTGCTCAGATGTATTTTTCTCTTTTTGAAGAATTTAAAGACACCCAGCCCTCCCTTCCAAAATTGATTACCTCTCAGACCACAGCCGTGCTCGGCGGGAAATACTGTGAGACTGTTGCTGTGCTGATTTGACGGCTTCTTTCTGTTAAATGTAAAATAGGTTTTTAATCTTCTGATTTAGATGTTTAATAGGAAGCAAACGTGTGACTCGCTTTGGTTTCCGCTGAACCTGTATTTAAGTCCACATAAACAGTTTGAATAAAGTGAAAACATCGCTGGACTAGCTATTTTAAACATTTTAGGATGTAAGAATGCAAAATGGGGTTCCCCTTTAAAAATAGACATGGCTGCTTGCATTTACATAATTACCGCTAACCAGCACAGCATTTTAAATGGTGACAAACTTAAGGGAGAAAAAGTATCTGTTTTTTATAAAGCCTGGTTAGGGGACTTCCCTGGCTGTCCAGTGGTTAGGACTGGAGCCCAATACAGAGAGCCCAGGTTTGATCACTGGTTGGGGAACTAAGATTCCACATGCCATGCAGCTCAGGTAAAAAACTGAAGATAAAATAACAATATGTAAACCAAGTGGGGGAAAAAAAAAGCCTGGTTAAAGGAAGCTGAAAACCCTCTGAGAGCCGCTCCTTGTGTGGAGGGCCTGGGCAGAGCCAGGAAATAGTTCAGTCGAGGGGGTAATGTTGTGGGTGGAGGAGGGTGAGTAGCTCAGATACCTTCTCTGGACTGTGTTGACCCTCCTTTAGGCTGGAACTTCCTTACCTTTCATCTTGGAGCGGATTGTGAGTATTAGTTCCTGAGGCTGCCTTTCAGTTTTGGAGCAAGTGCAGTGACCTCTGTAAACTGTCAAAAGGTGGCTGGTGCGGGTTGAAGTTCACTGTCGGTGGAAAGAGCCTGGAGATACTTGTGACAGTGAAGATGAGGGCCAGCACCCAAGTTTAGCAGTGCTTCAAGTCAGAAGCTCAGAAGTGACCTTGATTCGGCCCTTTCCCCCAACCCCAGATGTGGACTCTGTCTGGAAGTCCTTCAGTTCCCTTTCCAGGACCTCTTCCATGTTCCACATCTCCATGGTGCCTCCTGAATCCGCTGCCCTCATTTTCCTTACCTGGATGTTCCTAGGTGGCCTCCTTGTCTCCCTGGGCGGGGCCAGGGTCAGTTATTCAGAATATAAGAGGAGGTCACTAGCTTGCTTGAACCCTGAGCTGACTTTCCATCCATTTGGCATGAGGTTGGCCTGCGAGGTCTGGTCTGCCAGGCTTATACTTCCTGACATTGCCCTCCTGGGGCCGCTGATGCTTCCTGCATCCAGAACGCACCAAGCATGCTTCTCTCTCCTTGGCTGTTTCTTCTGTGGGGGTGCCCTTCCCTCCTTCCCTTGCCTTGCTGGCTTCTTGATGTCACTCAAATGTCATCTCCCAGAGAGGCCCTCCCGGACAACCCAGTCTAACACAGCCCCCCTCATTCTGTCATCCTGCAGGGTTTGTATGTGCATGTGTATTTTTAATGGCATTTGTTAATATCCGAAATGTTTTCTCCTCCCCTCCCTACCCCACTAGAATGTAGGCTCTTAGGACAGGGCCCTTGTCTGCTCAGCTGTAACTGCCCATAAGTTCACAGATCATCACTGATAAAGTTGGATGCAGGCAAGGAACCTGGAAATAGCCAGTGTTACTAGGGGACTCTGACCTAGTATAACTGGGCACCTGGAAGGACAGTCCTAAAGTCCTTGTCCCCAGGTGGCTTGAAGTACCATTGAGAAGATACTGCTGTAAATCTTGTCTTTAGACATTGGAAGTTGGGCTTCACAGAGTGGCTATACTTAAACATCAGCTTGTGTCCTGAGAAGGATGTGAGTGAGCATGGTCCCCTCCCCACCCCCCACAAAAAGTTAACGATGCCAGTGTTCTTGGCTCACGGTGAGAGCCCATCAGGGATGCTTGGCCTCCTCGCTGGCCATGGGACAGGACAGCACTGCCTCCCTGACTCACTCATGTGCAGCTTGAGAGACAGGCTCATTTTTTTTTATTTCTCCTATAGCATCTTCCTCATGAGCATGAGGGGGAAGCTTTCAGTGTTCAATGTTCATTCTGGGATAAGGGGACAAATCTGCGAAGATACTGTGTTTGCAGAAATCTGAACTTTGGTGGGTACTTTCCTTTTGGTTCCTGGGGTTTCCTCCTGTTGACATCTCAGATATTTAGGAGGAAAATATGGAAAGTCTGCTGATACCTAGAAATTTGGTGATGGTTCCTGGAAGTAGTTCATTGAACCTTTCACGTTCAGCTTCCTTAGGGAGAAAAGACTCATATTTCCAACTCACCGTATCTCAAGCATATGATGCCACTTCTCGCTGTCAGTTGAAGCATTTACTTTGGTCTCCAGTGTGCTAGTCGGGGACTGGGTTGTAGAACCCCGGAGGCCCGTCTGCTAATTAGGCAGAAGCATCCCCGTGCGGCTTCCCATGAGCATTGCTATCTTTATCAGCACATTGTTACGGTGGTTGGGTTGTATGAGTAAAAACAGTAACTTGTCAGTTACTATATGACGACATGGGCCTTTTAGAGTCAAGACCTATGGATAAAGCCCTGGAGCAGGAGGGGCTGAGTTGTTTTTGTGCATCGGCTCATCAGAATTGATTGAAGACAGCCTCTCCCATCTCTGTGTGACGGAGTCTAATACCACCCAAGTCCAGGTCCTGGGTTGCCTAGTCTCCCTTGCCCGGATGGAGAACAGGTTCCAGCAGGATGCAGGCAGGCAGAGCTGAGGAATGGCCCACCTATGCAGGATTGAGGGATATGAGATGAAGCTGGGTAGATTGGGCTGGAAGATGGGTTTTGACCAGTTTATGGAGGGTCTCCTTTGTAAGAAGTGGGTGGCACAGCAGGCAGTGTTCCCATGATGAGTTGCTGGTGGGCTGGCGTGTGTCGGGGGTCTGCTAGTAGCAGGGAGAAACGTTGGGAGTGCCTGTCCATCATTGGTTTCCTAGTTACTGAACACTCAGTAAGGCTGACTCTACTGGAGCCACTCTTTGATAACAAGCGTTAGAAACCATCCACTGCATCCCCCCTGAACTGTCTCTCTCTCCCAATTCGACCCTTTGGTTGATTGCTTTTGAAATTAACTTGCTGGTTTAGTCAACTGAATATGCTAAACGTGTTGCCATACATACTTGCCCATTAATGGTTAGTAATCTCATTAAGTATATGAAGGGCCGTGACTTTCCCTTGTGGATTATTATAAAATAAGTGTTTATGGTACACTTGACAGTGTGCTTGACACACATTTAGTGTCTATGGACCTTGTTATTTAATTGCTTGAAAATGAAACGGGGCCCCTTAATCCAGCTTGAAAAAGCGAGGTTGGCCCCCTGGACAGACACACTGGTTGCATTTCACTGGCCTTGGATATTAGCAAGGGAAAGCAACTCATTTATTTACGATTGTTCATTTTTCCTTTTTACCCTTAAAAGATCCTAAATGATTTCCAGCTCACAAGCTACATGGTTGTCCTTTTCTAGTAAGTCCTGTCTTAGATATTTGCAGAAATTCCTGGCTGTCCCATCAGTACATAACTCTCCTCCTCATTGCAATGCTGTGTTTGGTGGTATCAGAAAAACCCCATAGATTCGAAGTCATTGCCTTAGGGAAGTTGAGATTATGGTGGTTAAACTAATAAAATGCAGTTTTGTATTCCTTGTCTTGGCTCTGGGGTTGGCTTATTAAACACTTCCTTAAGTTGGTTGAGAAACTTAAGTATTTGTTAAATTGTAGTGTGTCCTGATTTAGAGAAAACTAATTGTTACCTAGGTGGTGCTAGTGGTAAAGAATCTGCCCGTCAATACAGGAGACAAAAGAGACGCAGTTTTGATCCCTGGGTCAGGAAGATTCCCTGGAGTAGGGAATGGCAGTCCATTCCAGTATTCTTGCCTGGAGAATTCCATGGACAGAGGAGCCTGGCAGGCTGCAGTCCATGGAATCACAAAGAGTTGGACATGTGAGCACGTGCACGTGTGTGTGCGCATGCACACACACACACACACAATTATTATCTATACTTTACAAGATTCATTTGTTGCCCATTCCTCAGGTTGGAGTGATGGAAGAAGATACAAATTCTTTCCGGCAGATAAGTTGAAGCTCATCATAGATGGTGAGAGAACAGGCTGGTCCTTGGGAACAGTTATCCTGGATGGAATTGGCTTGTCAGTTGGCCCCTTGGGTGGTACAAGTTTCCAGTGGGCGTTCAGGAAAGACACTGGAATGAGATTTTCTTGAGTCTCATCTCAGAATCTCTTTTGTTTCACTTGTCCAAGCTTAATGGCCCAGTTAGCCTGATCCCTCGGAGAAGGCAATGGCATCCCACTCCAGTACACTTGCCTAGAAACTCCCATGGACGGAGGAGCCTGGTAGGCTGTAGTCCATGGGGTCGCTGAGTCAGACACGACTGATCAACTTCACTTTCACTTTTCACTTTCATGCATTGGAGAAGGAAATCTCAACCCACTCCAGTGTTCTTGCCTGGAGAATCCCAGGGATGGCGGAGCCCAATGGGCTGCCATCTGTGGGGTCACACAGAGTCGGACACGACTGAAGTGACTTAGCAGCAGCAGCCTGATCCCTAGAAGGACATTGTTGTTGTTCAGTCATTAAGTTGTGTCCCCCTCTTTGAGACCCCATGGACTGCAGCATGCCAGGCTTCCCTGTCCTTTGCCAACTCCTAGAGTTTGCTCAAACTCATGTCCATTGAGTTGGTGATGCCATCCAACTGTCTCGTCCTCTGTCTCCCCCTTCTCCTCCTGCCCTCAGTCTTTCCCAGCATTAGGGTCTTTTCCAGTGAGTCGGCTCTTTGCATCAGGTGGCCAAAGTATTGGAGCTTCAGCTTCAGCATCAGTCCTTCTGGTGGATATTCAGGGTTGATTTCCTTCAGGATTGACTGGTTTGATCTACTTGCAGTCCAAGGGACTCTCAGGAGTCTTCTCCAGCACCACAGTTCAAAAGCATAAATTCTTTGGTGCTTTGCCTTCCTTATGGTCCAACTCTCACATCCATATGTGACTACTGGAAAAATCATAGCTTTGACTAGAAGGACATTATTAACCTTTTATCATGTAGTAGACCGCTTGGTTGATAACAGGTATGGTTGCCATGGAGCCCCTGGTTTGTTTTGTTAGAAGTATTATTTTTCAATGAAGTAGTTCATCTAGACCAAGCACCAAAATGCTCCTGGCTTCCATTCTCATTATGTGTCCAAGTGCCACAGAGTGCTCCCATAAGGATCCATAGGGAAAATCAGGTAGGTTTCTAGGGTCCATGAGGTCATCTGGGCCTGGGGCGCTTCTCCAGGATAGGGGAGGGTTTGCCATCCTTGACAGCTTGGCCGCCATCATGGAAGTGTGGCCAGCCGCTTATCCACCTTTGATGCGCTGTGGATGATGGATCATAATCACGGCCGTGTGGCGGCTGAGAGGCAGGCTCCAGCCAGCGTGTGCTGGCTCATAGCGTTTTCCTGATGGATGGAGCCTATTCTGAGAAGCAGCTTATTGTCTCACGTGAACAGGCTTTCTAAAATAAATGACTGCTTTCTTAATATTTTGAATCATTTTCTTCAGCGCATGTTTTGTAGCCGTGGTTTGAAAGCTTGCCAAATATATGCCTTTGCATAGCTCCCTGTAGGGCTGGATATACAACCAGACCAAACAGTGTGATTTAAGGTTGAACATAATTGGGAACTCGGCAATCACTTGCCTTGCATTTGATAGAACGGCAGCAGAGTGCTCTAGAGTTATTCCTGTGTTAAAAATTATATGCATAACACAGAAGCATGCACACATACATAGTCTCACCACCTCATAATAAAGACATCATGCCTGAGACGATTGGGCAAAAACAGTAGCTTGATAAATAATTACTTGAATTTTGTGATGGAGACAGTAATTAACTTCAGATAGATCCTAGTGTTGACACCACAGATCTATCTGAGGACTTTAGTCAAATTATATAAGGATGCAGGATGGAAAAAAATCAGACGGTGGCAGAAATACATTTAAAATACAATCCTTTGTCAAGTTTTCATCAGTTGATCTCTTTCCTTGTTTCTGTGGACTTGAGCAGTTGAGCCATAAACTTGGTGAACTTGATGCTGCCTCCTTGTTCAAGGTTTTACATTTTTTTTTTTTAACTTTAATTTTTGGTCACACCGAGCAGCATGTGAGATCTTAGTTCCTCGACCAGGGATTGAATCTGTGCACCCTGCAGTGAAAGCGTGGAGTCTTAACCACTGGTCCACCAGGGAAGTCCCAGTTTTTACATTTCAAACTCTACTGTGTGTTTATTATCATTGGATTACTGGTTACTTGTCATCGAGACCTTATTACGTGCCTTATGTGCTGGTGGCAAAAAGGCCATTAACAGCCCCACTCCCCAGAGCTCTTTGAAAAATCACACGTGAAATCCAACATTTAATAGAGGGTAATAGAGGGTGGAGGTGCACTGAGACTGGGCTGCGGGTGTTCCCCAGGCTTGTTGCTGGCATTGATACTACACTGGGGAATGAGGTGATGTCTGGAAGGAATGCCAAAACTCCCCAATGATGGCATCCCCCTGCCACATAGCCACACAGCCTCCCCACCTCACTTGTAAGAGGACGTTAATCTAGCAAGAGAAGGAAATAAAGCTCAGAGATAAAAATTTGCCATCACAAATTAGTGAAATTTCTCCAAGGTTTTTTTTTTTTTTTAATGAAATTGTGAACACTTTCCAATCATTGAAAAGCACCTATCCTTTGTAGTTTCAGACAAAGTAACTCCAGAATATAACCTGTATTTGCAAACAACATGACTATGAAAAATCCTGGGGAATATATGTATTTGTGCCACAAGAAAGAATGAGTGGATTCAACAAGGCTGCAGGATACAAAGTCCATTGTATTTTTATATATTAGGGGGAAGAGGAATAAATTTAATCAGTACCATTTACAGTAGTTCCAAAAACATCAAACACCTTAGAAAAAACTAAGTAAATGAGTGTAAGACTTCTCCACCGAAAACTTCAAAACATTGCTGAGAGAAATGAGAGATTTACGTAAATGGTGGGCTCTACTGTGGATTGAGAGATTCAGTTTTGTTAAGATTCGTTTTTTTCCTTAAATTGATTTATGAATTCTGTGCCATCCCAGTCAAAATTCAGACAAGCTGATTATAAAGTTTATATGGAAATACAAAGGAGCTAGAAAAACCAAATCAAGTTTGAAAAGAACAAAGCTAGAAGATTGTATTGCCTGATTTTCAAGACTTCCTATAAAGCACCTGTAATCAAGACAATGTAGTATTGTAGAGGGATAGACACACAGATCAATGGGACAGAATAGACGGTCCAGATATAGACCCACACATACATGGTCAATTGATTTTTGACAAAGGTGCAAAGGCAATTCACTGGAGAAAGGATGGTGTTTTCAACAAATTATAATGGAACAATGAGACATTGTATGCAAAAAACATGAACCTCAACCCTTATCTTGGACCATATATAAAAATGAACTCAAAATGGATTATAGGCTTAAGTTTAGATTCTAAAACTTGAAAGCTTCCAGAAGAAAAAAAATTTTGTGACTTTGGAACAAGCAAAGATTTCTTAGCACAATCCGCAAGAGAAAGAAAATGGATTTCAGACTTCATCAAAATTTTAAAATTCTGTTCTTCCAAAGATACTGTTAAGTGGAAAGACAAGCCACAGACTGGGAGGAAATTTTTGCAAAGCATATGTCTAATAAAGGACTTATATCCAGGATGTGTGAAGAACTCTTAAAACTCAATAAAATGAAAACAACCCAGTTTAAAAATGGGCAAGAGATTTGAATAGATGCTTTAAAATGTTTAAGAAAATCTTAAATCTGTACTTACAGTATGACCCAACAGTCCCACTGCTAGGTATTTACCTAAGAGAATGAGAAGTTATGTCGACAGTGGCTTTATTCGTGATTTCTAGTAGCTGAAAACCCAAATGTCATTCATTCAAGTGGTGAATGAATCACCATCTTCTTGGAATACTGTCAGCAATAAAAAGAAACTGATACAATATGGCCAGATCTCACAAGCATTCTTTGTAGTGAGAGGAAGCCAAGACTCAACAGGAAATCTTTTATTTCCACATAGTTCTACCTGATATTCTGGAAAAGGTAGAACTATTCGGAAATAAAACAGATCAGTGGTCGCTGGGTATTGGAGATGGAGGGGTCCTGGCTGAGAAGAGCACATGGAAACTTTTGGGGATGACAGAAATCTATATATTTTGATTATGGTTGTGGTTATACAACTCTGTCAGAATGTATACACCTATGCACTTTGTGTAGGCACTTCACAAGATCCCCAAATGGGCAACAGAGTAGATGCATGGAAAGGTGCTCGACATCTCCCTCATCAGGGAATACAGATTAAAATCACCATGAGATACCACCTATTAGAATGGCTCAGATGAGAAAGACCACCAACATCAAATATCGGTGAGATTGTGGACTGTTAGAAGCATTCAGTGGTACAGCAACCTCTGGAGATTTGTTTGGCACTTTTTATGAAACTGAACATCTGCACTGTGATCCAGCAATTCCACTACTTAGAAGAAAATACACGTTCATGAAAGGACCTGCAGAGGAATGTTTATATAAAGCCCCAGACTGGAAACAGCCCACATATCCATCATCTGAAAATGGGATAAATAAATAATTATCACAGGTATACCACTGAGCTATAAGAAGAATGAACTGCTGATACAACCGTATGGATGGATCTAGAAAACAAAAGAAGTACAAACCAGTCTGTGGTGTTTAAGTGGGCAGGGAGGGGAAGTGACTGGGAAGAGCCGGGAAGCTTCCTGGGTAATGGAGAAGAAAGAACTAAATGTGGATTGGGGCTGTGATCACATGAGCACAGGTAGTTATTAAAACTTGTGGAACAGATTAAGATCTGTACATTTTATTGTATGTTAATTATACGTTAGTGAAAGTATTTTATGAGCTCAACATTTTATTGAGTCCTGATTTTTTTTTAGCCATTCTGTTTGGTTATCATGATGTGCCTTTCACATAACGCACGTGTTTCTATTTGGTACATGTTGTTGATGTATCCAGTATTCTACTGGAGTTACGAGGGAAGGCTCAACTTCTGATTGACTGATTGATTTCACATGGCTGAAAGCTTCAGCCTATCAAGGAGAGAGGTAAGTAACCTGTGGTTTTGACCCTGGGTCCTATAGGATCTGCCTTCATTTACCCGTTTACCATTTATAGAGCCTCAGTGTTGCAAAGAACAAAAAACAAGAAGATTTCCCATGTGCCTTAATCATCGGGGAACCCCGCCTAGAAGCAAATGTGGCTGGAATTCCAGCCTTATGGATTGAGCTGGATGTGGGGGATGGGAATTGGAAAAGAAGCTCTTGCCCAGCTCCTCTTAAACATCAGGGTCCTTGCTTTTGTCTTTCCTTTCGTTCTCCATGAGGCATGTCGTCGTGGGTGTGGCTTCAGCCATCACCACTCTGGGACAATTCCCGAGCTACCTGCAGCTCACGCTTCTCTTCTGAGCAGAAGCTAGTAAGGTATCTCGGCGCCTACTCTGAGCCGCTCTGTCCCTGCCACTCACGAGTGTGCTGTCATTCTCACTCTATGGAAGGTTTCTCTCAGACCTTTCCTGCTGCAGTTCTGGCTGTCCACTTCCCTTCCCTTCTTCTCCTTGACCGTAGAAGTCGGGCTCTGCCTCCCCACCCACTCCCTGGAACCTTCTCATTTTAGGATTCACTGAGAACGCTTCGTGACCAAATCCCATGGCCAGTTTCCAGCCCTCATCCTTCCTGGCTTCTCTGCAGCAATTGTTGATGTTAATTATCCTTTTCTGTCTCAAAGGAAAACCTCCTCTTCCTTGGTCTGGGGCACCATTCTCTCTGCTGCTCACTGTGCAGACCCTGCCTTTCTCCTGCTTCCCCTTGGAGATTCCAGGGCCTCTGTGTGTGTCCTTGGCCCTCTTTTCTCTTGTGAGAGGACTCTGGCTTGAAAGAATCTGTTTTTTTCCAGTGGCTTCAGTTTCCGTGTGTACGCTCATGACGCCACATCTGTATCTTCAGGCCCTGCCTCTCCTGAGTTTCAAGTCTGTATTTCATGTTGTGTACTGAACTCTTCACCCTCACCGTCCAAACCAAGCTCCTCACCCCCAGCTGTGGCGTCCTCTGGTTCTACTTCTGGATAGAAAGCAGTGGTCCAGGCCTGCTGCTCCTCGGTGCCTTGGGTGCCCCCTGGAGTCAGTGGATGAAACCTGGAGCTTCTGCCAGTCTTTCCATGTCCCTCCCCTATTTCCGTCTTCTCCATCCCTCCCACCATGGCCCCAGAGTGGGCCCCCATGACCCCTTGACCTGTTCCTGGGTCTCCCTGCTTTGCACCCACTTTCTCTACAACCCCCTTCTGCCTTCAGTCACCCCCAGTCTGCAGGGTAAAGCCCCAGTTCCTTAGAATGACCTTGAAACGCTTGGTCTGAGTATTGGCTGCCCTGTCTGCACCTGGGTGATGGGAGAATCTGTAAGTTTCAGTTCCAGTTCCCTCCCATGTTGGAGCGTCCCCTGGTGGAATGGATTGTTCCCAGCTTCAGGTTTGTGTGGGGCTTGATGTGTTTTTTATTAGTAATCTGTGAGTGTGTCTGTCTGCACATGTTGGGGATGGCACCTGAACTTCTCACTCATGTGTTCTGGGCCCAGGCACAGGGTCTCGTACACAGAGGCGCTCATGCAGGATTATGGAACCGCATCGTTGCCTGGTGGGAGCACCTGCCTTCCCCTTCAGGAAGGGCTCTGTGCTTCCACATTCCCTGCTCCTCCAGGCACCCCAAGGGATGCACATGGACCTGGTGTTGCGAGTCCCACCCGAGTGTCTGCGCTCTGGCCGCGGGAGCCCCTCACCTGCTCTGGGGTGTGAGCCCTTGGACTCATCCACCATCTCTTCGGGTGACCAGGAAGGATGACTCTGGGATCTGGATGCCTTCCAGCGTCTATGCTAAGAAGAGGGATTCCCTATTTATGCCACGTCCAAGTGGTCCTGGCAATCCAACTCTCCCAGGCTTCTCCAGAGGAGGGATGGGGGGGTGGGAAGGAGACTGGGGAGAAATCCACGCCCTGCCTGGAGTCTTCCCACAGGAGATGCGAAGTCTGGTCTCCTTACAGAGGAATTGTCTTCTACGCCAAGAACAATCATGTCTGCTCCTTCCTCGCTCCTGGCAGGGCTGTGGGTGGGCTGTGGTCCCTCTTCTGGCCTTAAATGAAGTGGAACTTGGAGCCAGAGAAGGGACTCTATTGTAGCTAGCTTCTGTTCCACTGACAAGGCAAGGAAGGACGGTCAGGGATGTGGCCTAGGTGGAGTGGGCATTTTTCACTGATGCCTTTAATAATTACTATTTAAGCAACAGAAAGCAGAGTGAGATTGTCTCAAAGGCATGCCAGAGCCACAGGAGTTTGGAAGTTGGCTCAGAAATCTGCTTCCCTTCCCCACTTAGTGGCCATTACTTCGATGTATTTTTTATTTCGTTTTCCCTCCCCCTGGTTTTTGATCTTGCCCTGTCTGCACCTGGGTGATGGGAGAATCTGTAAGTTTCAGTTCCAGTTCCCTCCCGTGTTGGAGCGTCCCCTGGTGGAATGGATTGTTCCCAGCTTCAGGTTTGTGTGGGGCTTGATGTGTTTTTTATTAGTAATCTGTGAGTGTGTCTGTCTGCACATGTTGGGGATGGCACCTGAACTTCTCACTCATGTGTTCTGGGCCCAGGCACAGGGTCTCGTACACAGAGGCGCTCATGCAGGATTATGGAACCGCATCGTTGCCTGGTGGGAGCACCTGCCTTCCCCTTCAGGAAGGGCTCTGTGCTTCCACATTCCCTGCTCCTCCAGGCACCCCAAGGGATGCACATGGACCTGGTGTTGCGAGTCCCACCCGAGTGTCTGCGCTCTGGCCGCGGGAGCCCCTCACCTGCTCTGGGGTGTGAGCCCTTGGACTCATCCACCATCTCTTCGGATGACCAGGAAGGATGACTCTGGGATCTGGATGCCTTCCAGCGTCTATGCTAAGAAGAGGGATTCCCTATTTATGTCACGTCCAAGTGGTCCTGGCAATCCAACTCTCCCAGGCTTCTCCAGAGGAGGGATGGGGGGGTGGGAAGGAGACTGGGGAGAAATCCACGCCCTGCCTGGAGTCTTCCCACAGGAGATGCGAAGTCTGGTCTCCTTACAGAGGAATTGTCTTCCACGCCAAGAACAATCATGTCTGCTCCTTCCTCGCTCCTGGCAGGGCTGTGGGTGGGCTGTGGTCCCTCTTCTGGCCTTAAATGAAGTGGAACTTGGAGCCAGAGAAGGGACTCTATTGTAGCTAGCTTCTGTTCCACTGACAAGGCAAGGAAGGACGGTCAGGGATGTGGCCTAGGTGGAGTGGGCATTTTTCACTGATGCCTTTAATAATTACTATTTAAGCAACAGAAAGCAGAGTGAGATTGTCTCAAAGGCATGCCAGAGCCACAGGAGTTTGGAAGTTGGCTCAGAAATCTGCTTCCCTTCCCCACTTAGTGGCCATTACTTCGATGTATTTTTTATTTCGTTTTCCCTCCCCCTGGTTTTTGATCACGGCAGTCTTCTCCCTAAAGGCAGTGGGGGAGGAAAGTGCTCTCTGAAATATTCTCACATAGTTATTATTTGCCTGGGGCCAGCGCAGGTTTCTTCAGTAAATCAAAATATGCATTTTAGCGAAGTTGAGAACCTCCCTGGCTGAGCCGCTGCAGGTGACAGAGGCGGAGCGGAGGTGGCCCACGAGGAGGTGGGGGCTGGCGCTGTCTGTCCGCTGCCAGGGCCCCTGGGGTGGGGGGAAGGGGAAATAGGGACGTCAATTTTAGGCCTCAATATTTAAATATGTTTGATTTGTCTGCTCTATTGCTTTGCAGTTTGTTTGCTTTTTACAAATTCGGCGTGTGGTTTCCAGTGTGTCCTTGAGTTGATGAAACAGAGTTATGGGCCATCCTGACCTGAGCAGCAGCAGCAGCAGCAACTATTTGCTGAATCGCCAGACATCTGGGCTCTGGGATGGATGAGGGAACAGTCCCTGACCTCTGGGGATGCTTGCTGGGGGGAGTCAAGCCAACATCCGGCCTCAGCTGCTGCCTCCCCTACCCGCCAGGTTCCAGGGAGGGGTCCAGAGATTTTGAAGGGTGAGAGAGAGTTACTGCAGCTTGATTCAGGAACTCTCCCTGGGCACGGCATGCTTGCAGGGTGAGCATTAGATGAAGGCCAGGGAAGGAATCCCGGATGTTGTCCAAACTGGCGCTTCATGACCTTCACTAGCCGGGGTGTCTCCCGGGACTCAGGCGACTCTTGATGGATGGCGAGCTTGCATGGTTTCCTGGGTTAATGGTCCCGTCCCAGTGAGACTCTGGAGAGGGAGCAGCGGGAACTGGGCCACCGCGACGAGGGGAACGGGCAGCCGCCCCAGTGACCAGAGCCCTGAGTGCTCAGAGGAGAGCCAGCCAGCCTGCCCTCTGCTCTTGCCCCCAGCCAGGAGCTGGTGTGGTCCTTTCACACTGGCAGTGCGACCCAGAACCCTCCTGTGACCTCCAGGCCTCGGGTGGTCTGGCTCCCAGGCACCCCGTCCTCAAGGCCTATGTACTTGTGTTCCTTCTGCTTGGAACCCCAGGCGGTTCTCACCTCTTCCCTCGGACACCCCTTTCACACGGCGCCCCTCACCACCCCATCTGAAGAGCACCCCTTACCCTGTCGGCAGGTTCCTCCAGGTGTTTCAGCTGCCTGTGGGGCATCCTCTCCTTGTATCTCATCTGTGTCTCTGGAGGTGAGGCACGGGAAGAAGGGGCTGTCACCATCCCACTGCCACTGTGGCCCCTGGCTTCCGAGCCTGGCAGAGCAGGCGCCTGGCCTCTGGGGGCACTCCCCATCCCTGTGCCATGCAGGCAGGAGGCTGGGGCTTCTGTCTTGCACCCACCATGCAGTCTGTCTACCCACAGCTTATCTGTTTCCTGGCACACAATGCTGTTCACTGCTCACTGCAGATGCTAAGCCAGAACAGTCAAGAAACAGGTTGAAAGTTTAGTGCACTTTTCTCCAGAAAAGGGTTTTGTGTGTCGGCGCATTGAGAACTCGCTCACCTCCAGATTCTCCCCATAAACTCGAGCCTCCTAGGACAGTGGTCCTGTCACCCTTTTCCAGGTTTCATAGTCATGAGCCACCGCCTGCATCCGTTTTATTTTCTTGGAGTGGCGTTGGGAAGGCGGACATAAAATTTTTTTTAAATGCCTTGATTCAGCTTGGATAAAATAGGATTCATGAGGCAGTGCATACCGTGTTGTCCACGGATAGCTGGGGTCTGTCCTGAGGTGCTCCCAGCTTCATCCTTCCAGCACCGCTTAGCGGCACAGGCTTTGCCAGGCTCCAGAATGTGCAGTTTTTCACCAGGAGTTGTTATTGGCAGGTAAGCGTGCAGTATTAATTTAGCCAGATTCCAGCATCTTAGAATCACACATGAGTATTGAGAAGTCATTGCTGAAACTGCTTGATCAATTTGAATTTAATTAAAAGGCATCGAATCAAAGAATAACATGGAGAAGTACAATAATAACCACAAGCATCTTGGTCATTTTACATCATAATCCTTTTCTATTTTTTCAGTAGCGGCAAGGAGGGTTAAGCAGGCCAACTTGCCCCATTCTCTTTTACTCTCCAGGAAAATGAGGATTTCCTTGCCTTAAGAGAAAACTTGTGTTTGTCTGCTTTGGTCATCCTGTGTTGTTATATGTGGACTTTTAATAATTTAGATGAAAGGGTGCATAAGTCACCTAATACTGTTTATTAGGATAGAGTATTTCTGAATTAATGCACAATTCACGTGGAAGGTCAGTTTTGCCTCCCTGTTCTACCTACATTTGGAATAAAAAACAAAACACTTCTTCCTAAGCAGAATCTAAGTAGAAACGCTGCTGGCCGCTTGGGGCGGGTTGGAATAGGCGCCATCTGAACATTCACAGCCAGAAAGGGTTGCTGCACCCCAGGGCGTCTTCCCTGGTGGCTCAGAGGGTAAAGCGTCTGCCTCCAATGCCGGAGACCCGGGTTCGATTCCTGGGTCGGGAAGATCCCCTAGAGAAGGAAATGGTAACCCACTCCAGTATTCTTGCCTGGAGAATCCCATGGACGGAGAAGCCTGGTAGGCTACAGTCCACGGGGTCGCAAAGAGTCGGACACGACTGAGCGACTTTACTTACTTACTTACTTGCTTAGGGCCTTTCCAGCAGGGGGCGCAGTTCCTAGGGGAACGGTGTCTCCACCCTGACCAGGCTCCTAGAGCAGACCTTTGGGCCTGTTGCCAGAGCTGAGGAACGAGCTTGTACCTGGCAGAGGCGCAGTTGTGTGCGAGAGGGAGAGAACCCAGGGGGTAGAGAAGATTCTAGTTGTCTCAGGAGCCGGTGAGGCTGTGGGGCTCTCAGTTTGCAATGTGGATCTGAGTGCATCAGGTGGGGGTTCCCGCAGGAGGCCGTCCTCTGACAGGTGAGGCGCAGGTGTCCCACCAACTTCTGGTCATGAGTATGACCAGGTGAAACTAATCTGTATGCATGGAAAAGACTTGTGAAAACCTCCCCTCAGGGAACTCTCCGGGCTTCCCTGGTAGCTCAGACAGTAAAGAATCCTGCACTGCAGGAGACCCGGGTTCGATCCCCAGGTCGGGAAGATCGGAAGATTCCCTTGGAGAAGGGAATGGCTCCCCACTCCAGGCTTCTTGCCTGAAGAATCCCATGGACAGAGGAGCCTGACGGGCTACAGTCCATGGGGTTGCAAAGAGTCGGACGTGACTGAGTGACTAAACAACACACACACATACATACATACATACATACATACAAGTGAACTCTCCACATCTCTATCAGGCTCAGCTCTCAGGGAGGATGGCGACTTTTGGGTCCCCCAATTCCCACCCTGGTGTGACCCTAACACCAAGGAAGATCTCCCCCATCTTCTTTAGCTGCTCACCCTGAGCACGGCCCAGCTTGCATGGATCTCTGATTGGCCAACCTTGTCCCACTCTCCAATCCCCAAATTGATGTGCCCATGTGGAGGCCGCAGCCACCCCTTTTTGGCTCTTGACTTTATCTGTACATGGACGATGTCGTGGGGTCCAGACACAGCCCCTCACTGTCCTTGTGAAGCAGATGTGCTAAGGCCGTGGGACCTGTTTTGGGGCCAGGTGGCTGCTGAGCAATCCAAGGAGCACTTTTGTGCATCTCTTTTCTGCTGGGTCACCGTCCAAGTTCATGCTCCAGAGGGTTCCAGAACCACCAAGGGCTTTTCCTAGGTGACGTCCTGGGAAAGGAAAGAAGAGCTGTTGTCTCAAAGCACCAAGATGGCAACTTGCTTTCTTCTTTTCCCGCAGTTATCTTCCAGCTCCTGTGTGATGGAGTCAACTAGGCTGGCCTTGGTGTGTCCCTTCAGAGCCAGGCTGGAGCATAGCTTTACAGGGTTAACCCTATCTACTGAGATATTTCTGCAACCTTTGAGGCTTATAGGATGAAGCCAGTGCCAAATTATTTTTGTTGGTGCGGTGGGGGAGGGGTGGGGTGGAGAGAAATGCTGGTTTTGTTTCTTTTCTTTTCTTCATTATCCAGTCCACAGTTTCTTGTTTGTTTATTGAAGTGTAGTCAATTTGCAGTGTTGTGTCAGTTTCAGGCGTACAGCGCAGTGATTCAGTTGTCTGTCTGTATTTCTGTTTGTCTGCGTTTCTATATTTCTGTCTTTCTGTCTGTATTTCTGTTTTTCTATTTGTCTATCTTTCTATATTTCCATCTCTCTATTTGTATTTTAATCTATATTTCTATCTACCTGTATTTCTACTATATTTCTATCTGTTTATCTCTCTATCCCTCTGTCTACCCCTCTATCCTTTTTCATATTCTTTCTCCTTACTGGTTAGCTGGTCTTGTGTCCTGAAGGGAAGATGCTGAGATGACTCGGTGTGAGCTCACTCTCTTGGGAGATAGCTCTCTGCTCTCTGGTGTCCCTGCAGCAGGCCACAGCTGGGGAGGTCGCTGCATCCTCATGGTTCACCTTCTTCTGTGTTTACAGAGCACAGTGAATGAGGTCAGGAGCCCTTGCCGAATCTTTAATGGGGATGAATTTAAAAGACTGAGCTGTGCCCTCCTGTCACCTAACAGTTCTCTGTGTGGGACTCTGTGGTTGCTGGTTCTGGGGTATTCTGTGTCTGGCTCCCCAGGACGCCAGCCTTTCTGGTCCCAGCATCTCCTTAGTCTTCTGGCAGCCCAGAACCTTCTGCTGGAAAAGCTGTGTTTGTCGTTGCTCGACAGTGAGGAGACTGAAGTGCTGGGTGAAGTGCGGACCTGAAAGGGGGCTGCACGTCCCCACTGCCCTCCTCCGGCTCGTCATCCTGAATCGCTGCACACCTACTAATGAGACGAGGCGTCACCTTGTGTTCAGAGCAGCCGCGTTAATTACATGCTCGCAGGCATCCCCTGTGTCCACAACTCAGGCAGCTTCCTCTGCCTTAGATTAACAACAGACCCAGTTAGAGGGACTCAGGGAGGGTGTCCCTGGAGGCCAGATGCCCCTACTCCTTGGACGTGGGTGGTGACCTCTGCTCAGGACCAGGAAGTGTGGTACCAGGAGGCCTCTTGTATGAAGATGGCTCATTTGAGCCACAGGGGCCCTGCCTGGGGTCATTTCCTTTGGTACGTCGCACCCTTCTGAGGGACGGGGAGGAGGGGGCTGAGCAATCCTCCCACCCGCCAGCAATTATTGTCCATCCAGAAAGTGAGACAGTAGCAATATGTCTGAGAGCCCAGAGACAAAGCTCACCTGCACTGTTGTGTGTGTTGCGTCGTCTCTAAATACTCCATAAGGTAGGTCAGTGGGGGCAGAGCAGGTCTAGGACCCAGAGCGCCACCCCCGCACCCCGCCCAGGCCCCTCCCTTTACCACGTCCCGCCTCTAGCTGCAAAGACCGCAGAGGGCAGTTGCCTTCCCTGAGCTGTTTTCATCATCTGAAAAATGGGAACACGGAGACTGCTTCTTGGGTCTCTGTGAAACAAACCTACAGCTTCATTGTTTCTCTGCTTCCATGTCTGCTGTCTGCGTGCTTCCTGCCCTGTGCCCAGCCTCAAGCCTGTTCCTGGCACATGCTCATATTTGCTAAGCAAATGAAAGTGACGATGAAGTGCACATTGATGGTTAAGGACACCCCACCCTTGTCTTCCTGAATCCCTGCCCCCTTGCTCCTCTCCCCCACCCTCCACTGGAGCTGTCACTGAAGGGCTGTTTGGGTCCCCTCATTGATGGGTGGCCTGGAGGGGTGAGCGCTGTGAGCCTGGCTTGAGAAGCAAAAGAAAGGCTTCACCTCCTCACTTTTTCAGCTCAGCAGCCTGGCTCTTGTCCGGATTAACAGGTTTTGTGGGAGCCTCCCAGGAAGTCGCATACTCTTGAGTTCTTTGGCTTGAGTAGTTGTAACCCTGAAGGTCAACTCCTTTCCGATTGGCTGCTTCAGGACACTTAGTGGGCCAGCGGGGGTAAACTTCGGTGGCATTCCCGTTTGTTTCTGAATGAGATATTACTCCCAAGAAGTCACCAAGTGTGAAAATGTGTGTTATCTTGCTAATGGGACACTAATGAAATATTAAAGTGCATCCCTCTTCCTGCCAGTCTCCTGGGGGCCACTGATTCTAGTCTCTCTTTACATAAAGAGCCCCAGGGAATTCACATTTCTTAGTACTTTTCAAAATAACCTTGGTATTTCTGCTGCTACAGTAGAGAAGTTCGTAATTTACATTTGGTGGCTGGCTGGGGTGAGGAGCTCTCTGCTGGGGTTGGGGGTTGGTGTGGATTATGATCGGTCCTCCCAGCAACTCCTCCAGGCTGATGCCTTCTCCCAGCTCCCCCAGGTCCCCTCTGCTGCCCTCTCAGCAGAGACTTGACCCCAGTTTGCAGGGCATGTGGTATCTAGCCGCTCTGGGCAGAGCCAGGCCACTGCCAGTCACCTTGCGTGTGTGTGAGAGCATTACCCATCCCCCCAGCCCCACAACCCTGTCGACTGGGCAGCTGGGGAGGCGTTTCTGTTCCCACTTGCAGGGAAGGAAGCTTGGCCTCTGTGAGGTTAAGTGTCCTGCCCAAGCTGCCATCCATGTGCTATGACCTTGGGTGCATCACATTACCTATGCTTCAGTTCCCCCTGCCGGAAAGGGCCCAAGTGCCATCCTTCCTTCTACGTGTGGACATCCCTGGGGACAGAGGCCATAGAGGGGGAGTCGGATTTCTGGGGCCAGTTTCTCCCCTGGGCCCTAGCTCTGAGCCTTCATCTTTGGTCTGGCCCCCTACTGCTTGGCACCACATCCTCTGGCTTGGATGCTTGGGGAGGTTGAGTCCCCTTACCTGCTACCTGTGAGCCCCACACTGCTGGACACCAGCTCCATCAGGTTGCTGAGTGCTCTGCTGGGGAGTCCGTTGGGACCTTCCAGAGCCTCTTGCCTTTGGGGTTCCCCATTCCTCCAGCTTATTGGGGTGCCCTCCCAAGCACTGCGCCATCACAGCCAGGGAGGCATCCTGCCCCTGGTGGCCGGCATCTGCTTGATCCGAGGAGTTGTTGGCCAGTTCCTGGCCCCTACCCAGAAAACCCTGCTTCTCCTTCACCCACGTAGCTTCCCACAGCCAAGACTCAGGTCAGTTCTTCCCAGAAGTTTCCTGCACTCAGTGCTGTGCTGCCCTTCCTGAGAGTTTTCAAGTTGCTTTATGTGTGGACGTTTCTGTGTGAGGCCCAGAGACTGTGCTGGGCCAGGCTGTGTGCTCCATGCTGGAGACCATGCTGAGGAATGTGCTGGGGGGGCGGGTGTGGAGGGGAGAGGACTGAGGAGGCCCCTCGAGGAGGCAGCGTGGATCCGGGTTCTAAAGGCAGAGGAGGATGTCTGAGAGTAAAGAGGGGCCCTCCTGCTGGAACAGCACAAATGCAGGCAGGGGAGTGGCAAGGTGGGTTTGGAGGCAAAGAAATAGTCCATTTCGTCTGGAGCACAGGGTTCGTGTCAGCATCTTGAGAGGGCAATGGCCCTGCACTATGGCAAAGATCTCTGCTCACATGGTCTCAAACTGCCTCGGGTGCTGAGCATAGTCACAGCTGATCATTTCTGAGGGCTTCTGGCCACTGCCTGCCTGCCTCCACCTGTTGAATGTAGGTTGTGAAAAGGCAAGGCTTTTTCACTCTGACTTTTTCACTGTTGTATCTCTGGTGTTAGGGGCTGCACCTGATAGATTTAACAGGTAGTGAATAAGTTCTCGAGTGAGTGAACATGCACTTGGGTTAAGGCAGAGCAAATCCTCAAGCGCACACAGCCACAGAGTGCCTAGCTAGTGGCCACTTACTGTGCCCTCTGACCAGTGGTACCACATGTAGGCTGTGGGGGGCTGTCCGTCCCTTCTGTGCACCTGGTCCCAGGCAGACCCTTGGGGAGGGTGGCGTGTGTACCTGGTTGAGATGCAGCCAGCTTAGGCTTGGCCGGTGGAAGTTGAAGCTTTCAGTTTAGCAGGTCCGAGGAAACAAGGAGACCTTAGCCAGGGAGGTGCCCAGGTGCCCAGAGCTGCAGACACTGGGCCAATGTTCTGCTGATTTCTCTTCCCTCCCCAGGAACACATGCTTGTCTCCATCTCACCACCTTTTTATCTTAATTTACGAGCCTGCTATAGCACCAATGAAGACATACTGTACTGCCTGAAAAAAAAGAAAAAAGCTAGCAGAATTCTAATTCTGTACGATTCAGAGGCATGCCTTTGGTTGGAGCTGCTTCAGAAATAAGAAAAGCAGGAGACACAGCTCTGCTTGGGCTTCCTGGACTTGTCAGGGAGTCTCGTTCTGGCCATCTCCTATTGGCCTTGGGTTTAATTAAGCCTTCTGATTTATTTTTCAATTCATCTTTTTTTTTCCCCAAAAAAAGCTGCTTTAATGGAAGCTTTTAAAATCCAGGAGCTTTGGGTTTCTCCACTTTGTCAGGCAAAAGTGGATTCATTTAAGTAGTTTTATAAAAAAAAAAAAAATGCATATATTTATGAAGGTTTCAAAAATTAGATTTTTCACTCCTTTTCCTCCAGGAACCTAAAAACCAAATTTGGAAAATAATTTGTTATTGTGGGGTACATGCATTCACTCAACCAAGAAATACAGCACTTTTAGAACGTCTCTGAATTGCTGCATTTCATAAAAATTCCTTTGTCTTGTCCTCGTGGGAACTTGGGCTTGAATTCTTCTCCTGCCCGGCCTCCTGGTTTGGAGGTGGTGGTGTGCTGGTGTGGCTTCAGTTTGACAAGCTTTCCAGGAAGGTGAGGAGTGGCCAGGGCTGGCAAGGGTGGGGCAAGAGTAGAGCTGCCTGAACCTTGCTTCTCACATGGGGGAACCCAGGGCAGCCTGGCTGGAGAGGGAGGGCTGGAGGAGGTGGTCTGCCAGGAGAGGCTTGCTGGAGGGAGGTCCGTAGGGTAGGGGGCAGAACCTGGGGCTGGGCGGAGGGGGTGTGCAGTGGTGGGCCTGAGGGCCCAGGTGGGGAAGGAGAGGCAGCCGTGATCCTCTGGCTTCCAGCTCCAGTGAGTCTGGGGAGGAGGAGTCAGCGGTGTTCAAGCATCCTTACAATCAGTAGTGTGGTCCCACCATCAGGCCACTCCGGTGTGGGACCGATCCGCCCACCGCCCAGTCTAGGTGTTTTGAGAGCCCCCAAGTTTCCAGGGCATGCCCTGAGAACGCCCTCCTGTTCCCAGGCCCAGATGCCTCAGAGGTGACCACACTGCTGCGTGGGGAGGGGCCCAGAGCATGGGGTGTCCCTGTGTTCTCCCTCTGTGCTTTCTCCTGCTGCCAGGTGGGAATCCCCAGGACAGCAGAGATCCCTGGGTGTCCCCTGGCTGGGGCTCCCCCACCCGTCAGCACAGAGCCAGGCCTTTCCCAGGATCACAGAGCAGAAAGCGCATCCGTTTTCCAAGAAAGGACGCTGAGAGAGAGATGGCCAAATTGAGTTAGGAGTGCCAGGAATCCAGACCCGCGAGTTCCTGTAAGGCGCCCCACCCCCTGTGAATTACAGCTGCTTTCTGCGTTTCTGCAGAGAAAGCCGGCGCTCTCCCGCTCTCCCATGGCATTTACAACAGCTTGATTTACAGGCCGGCATGTTCCCCGCACACTTCACATCCATTCTCTCTCCTTCTTTAAACTTTTAAGCCTCTGCCTTATGAATGAGGCCACTGATTTTCTAGGTTCCTGTGCTTTGATATGAAGTCTTTTTCTCTCACCTCTGCTGGTTTCTCCAGAAACATGTTCTGAACACCTGCTCTGCGTAAGACCCATGACAGGCTCCCCTGGGGGCCAGAGATGGACTCATCACAGTTCTGAGCTTCAGGGAGTTTGCATTCTGGTGGTGGGAGGGTGGGAAGAAGCCCCAAGTGCAGAGAAGTTCCCTACTCGGCAGCCCCACTGACGGCTCCTATAATGGACATGTGCTCTGTGCTGACGCTGTGTGACGTGCCAGGGCCTTGCTGACAGCCAAGCCCCTAGTGGACTCCGAGCCCACCCCGGGGAGGAGGAGGTGTGACAGGGAGGGCAGGGTCACAAGCATTCCCAGAACCCTCAGCAAAGCCCCTGCGGTCTGTTGGGGGTCGGGGCAGTTTCTCTGAGCAAGTGATGTTTGAGATCTGCGGGCTGAACGGGAGGCAACCTGGTGAAGGGGGCTGGGAGGGGACATTTTTCCAGGGAAGAGGATTTGCCCGGTGAAGATGCAACCTCCAGAGAGAGTGTGGTGTGTCTGAGAAGCCGCAGGAAGTACAGAGCGTGGAACGTGGAATGAGGAGGAGGCTGGGCTGGAGCCGTCTCCGGGCCCAGGTGGAGCAGAGGCCAGACGGCAGCGGTGGCCAATTTTGTTATGTGCCTGGGGAGGCACTGGAGGCCCAGGAACCGGGAGGCTGATGAGATTTCTGTTGCTCAGAGGAAAGCCCAGAGTGGTAAGACTGTGCATAAGGAAAACTGTTTTGAGACCCTGACCTTGCTGTCATTAATCCAGGTGACAACTGGGCCAGAGTGAGAGAAAAGTGACAGATTCAAGATGCTGTAAAGGAGAGGAATCAATTGGGCCTGGAGGGTAAGGGCCAGAGAGGAGCCAGGGCAGCTTCAGGGCTTCCGTCTTAGCCAGTTGGGCTGGAGGAGGGTGCATTCACTGCCCGTGGGACTAGTGGGTGGTGGTGGGGGTCGGCGTACAGAAGTCTGCAGGTGGAGGCCCTCAGAGACAGGCAGTGGGATTGGGGAGCATCAAGCTTCACAATCCAGGAGGGCCTGGGAAATGCAGATTCGGGAGTCAGCAGCAGCTACAGCTGGGGGAGCAAATAGAAACCCCCAAGGGGTGCAGTGGGGTGAGAGGGAGGAGAGTCTCAAGACACTGTGTGTGCCCCCACCCCCGCCAAAGCCACAAGGGGAGAACAGAGACAGGACTGCAAAGCAGAGCCAGCGAGGCCTCCTCCAGGGCAGTGTCTGCAAGCCTTTTAGCTTCAGGAGAGGCAGGACCTCAGAGACCCTGGGGCCCTGGGAAAAGACGCAGGCCCTGACCGGCAGAAGTGGCAGGGAAGGACAGAAGGTCTGCCTGAGACCTAGGCTTGGGGAGGAGGGGCTATGTCAGACCCAGCACTTGGGCCCTGAATGCCCGAGCCCTGCTTGGCCATCTCTTAACTTTCCTGCTGTAGCAAAGGCCTTCTTCCCAGCTCCTGTTTGTGAAGAATTATGCACTATGCACTTACTCTTAACCGGAGGGCATGTTAGCAGCAGTGCCGCCCCGGGCCCCCCACTGCACCCCCTGCGAGAGAAAGCAGGTTTAAGTGGGGGCGGAACCTTTCCCCCAGTCCTGAGCCAGCTGCTTCCAGAGGAGAAGACGACTTTTTTTTTAATCTAAAGGAACTTTATGTTTATGCTTGACTGAAGCACAGGCCACATTGTCCTGGGAACCAATGGGAAGCTGGGGCTTGGGTAATCTATGCCAGGCCCTCTGCTGCCCCCAATCCATCATCCCAAGTGACAGAATTTCCATCATTAATCATGGGCGGTAATAGAAAAGTCATTGGAATAGAATGTTGTCTCAGGATAACTGTCTCCCAATCGCATATAAATGTCCCAGCTTCACTGTACTGTTTGTGCCCAAGAAGTACTGTGGGGACTTCAAAGTGGTATTTATCTGGGGTCATGAAGCCACCAGCACCAGCCCATCCTGCTCACGGCCTCTCCCAAGGAAGCCTGGATCCCCTCCCCACCAGGGGCCTCAGCACCGGGGACCACTGCACCCCTGGAGTTGGGTAAAGGGAAGGATGTGTTTCGGGCTTCCTGGGTGGCACTAGTGGTAAAGAGCCTGCCTGCCAGTGTCAGAGACATAAGAGATGCAGGTTCGATCCCTGGGTTGCGAAGATCCCCTGGAGAAGGAAATGGCAACCCACTCCAGTATTCTTGCCAGGTGAATCCCATGGACAGAGGAGCCTGGTGGGCTACAGTCCATGGGGCCTCAAAGAGTCGGACATGACTCAACGACTTAGCACATATGCACAGGGATATGTTTTAGGATGACTGATGCCCTGAGGGTTAGAAAATAGCCCAGTAATCCTGGTCATCATCCTGTGGTTGGAGGGGTTTGCACCTCCCCTCTCCATGGCCACAGACCCTTTGATGCAGAGGAGAAAAGGATGTGAACCTGGCTGGGCTGCAAGGCGCAGCATCTCTGGAGGCCACAGAGAAGCCAGGCCAGGGAGTCAGACGCTTCAAGGCTGCTTCACTGTTTGAGAAATCAAGCCCACAGCGTTTTCTGGTTGACATCTCTCTGTTCTGTGACCTGAAAACACTTTGTTTTTGGAAAGTGCAGGATCTGCTGACACTCTTTTCTGGAGGCTTGTGTGTTTCTCTCTGGGATGAGCCATCCTGCCTCAAGACGGACCAGATGCTGCTGGAGGAGGCACGGGCATAGGAGACAAGGCCTTTTATGCTGGGCTTTGAAGGGATTCTCTCTGCTTGAGCTTCCAGCTCTCCTTCCAAACAGAGTTCCTAGAGTCTTCCAGGGCCCGGCGGGAAGAGTGGGCACCACTGGAAGCCAGCAGGTGGGGAGGGGGCATGCCAGGGGCCTGAGGCAGGGGCCTGCCTAGGGTGGAAGGGCTTGCAGGCTTGTTAAGGACTGACTCTGTGTGACCAATGAGCTATATTAAACCGGAGCCAGGTGTCTGAGCTGATAAGCTGAGGCTGGGCTTTGTAGAGTCTACTTGGCGGGAGAAGAGGCAGCTCCCCTTTTCTGTAGGGAATTTCATAAATCAGGACCTATCAGATGTGGAAGCGATCTGAGGCCAGGGGGATCCCCGACTTTGAATGTCACAAGTGAGGCCATTTAAAAGCCAGGGGCGAGCTACTGTATCATTCCATATGTGGAAGAATATTCCAGCACCAGCAATCTAAGAGGAACATAATTTCAAGATAAAGAGTATTTCTTCAAACAATAAATTTAGCTTTATGAAAAATTGTTTCATTGCACCTTTCTTTTTTTCTTTTTTTTTCCTCATCTTAATTTTTAAAGGGTGGCAAAAATCTGTTGTTCCTGGTCTCCAGTCCCCTCATTTCAGATGAGCAGAAGGAAGAAAGGTGTCTGACCAGGGTCCTACAGCCAGCAAGGCTTGTGTACCGTTCCAGCTGTTTCTGGCTTCATACACCTCACCCCAATCTCAGCAGAATCGTTTATCATGGTCACCTGTCCTGGTTGTGGGGGTTGGCGAACTAGGCCGGGGGCTCTCACCTGGGGTCCCAGAGCCACTGAGTCAGACAGTGGCTGGGCCGAGTTGTCTGGAGGGCCCTTCACTTCTTATCTGGAAAGATGCAAGCCTCTGGGGCAGAGCAGCGGCAGCTCCTTGGGCCTCCCGTGGCGTCTGCAGGCTGGCCAGCATTTTCATGGGGGCCCCAGAGGTGGGGGTCCTGATGAAGAACCTCATGACGTCACACAGCATCACTTTTATGTCTTCAAGGAGGGGGAAGTTTCACCCTCTTCTTGTTGGGAGACACACCAGTATTCTTGCCTGGAAATTTCCATAGGGGAGTCTGGCCAGCTGTAACCCACGGGGTTCCATGTCACATACAACTGAGCATGCGTGCATGCACGCTTGTTGGGAGAAATGCTGAAGGGTTTGCCCACATGCTCTAAAGCCACCACGTGGGTCCCCAGCTCCCCTGAGAGCCAGGTTTCAGTCTGGGGTGCTGGTATCTTAAACCTCCCCCCCCCATCCCCTTGCCTGTTCCAGAAACGAGTCTGGTGGAGGGTGGAGCTGGTGGCTCTCAGGTGATTGGTGGCAAGTTCCGCTTGCTGGTCGCTGCTTGCACTTCTCTGAGTTATAAATTTCTTGGATAAGGTAGATTCCATCAAATAAGTATCAATTAAGCTCTTTTATGATCATGAGCGAGATGATGAATTCCAAAGTCAATCTAGAGAAATAACCGATAAAGAACAAGAGACTCCAGAAATACGGCCTAAACTCCCAGGTTTCCAGGCACTCACTCTATAAGAAGGAGGCCTGCATTATTGGTTGAGTGCCTGTGTGTAGGGCACTGGATGAATCCCATGGGGGTCCAGTGCTGTGGAGGGGTGAGGGGGGGTGCGATCCTGAGCTCTGAATATCCACGATCAGACTGGGGGTGTCCCAGAGCGTGGGAGGTGGGGACAGCAGACCCATATGAAGTCCCTCTGCTTGGGTGGGATAGTGGGCTGCTGGCTTTCGGCTCTTGGCGGGGAGGGGAGGTTTGTTTCCCATTCAGGGAGGTTTGTTAGGGTTCTTGGGAGGGTGGGGAGGAATAACAAGCCACCCCCACAGTCACGCAGCCAGATCCTGTGGGGACGCCCACAGCCCAGCACACAGCATGGGGTTGGCCACCTGGTCAAGCCCTATTGTGTGAAGTGGAGGTGGGTGGGTGGGGTTGGGAAGCCTGGGAAGGGTCTCACGTGGTTCTTTCTGTGGGGATGGGGTGTGTTTAGGGTCAGCTGGGGCAGGAAGTCCACTTCCGTCATTGTTTAGTGGTTACTGGAAACCGAGTGCCCTCCCCCGGGTCTGGCCCAGGGTCCTGGCTCCATGGGGACCCCAGCTCCAGTGTAAGCCTCCCAGGGCATTCCTGGCCTCCGCCCCATTGGCTGTCTGCTCGCGTGTCTCCTTGCTTGGCTGGCAGGCACCCCAGAGACTTCAGTCCTTTGAAACCCCGGAGGGGCATCTGGCCTCAGGGTGGCAGGCACAGCCCCAGGCAGTCTTGCAGAGCTGGTCCCACCGCATACCTGCCCTTCCTCTGCGTCCCCTGCGACTCTTGGGAGAACAGCACAGGAGGCTTTTCGTTTCTGCCCTGCCTGCAGCCCCCTGAGACTGCTCTTCCCGAGAGGGTCTGCTGCCAGTGCCGGATGAAGCACTGGGGCAGTGAGCGGGGTCCCAGGGAAGCTGACACAGGTGCCAGCTCCAAGGATAGAGCACTGGACAGACAGACACACCTACCTTCCCCAGGGACTGCCCAGAGGTCACGTTACTTCTCTGAACGACTGAGCCCTGCTGGGTTGGTGCATAATTGTTTTGTACCATCACCTCTGCCAAAAGGAAGGGAAGAAGCAATACCCCTACGTATGGAATTCATCAAAAACAAGGGCCGCCTCCCAGGTCATCAGGCAGGCTGGCCTGAAGCTTCCCAAGTGGCGGGGTGACCAGGGTACATCCCACACAGAAAGGAAATGGCAGCTGAGGGGGATTAGAAACAGCGCTGTGAGCACAGGACAACAGACCCGGCCGTCACCTCCTTGCTCAGTTCATAGTGCTGACCTACCACATGCCAGGTTCCAGGAATGGGTGTCAGTAGTGAACCCAGTGGGCAAAATCCCCATTCTTGAGCTTTCCTACTAGTTGGGGATACAGACAGTGGGAACACAAAAGCTGCTGGGAAGGGGGCAGTGGGGGAAAGCCTGACCGAGCTATGTGGCCTTGAGGAGGGCTGTAGGAGCCCCGAGTTGAGCCTGGGACGTGGGCTCCCTGGTGGCTGCCCGCTCCCACCCTGGCCATCAGGAGCGCGGGGTGGTAGCTGGGGGCCTGGCCTCTCCCTCCGTCACCTCCTAGGTGTCGACATTGCTTTTCTGATCTGGGTGCCTGTGAGGAGGAAATATATATTTAGACTCTTCTGTCCTTTCCGTGGTAACACTCGCTTTATTCCTGGTGAAGAATGAGGAAAATGGGTCAGCTGTATTTACTAAGAAGCGTGTTCCAGCTCCTTTTCTGAGGCTATTTATAAACTTTAAAAAATGTGAGCTAAGTTTTTGCATCTTCTTGGAAGCCGGAGTGCCTATGAATACCCTTTCTATTACTATACCGGGGAATGTGGCACTTCGGATTTGAAACGAGTCAACTAGGGCAGATAGAAATCTTGCAAATAGTGATTTTGATGAACTCTGGCAGCCTGACTTTGCCTCGTGGTCAGACTTCTCTGGGTGTTTTCTTTGTGAGACCTAGTCTAGCTTTCCTGGGTGCGGTAGGGTTATTGAACATGTCCGACTGTGGTCCCACTGGGCCCTCTGGACTGTGGGTCCCCTGGATGGTGGCTCCCGGAGCCTGGGGCCTTAAGGAATTTCAGAATCACTCATCCATCCTTTGAATAACAAGATCAAACCAGTCAATCCTAAAAGAAATCAACCCTGAATATTCATTTGAAGGACTGATGCTGAAGCTGAAGCTCCAATACTTAAGCCACCTGATGCAAAGAGCTGACTCATTGGAAAAGACCATGATGCTGGGAAAGACTGAGGGCAGGAGGAGAAGGGGTGACAGGAAGAGATGGCTGGATGGCATCATTGACTCAATGGACGTGAGTTTGAGTAAACTCTGGGAGATAGTGAAGGACAGGGAAGCCTGGCATGCTGCAGTCCATGGGTCATAAAGAGTCGGACATGACTCAGTGACTGAACAACATCATCATCCATCCCTTGGTGGACCGGGGCCTCAGGCCACTCCATGGCAGGCCCCGCTGGCTTGGCCCAGGGCTCCCCTCCTCCCAAGTCCTCTGTCTCTCATGCCTCAGCCTGTGTGCCATGGGCTCCTCCACTCACTCACTCCCACCCAGTGTGTGCAGAAAATATGGAGTGCTCCTCATTCACCCTGAGTGGCCGGCCTTGCTTTTGAGAGAGGAGGGCTTAGCTCCTGGATTTTGGGTCCATGCCAAGGGTTTAGTCGAGTGGCTTGCAGCTGCCCCTGAGGGAACGTGGCTCTGTCTGGCTGTTTCCGAGTGCCCCCTCCCCTGCTCCCTCCTGCTGCATGGGATTTGAGGAGGGATGTGTCCTCCCAGCCTGGTGGTGGCGGAGGGAGGGCGTCCCTGAGCTTGGCGGGCAAGTCCTGGGGTGCTGCTAGCAGAGAGGCTGGATAGGTGGGCCCCAGGAGCCACTGCCCACCTGGACCTCAGAGGAAGCAGCCCTATAGGTTCTGCCCATCCACTTTGGCCTTGGCATTTCATGGCAACCCTCCGTCCTGGTGGTCAGAGGTCTCAGCCTGTCCCCCACCTTCTGGCCGAGGCATGGGGCCTGCAGGTCACAGGGCACTAAGCAGGCCTCAGGGTTTCTATCCACCAGGGGCAGTGGGTGTAAGAGGCAGGTCATGGGTGGCTCCTCCCCTCATCAGCTGAACAGTGGGGGGGCTGACGCTTACTTCCTCTCTGTGCCCACACCTCCTAGGTGTATCATACGTCAATAATAAAGGTAATAATAATAACAGTGACAATAGTCATCACCCACAGAATCACTTACTCTGCCAAGCCTGCACCCTCTGTGTAGAAGCTGTGTGCATGCTCAGTCATGTTTGACTCTTTGTGACCTCATGGACTGTAGCACGCCAGGCTCTGTCCATGGGATTTCCCTGGGAAGAATACTGGAGTGGGTTGCCATTTCCTCCTCCAGAGGATCTTCCAGACCCAGGGATTGAACCCTCATCTTCTGTCTCTCCTGCACTGGCAGGTGGATTCTTTACCACTGGAGCCACCTGGGGAGCTCAGGAGCTGTTTCCTCTTCAAGGCAACAGGGCTTGTTAGAGAAGGAAACAGTTGATCCAAGTCAGCTGCTCTGAACAGCATCCGCCAGCCTGAGTGTGAGCTCTGAGCGGGTCTGTCTGTCACCATGGCCCTTCTTATTGGCCCTCTACCTGCCCCAGAGCAGACATTCCTAAACTTTCCTGGGTCTTGGCACCCTGGGTACGCCAGTGATTTTTTATCATGGCATTCTTAGGCCCAAAGGATACTTAACAGTTCTGTTTATGAAGCAATTAGATCAAATGGCTTAAGTATTTGAGTCCTAATAACAGCCACTTGAAAATATCCTACTGATAATTTATTTTATTCTTAAATTACCAAATCATTTACTAATGGGATACATGCTCCCATCAGAGGTTGGACAACTTTTCAAATTCCAGAGTCAGATGGGGTGCTGCCACCTCCACCTCCTGTGGATTTTTTCCAGGTCCTTCCTTCCTGTCTCAGCAACCACTGAAAGCCCAGCTTCACAGTGACACGACAGCCTCAAAAGGCACGTAGGCTCCCCTCACGGTGACACTGTCACCTGCCCCAAGCCAGTAGTTCCAGTGGAGTCTGGCAGGTCCGACAGATACTTAGCATTGTTTGTTTCCCTCAATAACTTGAAATACCCTGTCATCTCATGGGTTTACAAGGGCTCTCCGGGGTGCCTGGGTGCACAGTTTGGGAATTACGTTCCTAGGAACTTGGCCTCTCCTTGTTACCCGGGAAGCAGGTCGTGGGCTCTCAGGCCCTCAGACCCCTGGTACCCATCTTGGGGGCGGCGTGGGCAGCAGAGGTGATGAGGATCTCATGCCCACTTGCATCCTCCCTCTTGGCCCCTCCCCATCTCTGGGGACAGGAAGGGCTGTTCCCTGCCCCTCTTCCCTCTGCGTTTCATTCTTTGCCCCGCATTGGGGCGTTGGTCCAGGGGTGGGGGCATAGAGGCCCATCTTCTCCACGCTCGTGGGAGAGCCCAGGATCCAGCTTCAGAAAGCCCTCCCTCGGGACAAGATGCTCTCCAGTCGCGGCCACGCTGCTGACACTAACAAAAATCATGCTTGCCAGTTGAGACTGTTGTTTCAGTGGGTACAGTGTCCTCTCCTCTGCCCGAAGTACTGAAATCGCTTGCTTCAACTGGCAGGGAGCTCCCCGAACCGCTCGGTTTCTGAGACAGGGAATCTGAAAAGATTTCTAAAATGCTGTGCCCACGTTGCAGGTGTCAGAGGGCAAGCAGGTGTCTACACCTTCCTGTTCAGCAGGTGCCTGTGTCTTAGGTGGATTGTAAACCAGGTGGGCTGGGCTGTGTCTTACTTAACAGGTGCTTTGCCCCCGGGCCTTTGCTTATATAGTTCCTGCTCTCACAAGCCCCTCCTCTTCACCTTTCCCATCTTGACCTTCGTCTCCCCCTGGGGAAAATGCCCCTGGCTGCCTTGTTTCCAGACAGGCCCGTCCCTGCAGTCCCAGCTGTGGCCTCTACACTCTGCCTCCTGCCCCTGAGTCAGTTCCAGGATCTCACTGGCTCCTTCTCACTCGGGAACTTTGCTTGGGCCGTATCCCCATCCCACCTCTCCGGCCTCTCTGGCTTCAGCCTCTCCCATGCCGCCCCATCTCATTTTCCAGGTCTCACTTTAAATGTTGCTTCACAAAGAGCCCCCTGTCTAAAGAAGTCCCCTCGCCCCTCTGCCCACTCCCCATGACTTGGTTCAGGAAGAGGCACTGTCTGTGCTTTGCTGTTTTCTCGGCACCAGCCCTGAGGCCGGCCCCCGTGGGCACCACGAGTGAGCACTGTCTTAGAGCAGGGGATTTTTTTAATGGAAGGGATTTCCAGGGTCGCCACCCTTTAATTTTGCCAAGTAAGACTTCGAAAAATTCCAGCCACCATATATCATCAGCATTTTGTAAAAGAAAAGTTGGAAGGACATAATCTCAGGATAAAGGACTGTTCTTTAGATGGAGTCAATCTGGCTTTGTTTGGCTGTGCCAGCTCTGAGTTGTGGCAGGTGGGACCTAGTTCCCTGACCAGGCATCTATCCCAGGCCCCCTGGTTTGGGAGCGTAGAGTTTTAGCCGCTGGACCACCAGGGAAGTCCCCAGTTTGGCTTTGTTGAGCGTGTGCTGCCTTATCTGCTTCCTCATCTCGAGAAGGCTGGAGGGACATCCTCACGACACGACAGTGTCCAGCAGTGAGCACTTGGGAGAGTCCCCACTCGCCCTCCCAACACTGTCCTTGTTTCCTTCTCCTTCGTTTGTCCCCTTCACTTGGCTGTGAACTTCTGGTGGAGGGGCCACATTTTATTCTTATTTATTTTTATTGGAGTATAGTTGCTTTGGGGCTTCCCAGCTGGCGCTCATGGTAAAGAACCCGCCTGCCAATGCAGGAGACACAAGAGACACAGGTTTGATCCCTGGGTCGGAAAGATCCGCTGGAGGAGGGCATGGTAACCCACTCCAGTATTCTAGCCTGGAGAATCTCATGGACAGAGGAGCCTGGTGGGCTACAGTTCATGGGGTTGCAAAGAGTCAGGCACAACTGAAGCGACTTAGCATGCATGCATGCATAGTTGCTTTACAAATGTGTTAGTTTCTACTGCACAGCAAAGTGGACCAACTACATGTATACATATATCCTCTCTTTTCTGGATTTCCTTCCCATTTAGGTCACCACAGAGCACTGAGTAGAGTTCTCTCCATAGAGTAGGTTCTCATTAGTTATCTACTTTATATGTAGTAGTGTATGTATGTCAGTCCCAATCTCCCCATTCATCCCACCCTACCCCCTTGGGGACCACACTGTAGACTGAAGTTGGCTTTTCTGTGCATCACATGCCTGTTTTGGCCTCTGGAAGCTTCCAGATCCGCCCAGATGACCTTTCCTGAAGCTGTGAGCCCGCCTCGCCTCCCTCTGCTCCCTGGTGACTTGTCCTCATTCCTCCACTCACCTGTCCCCCTGATGGATGGCTGGTGCCCAGGCAGGGTCCAGGGCTCTCTCTGCTCAGTGCCAGGGCAGGCATACACGTTCCTATCTGTGCCAAGTGCTGCTTCAGTCCATAGAAGGTGACCCCTCTGCTGATGGTGGCCACAGACAAGTCTGTGGCAGGGACCAGCTTCTGCCACAGCTCAGGGTAGGTGACATGGAGCTCTTTCCCTTTCGATAACTGAATTTAGATTCTATTTCAATCCTTCCTTCCACCAGCTGTGGAAACATAATCTCATTTAATTCTGGGATTTCTCAGCCAATTTAAATCTTCCTCTAACTCACCGCTGGGTGTGTGTGTGTGTGAGGAGCAGGTGGAGGGAGGGGTCTGGCTGGCTGGCTGTCACCTGGAATGGGTCCCTGCTCTGCCCTTTCATCCCCACACTAGGCCTCTCCAGGGCCAGGTTTTTCTCAGATGCTTCTACACCCCTCTTGGGGGCTGAGGGACCCTGGGGCTGTCCTTGCCCTCCCCCACCCCCAGCAGCCATCTCTGTTCTCTGGGGTTTATTGTACGTGCTCTCGGGGCCATGTGAGGAACAAGGCTCTGCAGGGGAGCCGGGACCCCATGGCCTCTCCCTTCACTAGGGCGGGAGCAGGTGGGCCAAGCCCCACATGGCTTCGATTCTTCTGTTCCACGCAACAGCCCTTGCCCAGAGTCCAGATGCCTCAGGCTGATGAGCAGAAAAGCCTAAGGACTTCCTTGGTGGTCCAGTGGCTAAGAAGCTGCCTTGCAATGCAGGGGACATGAGCTGGATCCTTGGAGGGGGAACTAGGATTCCACAGGCCACAGAGCTCAAGTATGCCCGTGTGCTGCAAGTGAGCTCTGGAGCCTGTGTGCCAGGACTGGAGAGTCTGTGCACAGCAATGAAAGGTCCGGCAAGGTGGACTGAGGATCCTGCATGCACCCACTGAGTCCTGACGCAGCCAGATGCATAAATTAAAGCAAAGCCACAAGGAAGGGGGCCAAGAGAAGTCCCTATTAACACCTCCTGCATGTGAACCTGCTGCAGGTAAAGGTTCCGATCTGGGCCTCTGTGGGGAGACGTCTAGGATGTCTGAGGAGGGAGGGAGGGTGCAGGCTGAGCACCCACAGGGAGCTTGTTCAGAATCGCCCGGGGAAGTGGGCTGGTACCTCCTGGAGCTGTCTAGTGTTCTCGGTTATTTGTTCATTTGTGTATTTGTGTTTGCTTAAAACTTTCAGTTTAAAAGCAATGCATGTTTAATGAGGAAAAGCAAGAAAAAACAGAAAAACAAATAGGATCAGAGTCATTTGTCTGAGCACCTGGATTTATCTCTGCATCTTGGTGGGTGTCTCTAAGAAGGTTTAGTCATAAGAGCGGCGACAATTAGCACCAAATGTGGCTCTCGCGTTGAGAGTTTACGATGCACCCTTCTGAGAATCACACAGATATTAGTTTATTGAATCCTAACAGTCCCGTGGGGTGGACACGCTTATGTCCTCCTTTCACAGAGGAGGGCGCCAAGGCAGAGTGCTGATGTGATTTGCTGAAAGTCAGTCCACTGGGCAGCCAGGCTGTGTACTCACACTGCACACCTGCACACACGGTGTGATTTTATGGTGAAGATACACAACGATGCAGCCACCAATCAGGGTTCTTGTCCTGATCTCGTTCAGGAGCGGGACCGTATCCTGTCTTCCTCTGTGTCCTCAGGGAACACCAATTTACTGAATGAATGAATGAATTCCGATGCAAGCTTTCCCTCCTCTCGGCATGGGTCGATTACCGTTCCTTCTGTTGATTCCTTTTCTTTCCTTTCCCTGCTCACAGTACCTGCACATCCTGGAGCCCCAACCACAGTTCCAGCAGCCCCTTCACACTGAAGTTAGTCTTTATCTAAATACAGCATCATCGACGTATGATACATGACAAGTATTTAAAACATACACCTTAGACTTCCCTGGCAGTCCAGTGGTTAAGACTCTGCCCCCTCTGCAAGGGGCGCACGTTCACTCTCTGGTTGGAGAACTAAGATCCCTCATGCCATGTGTCACAGCCAAACAATTTAAAACAAATTAAAAAAAAAATAAACAAAAAATCCCCATACACTTTGGTGAGTTCTGACATCACTGGCTCAAGAGAATGGAACATCCAGCCCCTAGAAGTGTCCCAGATGCCTATGTAATCCCAGGCTCTCCCTGCCTCCCTCCCAGCACCATTGTTGTGCTTTCCATCGCCATAGTTAGTTTGGATTTTCCGGAGTTTTGTGGTAATGAGATCATACAGTCTGCACTCTTTACTTGGGCTGCCTTTCACTCCACACAGTTACTTGGTGGCTCATCCATCTTGTGTGTATCAGTTCATTTCTTTCTATCAATGAGCAGTGTTAGACGTGTGTGGATGGGAGTTGATTGGTCCATTCACCGTTGATGGACCTCTGTTTCCAGTTTTTGACCATTACAAATAAAGTTGCTGTGGACATTTGCACGCAAGTCTCTGTATGGTCATATGCCTTCTCCTCTCTTGGGTAAATACCAAGGAATGGAAAGGCCAGATCATATGGAAACTGCCAGACCGCGTTCCAGAGTGGTCCCACTGTTTTACATGCCAGCAGCAGGGCGTGAGAGTCCCTGTTCCCCCACATCCTTGCCACCCCTTTGTATGGTCATTCACTTTGTTTTTATGTTTCAAAACTGCGTGTTATTGACATACAGTTGATTTGCAACGTTGTGTGAGTTTCTGCTGTAAAGTGATTAGTTATACATAGTGTTAATTGCTCAGTTGTGTCTGACTCTTTGTGACTCCATGGACCATAGCCTACCAGGCTCCTCTGTGCATGGAATTCTCCAGGCAAGAATACTGGGGTGGGTAGCCATTTTCTCCTCAAGGGAATCTTCCCAACCCAGGGAAGAAACCAGGTCTCCTGCATCACAGGCAGATTCTTTACTGTCTGAGCCACCAGGGAAGCCCTAGTTATACATATGTATGTTCTTTTTCATATTCTTTTCCATTATTGTTTATCACAGGATATTGAATATAGTTCCCTGTGCTATACGGTAGGACCTTGTTGTTTATCCATCCTACATAGAATAGTTTGCATCTGCTAGTCCCAAACTCCCACCCTAGCGCTCTCTTCTCCTCCTTCCCGCTTTGCAGCTCTAAGTCTATTCTCCATGTCTGTGAGTCTATTTCTGCTTTGGATTCAATTTACTTTAATTGTAGCCACTGAAACAGGTCATAGGTGGTGTCTGGTTGTGGTTTTAATTGCATTTCTCTAATAACTGATGATATTCAAGCACTTAATTGCCACCTCTGTATCTTCTTGGTGCAATATCTGTTCAAATCTTTCATCCATTAAAAAAAAAATTGGGTTATCTGTGTCTTATGAGTTTCAAGTGTTCTTTATATATAGTCTAGATACAGCCAGTTGGCAGATGCAGGCTTTACAAATAATTTCTTCCAGTTCGTGACTTCTCTTCATTTTCTTAACAGTATCTTTTGAAGAACAGAAATTTTGATTAAGTCCAGTTTATGGTTCCAAATAGGAAAAGGAGTACATCAAGGCTGTATATTGTCATCCTGCTTATTTAACTTATATGCAGAGTACATCATAACTCCAGTACTTTGGCCACCTCATGCGAAGAGTTGACTCATTGGAAAAGACTCTGATGCTGGGAGGGATTGGGGGCAGGAGGAGAAGGGGACGACCGAGGATGAGATGGCTGGATGGCATCACGGACTCGATGGACGTGAGTCTGAGTGAACTCCGAGAGATGGTGATGAACAGGGAGGCCTGGCGTGCTGTGATTCATGGGGTCGCAAAGAGTCGGACACGACTGAGCGACTGAACTGAACTGATGGATCATTTTGTTTTCATAGCTCATGCTTTTTGTGCCGTATCAAAGCAGTCTTTGCCTAACCCAAAGTCACAAGTATTTTCTCCTGAGTTTTCTTCCCCAACTTTTATTGATGTAAACCTGAGTCTATAAGCCATATTGAGTTCATTTTTGTATATGGTGTGAGATATGGGATCGGTTCATTCTTTCTTTTTTGGCGTGTGGATGTCCAGTTATTCCAGCACTATTTGTTGGAAAACCTCCCATTCTCCACTGAGTTGCCGTTTACTACTTTATGGAAAAGCATTCATCTGCAGGTATGAGGGCTTCCCAGGTGGCTCAGTGATAAAGAATCCACGTGTCACTGCAGGAGACATGTTTCAATCCCTGGGTCAAGAGGATCCCCTGGAGGAAGGCATGGTAACCCACTTCAGTATTCTTGCCTGGAGAATCCCATGGACAGAGGATCCTGGCCAGCTACAGTCCATAGGGTTGCAAGGAGCTGGACACGACTGAAGTGACTTAGCATATACTCACAGGCATGAGGGTCTGTTTCTGGACCCTGTTCTGTTTCAGCAATCAGTTGTCTATTTTTGCTCCAGTCCCACTGCCCTGGCTGCTGTGGCTTTATAGCGGGTCTTGAGATCCTTAGACTCAGAGCCATGTTAGCTCTCCAACTTCATTCTCCTCTTTCAGAGCATTTTGGCAGCCCTGGTCCTTTGCGCTTCCATATGGATTTTAGAATTGGCTCCCATTTCTAAAACAAAGCCTGCTGAGATTGTGATTGGGATCCTGGCCCACATTGTATTCTCTGTGGGTTCTCTCCTCTTCTCTGGAATTGTCACCTGGTCCCCCCTACACAGGGCAGCTCTGGGGTCAAATGAGAGACTGAGTGGGAAGGCACTGCAGTCCGTTGAAGGAGAGGGTGTTAGTATTTATAAAGCACTTTTGAAGATACTTTGCATTAAGCTTATGTGTCAAGATGTGATTTTTTTTTTTTTGCTGAGCTGGGATCCCTGCTGAGGAGTGCAGACCTGACAGATTCCACCATGCTTGTGGAAGCTTCCATTGCTCTTGGTCCAGGGTCAGGCCTTGAAAGGAGTACATGTGGAGTTTTAATCCACCTGGGTTGCCTGCCTGAGGTTCCACAAGTGTGAATGCCTGCTGACCTAGGTGGAGCCACAGGTGACCCTGTGAGAGGGCACCAGGCAAGGGTTTCCTTCTAGAACATTCCTTTGAGGGGGAAGGAGGAGACTTGGTCATTGCAGTCCTGCTTGGCTGGCCACGTGCCTCTGTGTTCCTGGCCTTAAGGTGTGCGTGGAGCTCCTCACCTCCTTCCAGGAGTGGCACGTGGCCAAGGCCTTGTGGCAGGTGCCCTGTTCCCTCCGCTTTCCTGGATCAGCTTTTCAGGGAAGATGTTCTGCAGGGACCGTGTGATCAGCAAGGAAAGAAAGGCTCCAGGAAAGCTCTGATGGGCCATTTCAGTGGGCTTTTCCAAGGACTGCACACTAGAGGCTGCCCCTGGGGAGAAGGAGCTGTTAAACTGTCAAAATAGAAAGTAAACCAAATTCCTTCAGCCAGTCGAGAGCACTTAACTCAGACCTCAGGCAGCGAAGGCAACAGATTACCCCACAATGTGGTTTTTTTGAGGGGAGAAAGGCTGTTGGGGAATTTAACGAATGGAGGGAAAGTCTTACAATACTGGAATCTACCTAGTCAATAATACATGAAATTTGGGATTCATAAAAGGAAATAGTGGTGAAAATCTCCCCAAATAAGTTTTTACTCTAGAATGGGATGACAGCCCTCCCGGAGCACTGGGTATCCCATAGGTGTGGTATTCTGAAATACAACCTGGGGCATATATATTGTCAAATAATAAAGTATTATGAAACCAATCAGCTGTGAGCTCCCCACTTGGCAGTTTGGAAGTAAAACCCTTTCTCCTTTACAAGGCCAAGTGACTCTTAATTCCTCCCAGGAGATTTCACGTTAAAATGTGTTCACTGCCAGCTGACAAAAGAGGCGAGTCCAGATTTATTACTCTGGCACCTGCAGCAAAAAAAAAAAAAATGACGGATGATGAAAATATATTTAATTATCATTCCATGCCACATCTCTGCCTGCTCCAGTCACAGGGCTGCAGCTGTTGGTACCCACTTTATTTTAAAGTCAATGTGCTTATCTGGAGCGAAGGCTGCTTGCTCTGAGTAAATTGACTTGTGGGAGGAAGGGGTGGCCATCTCCTCCAGACCCAGCTGAACAAATGCAGATTTGTATTCCATGTGCCTGTTTTAATTGTCTCATCTGCACCCCCCCACCCCATATCATATCAGCTCTTGGAAAGAAAACATTTACAGGAAGTAAACTTTTCCGTGGCCTTTTTCAGCCGAAATGTATGGTTTTCCTTCCTGGACAATGGAGCTGATGGTGGATGCTCACCTTTCTGGGAAAACATCTTAGATGCAGGGTAGGGGGAGTCCTAAAGAGGCCCTGGCTGGACCCAACCGTCTTCTTCACCAGATGGGGACAGAATCCAGAGGGCAGGCGTCAGGGTTTGGAGGGTGGAGGTCTGGGACTGGAGGCCTGGCCTCTGGCTCCTGGGAAGCCCCTGTGTGCTTGTGACTTGTGTCTGCAAGTGGTCCAGCTGTCTGGGGGAATGAGCCTGGGCTCAGAAGACAGTTCACAGAACTGCCCCCTGGTTTGTCTTCTGTTGGAGCCTTCTGGGTGATGGAACCCCGGGCAGGGTAGCAGCGCTCTAGCTTGGGTGGGACGTGTCAGATTTCACGGAGCGCAGGCCAGGGGGACTCTGGCATGGCTGTCGGGAGCCTGTGCCATTAGACAATGCTGAAGATGAGGCAGTTTTCAACAAAAATAGCCCAGATGATAGGCAGTGCATAATGTGGCAATATTCCGGCTGTATCTCTCCTTATCAGGAGAAGCCACTCGATGTTTTGTATGTGGTGGGATTTAGTACAGAGCGATAGAGTTTCCACTGAAAGTAAAATACAATAACCGGATTAGCCTTCGTGATTCAGGGGGAGACGACGCTGAGTGTTTCTGATGATGCCCGGTGTTGCCGGTGGCCGGAGGCGGATGCCTGTGGGTGGGGCAGGAGGGGATGAGGTTTCTGTGAACGTGGGCTGTCAAAGGGAGCACTTCCTCTGACCTTCTCTTTGATGAACAAGGATGCAAGGTTGCATCTGCTGAGCCTGCAGGACCTGAGGTTTGGGGGAGGACAGAGAGTTCTGGCTTAGGGATTTGGGCTGCGAGCAGAGTTCTTAGCCACCAAGCTTTCAAAGTATGGATCAGATCTTGCTTGTAAATTAGAGTCCATCCTCTTTGCCACCATCTTTTCCACCACCATCATTATCACCATCACCACTCTTATGTACCAGGCCCTTGGCTGAGTCTTTTAAATTTGTCGTCTCCTGTAATCCCGTGTTCATTTCACAGATGAGAAAACTGAAGTTTAGGTAAGTGACAGAGCCAGGACTTAAGCCAGGCCCTAGAAACCCACTCTCTCAAGTATACTTTTTCACTTAGGAAATATATATGTGTGTGTGTGTATGGAATTTAAATATGCGTGTACCCATACACACACATATATTATATACGTCTTTCATTTTCTAGGTTAAAAGAAAGAGAAAGCCAACTCTGCTCTTTTCAAGAAAAAACTTTGAAGACATCACAGTTTTGAGTTTGAAGACTGATGCTTGGGGGTTTCTGTTCCCATGTGGCTGGCACCCCCTCCATCTGGGGACTAGGACCCCTAGGAGAAGGCTGACTGGGGGTGCTATGGAGTCCTGGCCCCAGGACTCCCCAGGAGAGTCACAGCCAGTAGGGGTGAGCCTCAGCTGGAGGGCAGCCTCTGCTCGGTCCTAGCAGTGCTGGGGCCATTGCCCCTGGAGTAGGATGAGGCGGGGCCCCGGGAGCTGGCCTGGCAGGCCCGGGCACAGACATTCCACCTTGCTGTCCTCCCAGGGTTCCTAAGTGGTCTCCACCATCCATCACAAGCTGCATGGCCCTGTCCCTGCTGAGTGTTGGTCTTGGTGGTGCCGCTTGTTTTCCTGTGAGAAGTCTGAGTAGGTGGGGTCATGCCATGTGGCCTGCACCCTGATCTCCCCCCACCTACCCCAGCCTGGCCGCTTGGCCTCCAGGAGGCCCAACCTTTGTGTTTCTCCTGACTCTTTGGTGCCCAGCGGCTGGCCCGTTGGGGGCTCTTGACTGCAGTGTAGGCTGAGCGGGATTGTGACTCCGTGTTCCTGACTGAGCTGCCTGGACTTGTGACAGGTGGCAGCCCCAGAGCAGAGGGGACACCCTGCACTCCCTGCTGCCTGCCGCCCCACACTCACAGCAGGGCCTCGGGTTTGCACCAACTCCCCACGACCACAGGGCCTGACCGCACTGTGTTTCAGGGGCCAGCTCTTGGCAGGTACAAGTCACCTGTCTGCTGGAGGCCAGGAAACTTGGGGGGTCCTGCTGACTCACAGGGTTGCCCCCACATTTACAATGGCATCACCAGACCCTGGGGCCAGTGGGACTTGTGGTCGTGGCCGGAGGAGCAGGTGTCTCCCTTATGGTTTGTATTAGAGGCCGAGGAGACAGGCCATGTCAGGAGTAACTCATCAGGATAAGCTGATACACAAGAAATTAATACTGATTTTATTTCCAAGTGGGGCTGATGACTCAGTTCCACATTAATTTTTATTAAGCATTTTATGTATTATTCCATAACCACCGAATATGCAGAGACAGTTTAGAACACATTATGAGTTGTGAGTTTTGTAATTATCATATGGCCTCGGTCCAGGAGGTTGAAAAGAAAATAAACATGATTGTTTTCCAATAGAAGGGAATCACCAGGGTGATGCGTGGAGAGGCTGTGGAGCCACCAGCTCTGCCCAAGGTCTGGACTCTGGAGCCCGTGCTGCCCCGGCTGCAGGACAGTGGCATCGCCCGGCCCCTCGTCTCGGGCTGCAGGGCCTCTGCTGCCCGCACCCTTTTCTACTTCATCGCTGGACACATCACACAGGTCCTTCTTGCTGCTCAGGTGTCCCTTGAGGGAAGCCTTCCTGCCCAAAACAAGTAACCTTCATCCCAGGGCGAGGTCTGTTTTCCTCATGGTGCTAATTTACTCCTGGAGGGTTTTTGCTCAGCGTTTGTCTCCTCACTGCCATCAAGCACCATGAGATCACGGACCTCCATGAGATCTGTCCATCCCACAGTGCCTGGCAGGCAAGCAGCAGATATTTACTGGATGAATGAATGAACGAACGAATGTCTGCTCCCCAGGACTATGTGCTCCTGGAGGGCAGTGCCAAGCAGTGCCTCCACCTGCATCTGCATGGAACCTTAAACAGTCCAACCAGTAGGCCACGACAGAGCCCCTGTTGGGCAACCAGTACTGGGCTAGAGGCTGTGGACTATCTGGCTTAGAGAAGAGACTTCTGAGCTTTTTGGGGAGCCAAGAGTCCAAAACAAGTAACAATCCCGGGACTCTAGGGGGTAGAATCAGGGATGCAAAGGTATGATGAGAGTCATTGTAGGGAGGACATGGAAGACCAGTGTCCACTCTGCAGGCATCATCATTGCCTTTGTCTCCTTCTGAGTCACCATCGTCACTTACTTCTTCTCATGCCAGGGTCAGGCCGGCACGAACCCCGTCAGCTTGTAACATCTTCAGTGTCTCCTGAAAAGTGAATGTGGTTAGTCCTCCTGCAGGGGAGCCTACCTGGCAGTAAGTGCGGGGCAGGGAGGGACTTGGGACCCTCTCCTTCTTCCCTCTGCTGTTGCCTTTCTGGGCACACCCCAGGGGCATCTCGCAAGTGTAAGGGGCTCCCAGCAGCGACGACTCAGTCAACTTCAGTGTTGTCCACGGGCGCTGGGTGCCGACATGCTCAAAGCTGCAGGACACCATCAGGAGACCCTGCCACTTGGGATCTCTGGGTCCCCAGCCCTCTAGCAGCCCTTCCTTGATCCTGGTCCCTCTGGGACCAGATGCCAGTGTGTCCACCCAACGTGAAGGAGGCTGTGATCTGGCGAGTACAGGGCCTTGATGCCATCATGTGTCCCTGGACCTGGAGGCACCAATTTGTCTTTGTGTTGGCCGTGACCCCTCCAGAGTTACTGAGCAGTTAGCACTTAGGCTCAGAGATAGCTGGAGCACACCACAGAGTGGCCCCAGTGCAGGGTGATGAAGCAGGGGCAGTGGTCCACCAGCTTCTGCCTCCATGGGCCCAGGGGCACTTCTGGGCAGCCCTGAAGACCAACTGAGCCTGTCCTGAGAGCAGTGATCACATGGTTGGAGTGGTCTGTAGGTGACCTCCGGACAGGTGGAGGCAGGACAGAAGGACTTGGCTGCCCTGTAGCTTCGCCTGGCCAGGTAGTGCCTGGGGGGTGGGGTGGGCAGAAGTCAGATGTGGCCTCTTGGGGCTCTTTCCCAGGACCCCAGAAGGAGAGGTGGGAGGCTTGAGTCATGAGAAATTCAGCCACCAAAGTCTGAAACGCAGGGGAGTGAGCTGGCCTTGCTGGAGCCGCAGGACTGGGGTGCGTTGTAGGGCTCTGCTGCTGTTACTGGGAGAATCCTTGTCCCCAGGCTTAGCATGGGGCTTTGTGCCCCAGCAACTCCACGGGCTACACACAGGCCTATCTCCATGGCCTCGTTCTCTTCTCACCATTAAAAAAAAAAAAAAAAAAAAAAATCTCATTTTACAAATGGTTTCCTGCACGTTACAAGTGCTGTTCGCAGCGCTTACACCCTATTTCATAATTGGCCCATACAATACACCCTGTTCAGAATTTTTAATCAACGATGGCAAGTTGCCCCAGCAATTTAAATAAAAAGTATATAAATGAATTTAGTATTTTAATATTACAATGACATTAGCCTTATATATGTACTTAGCAATTTCATGCAGTATTATAATTCCATAAAATATCCCTCTTCATTTGGCTGGTAGATAAACCCCAGAGTTAAAACTGTAGGTTCTTTGTGCAACAAGCAGAGAAAGGAGAGAGCTCAGGAGGCGGAGGGTAACCTGCAGGCCAGGCAGACCCCCGGGCCCTGAGAAAGGCCTGGTGATTCCACCGAGCATGTGCTGGGAGGTGGGAATTCAGGCAGTGGTCTTGGGCAACCTGGACTCTGTGATGCTGCCGCCAGTGCATACCTGGACAGCCTGCGCAGTATTGGGGTGGGGCACGAAATGGTGCCTCGGGGCAGAATGAGAACCTCAGTGCAGGGAGGCCCAGCCCTTCCAGCTTCCAGCAATTTCCAAGGGCCTCATCAGATCGTGCTGGGAGTTGTGCAGACCACTCTTAGGGTGTTACCCCTCCTCAAGGTCGCAGTGACCTACCCATGGCTGATGCAGGTGATGGTCCTCACATCGTGTGACTGCCAGCAGCTTTTAACACAGCTGATCCCTCCTCCTCTCTGGGGTGGTTCACCTGGCTTCCAGGACACCGTGGTTCCTGGTTTTGTCCCACTTGGGTCGGTGGCCACTGCCTCTCTGTCTCCACTTCAGGCCTCAGGGCTTGGCTGTGGTCCCCTTCACTCCACTAACTCCCTTGGGGCTGCTATACTCTGGAATGTTACTGCTTCCAGGAACATGCCAGAAACAGATGGTGGACGCCACTGACCGCCAATCTCCCAACTCATTTCCCACCCCTGCTTTCGCCTCCCTTCAGCCCCTTCCTGACTAGGCAGCCAGAGTGATTCTTTTCTTTCTTTTAAATTACTTATAATTGTGGTAATTACAATATGCATACCATGAAACTGACCATTTTAACAGTTTTAAGTGTGCAGTTCAGTGGCATTAACTGCCTTCCCACTGTAGTGCAGCCACTGCCAACATCCATCTCCAGAACCCTTTCCATCTTGCAAAACGGAAACTCTGTCCCATTAAACACTGACCCTCTGTTTCTCCCTCCCCCAGCTCCTGGCCCTGACCATCTACTTTCTTTGTCTACGATTCTGACCTCTCTAAGCACCTCATGTGAGTGTAGTCATATAGTACTTGTCATTCTGTGACTGGCTAATTTCATGGATCATGATGTCTTCAAGGTTCATCCACATTGTAGTTTGTGTGAAAACTTCCTTTTTTTTTAAGGATGAATAACATTCCATCGTGTGGTTGGACCACATTTGGTTTGTCCATTCATCTGTCCATGGACACTTGGGTTGTGTCTACCCGCTGGCTTTTATGAACAATGGTCTATGAATGTGGGTGCCCAGATACAGAATGATTGTTTAAAACACAAGTGGGGGACTTTCCTGGGAGTCCAGTGGTTAAGACTCTGTGCTTCCACTTCAGGGGACTCAGACTTGATTCCTGGTTGGAAAACTAAGATCCCACATGCCATAAGACATGGCCAGAAATTAAATAAACAAATGCGTGCATGTATGCGTGCTCAGTCATGTCCAGTGCTTTGCAACCCTATGGACTGTAGCCCACTAGGTTTCTCTGTCTATGGCATTCTCCAGGCAAGAACACTGGAGTAGGTTGCCTTGCCCTCCTCCAGGGGATCTTTCCAGCCCCGGGTTTGAACCCACATCTCCTGAGTCTCTTGCATTGCAGGCGAATTCTTCACCCACTGAGCTACCGTATAAGTCATACTATCATATGATTCAGCAATCCCACTCCTGCATATATATTTGGAAAAACCAAAAATTTTGAGAAGATACTTGCACCCCAATGTTTATAGCAGCACTATTTACAATAGCCAAGATATGGAAGCAACCTAAGTGTTCATCAGCAGATGAATGGATAAAGAAGATGTGGTACATATATATAATGAAATGCTACTCAGCCATAAAAAAGAATGAAATTTTGCCATTTGCAACGACATGGATGGACGTGGAGGATATTATGCTAAGTGAAATAATTCAGACAGAGAAAGGCAAACATTATATGTTATCACTTGTATATGGAATATAAAAACAATAGATTAGTGAATATGACCAAAAAACAAAAACAAACCAGACTCACAGATACAGAGAACAACCTGGTGGTTACCAGTGGGAAGAGGGAAGGGAGAAGGGGCAAGGTAGAGATAGGTAGGTAGGGGAATGGGAGGTACAAACTGTTTTGTATAAAATGAGCTACAAGGATATGTTGTAGAACATGGAATATACCCAATAATTTATAATAACTATAAATGGAGTATTGCAACAACAATATGATGGAGTATAACCTTTAAAAATGTTGCAATATTGTACATCAACTATGCTTAAAAAAAAAGATAAAAAGGCCTATCAGTCCATGTGGCCTTCCAAAATAGCACCGATCACTTTGTAGCAGATTGTGTGATTTACTTTATATATTTTGTGGATTATCTGTCTCCTACTTTTAGAGGGCAAGAATCTTCTGTTTTGTTCACCGATGTTTCCGGAGTACCTAGAACAGTGCTTGGTATATAATAGGTACTCAATAAATACTTGTTGAATGAATTCATGGTTCTTTTTTTCTGGAACAGCTTTATTATGATATCATTGATAAAACATATGATTCACCCCCTAAAGCACAGAATTCAGTGGGTTTAGTGCATTCCAAGAGCTGTGCCCCCATCAGCACAGCCTGTTCTGACACATTCATAACCCTCCAAAGGAAGGTTTTAGTTGTCGCTCCCCAGTCTCTCCGGTGCTATGAAACCTCTAATCTGTTTTCTGACTGTATAGATTATTCTATTCTGGACATTTTATATAAGTGGAATTCTATAGTACGTGGTCTTTTGTGTCTGGCTTCTTTCCCTTAGCACCGTGTTTCCAAGGTTCATCCATGTCATAACAGGCATCATTACTTCATTCCTTTCTGTATTTCTGGATAATATTCCAGTGGACAGATACCTTCTGTTTATCTATTCACTAACTGATGGGCATTTGGGTTATTTCCACTTTTGGCCATTATGAATAATGCTTCAATGACCATTCACGCACAATCCCTTTTGTGTAGACATATGTTTTCATTTCTCTTGGGTATATACCTGGGTGTGGAATTGCTGGGTCATATGGAAATTTTACTTTTAAGTGTTTGAGGAACTACTGGATTGTTTTCCACAGTGGCTGCACTATTTTACATTCTAACAAGCTATATATGAGAATTCTAATTTCTCTACATCTTCACCTATATTATCTTTCTTTTTGCTTATAGCCATCCAACTGGGTGTGAGGTGGTATCCATTGTGGTTTTGATTTGTATTTCCCTGGTGACTAATGATTTTGAGAATCTTCTATTTGTATATTTGTATGTCTTCCATTTGTTTATCTCTTTTTAAGAAATGTCAATTCACATCCTTCACCTATTTAAAAATTATCTCTTATTATTGTTGTTGTAAGAGTTTCTAAGTATACTCTAGACACGAGTTCCTTATGACTTGAAACGTTTCATCTTATTCTGTGCATTGTCTTTTCACTTTCTTGATGCTGTTCCTTGAAGCATAAAAGTTTTAGATTTTGATGAAGTCTAATTTATTTTTCTTTGATTGCTTGTGTTTTTTGTTGTCACATATAAGAAACCATCACCAAATACAAACACATGAAAATGTATTCCTATGTTTTAAGAGTTTTATAGTTTTAGCTCTTACATTCTTTGGCCCATTTTGAGTTATTTTTGTATATGGTATAAAGTAGGGGTCAATCTTCATTCTTTTGTGGATTTCCAGTTGTCCCAGCACCATTCATTAAAAGGACGATTCTTTCCCACATTGAACAGTCTTGGTATCCTTGTTGAAAACCAATTGACCATAAATGCAAGGGTTTATTTCTGAACTCTCTGTTCTATTCCACTGATCTATGTCAGTACCACACTGTTTTGCTTATTATAGCTTTGTAGTAAATTTTGAAATTGGGAAATGTGAGACCTCCAACTTTGTTCTACTAAAGATTGTTTGGCTATTCTGGGTCATTTGGATTTCCCTATGAATTTTAGAATCAGCTTGTCAATTTCTGCAAAGAAGCCAGTTTCTTCAAAGAGATTGTGTTGAATTTGTAGATCGCTATGGGGGAATATTGTCATCTTAACACTGTTAAGCCTTCTGTTCCCTGAGCATGGGATGTCTTTCCATTTTTTAGATCTTAAATTTATCTTAACAGTGTTTTGTAGTTTCCAGAGTGTAGGTTTTGCACTACTTTTGTTAAACTTATTCCTGAATATTTTACCCTTTTGATGCTAATACAAATGGAATTGTTTTCTTAATTTCATTTTTGGACTTGTTCATTGCAAGTGTCTACGAGTTGATTTTTGTATTTTGATCTTGTGTCCTGCAACCTCACTAAATTTGTTTTATGAGTTCTAGCAGATTTGTTTGTGAGGATTCCTTAGGCTTTTCCATATATGAGATCATCTCATCTGCAAATAGAGGTAGTCTTATTTCTTCTTTCCAGTCTGGATATGTTTATTTTCTTGCCCAATTTCCTTGGCTAGAACCTTAAGTATAATGTTGGATGGAAGGAATAAGTGAATTTTTAATTAATCCTTGGCCTCAGAGGATTCCCTGGGCTTCCCTTGTGGCTCAGCTGGTAAAGAATCCGCCTGCGATGCGGGAGACCTGGGTTTAATCCCTGCATTGGGAAGATCCCTTGGAGAAGGGAAAAGCTACCCACTGCAGTATTCTGGCCTGGAGAATTCCATGGACTGTGTATCCCATGGGGTCACAAAGAGTTGGACATGACTGAACGACTCACTTTCACTTTCAGAATTATTTGGGACTGATTAATTTTTTTTTAAAGAGGATACATGATAATCTCTGAAACCCAAGTCAAGATGTCTCTTCTATGAGTCAGATTTACATTTATAAAGGAAATTTCCATTTGAAAGGAAGTCTGGACTGCAGTTCGATCCCTGGGTCTGTGTTGGGAAGATCCTCTAGATGAGGAAATGGCGACCCATTCCACCATTCTTGCCTCGAGAATTCCATGGACAAAGGAGTCTGGCGGACTACAGTCTGTGGGGTCACAGAGAGTTGGACATGACTGAGTGACTGAGCACACACACGCCTTCTCTATACCAGGAATAGAAAGAGGGCAATCTTGTGAAACTCTTATCCATAGGGCAGGCTAAGACATAAACCTGCACAATGATACCCTTCCTTTATTCTGTTTTTATTTTTTAAATATTTATTTATATGATGGTGTCAGGTCTTAGTTTTGGTGTGTAGGATATTTAGCTGCGGCATGTGAAGAACTCTGAGTTGCGGCATGTGGAATCTAGTTCCCCGACCAGAGATCTAACCCAGAGGGTGGAGACTTAGCCACTGGGCCACCAGGGAAGTCTGCATTGAGAGGATGGAGTCTTAGCCACTGGGCCACCAGGGAAGTCCCAGTAAAGCAACTATAACTTTTATTTCCATTTGACAGGTAGCCACACTAAGGCTTAGAGAGGTTGAATAGGTTGTCTGAGGATACACAGCTGGCAGCTGGTAGGCTGTGGGGCCAGCCCAGATCTGCTGCCCTCAGTTTACCTGTAGGAATGCCTTCTCCTCCCGTAGCGCCATCTCTATAAATGGTGGGGACTTGGACAAGACCAAGGCCAAGCTGGCTGATGACATCCAGAGAGTTTAATGACAAAGTCTGGAAGTCTCACTAGCAGCACTAAGCCCCTCTCTGTAGGGCTGGATGACCGCCTGCCCTGCTACCCCCGCCACCATAGAGACATGTGTAGGCAAGAAGCAGAAGGAAAACTGAAACACTGCAAGGGCTTCCTCTTCCCTATTTCCTCTCCTTCTCCAGCAACCCTGTCACATAAGAGGGCTGAGTCTCGTTGTCCCTGTTTTACTGATAGAGAGCTGATGCTCAGAAAGGGCGAATGGCTGGCCTGGCTGCTGGGAAGTGTTGGCCTGGTAGGGAGGGATGGGAGTTTGATGTGGACTGAATATCTTCCAGGTGCCAGACACTCCGCCAGACACTTTACATACCGTTTGTACTTAATCCTCAGGCAACATCACCATCCCCTTGATACTGCTCAGAAAATTGATGGGTAAAGGGGCCAAGTGAGCGACTCCATAAATGCCTGAGGCCTGAGATGATTAAGGAAATTCATTAAAGGGGAAACAAACATGGAAAAAGAACAACCCCCAGAAGGCCAGCCTTGCCAGGGTCCGTCCCTCCCTGAGAGGTGTCCCCACCCTGTGCCACCCCCTCCTCCCGCCACTGCAGATCAGCTGCTGTCAAGAGAGGCTGGACAACCTTCCAGAGAAAAGCAGAGACCTGTTCACACGAACTCCTGCCTTTTCCGAGAGAAGTCTGACTAATCCAGTCCCTGTGACTAATCCACTCCCCGACTTTAGAACAGATGATTAATTGAAATGGGCTAAGTCGGTCCCATTTTGGCCCCCACACCTGGCTGTTCCCTAGGGGCAAGCGGGGTTAAGGGAGGAGGGCAGTATAGGCCTGCTGCCAGGTAGGCATGTGGGTCTTTGAACTGCTGGGATCTCAAAGTTTCCAGCAGATGGGCCTGGGGCCAGATCCAGATCCTGTGTGGGAATTGCAACCTCTTCTGCTGACGGCAAGGTGATTCCCTTAGGATGCTTAGGTCAGCACTGGTTGCCATAGAGACAGACATACGCAGGGTGGGCCCCTTTTTACAGACCTTGCTGGTGAAGATGTGGGTGAGAATTCTGGGAAGATGACTCTGGCCTCTGTGACTTTCCTTTCACATTGTATTCCAAGAGCCAGGATTCTGCTCCAAGATTATGGAACTCCCTGCAGGGTCGGGGAGGACTGGGAGTTTGGGGTTAATGGTTTTGTTCAGCTGCTAAGTCCTGTCTGACTCTTTGCAACCCCATGGACTATAATCTGCCAGGCTCCTTCATCCATGGGATTTCCCAGGCAAGAATACTGGAGTGGGTTGCCATTTCCTTCTCCAGGGGATCATCCCAATCCAGGGATCGAACCCGCTTCTCCTTCTTGGCAGGTGGATTCTTTGCCACCAAGCCACCTGGGAAGCCCAGTTGGGGTTAATAGATGCAAACTATTACATGTAGAATGGATGGACAACAGGGTCCTACTGTACAGCACAAGAAACTATATTCAATATCCTGGGATAAAACATAATGGAAAAAATATAAGAAAGAATACATATGTGTGTATAATTGAATCAGTTTGCTATAGAGCAGAAATTACAATACATTGCAAATTAAGTATCTTGTTGTTCAGTCATTAAATTGTGTCCGACTCTTTGCAACCCCATTGACTGCAGCACACCAGGCTTCCCTATCCTTTACCATCTCCCAGACTTTGCTCTAACTCATGTCCATTGAGTTGGCAATACCATCCAACCATCTCATCCTCTGTCACCCCTTTCTCCTTCTGCCCTCAATCTTTCCCAGCATCAGGGTCTTTTCTATTGAGTTGGTTCTTTGCATCATGTCCAAAGTATTGGAGCTTCAGCATAAATAAATTTTAAAAATTACCACTATCCTCCCACCCCCGCTGAAACTCCTTCTAGGAAGGGACAGAGTTGACAAAGCTGAGAAATGCTTGGAGAGGCTGCTGGCCAGGAATCCACCCCTCCAGCCCACCCTTCCAACCCTCACAGTCTGGAGACCCAGGTTGGAGTATGTAGAACCTGGACGCTGGACTCAGAGCCCCGGGTAGCTCACTCTGTGTATGACCTTCAGGAATGATTTTATATTTTTGATCCTCAGTTTTCTCATCTTAGAGCTCACTTTGTCCAAGTTCATTTTTCAAAAGAAGGTACTGAAATTGGGGAATATTGCTGAAGCCACATGACATGTTAGTAACAGGAGGGCAGAGTAGTGAGTTGATAGCTTGCCCATGATATGCTGGGCTCTTCTGGGTCCACCCTCTCCTCCACTCCTCACCACCAGCTTCAGAAGAGCTGGTGTTACTGCATTTGACAGGAAAGGAGAGACTCGGGTGGGTGGGTTCTTCTGCCGAGGCTACAAGCAAAACCCGGAATTCATGTGTGCCTGACTCCAGGCCCAGTGGGTCCCACGATGGATGCATGAGTCCTTGGCCCGTTCTCTCTGCTGGTGACTCTCTGCTCCACCACCACCTCTGCCCCCTGGGTGCTGAGCAGGGGCCTCCTCTGCCTGGGGCAGAGCCCAGGGTGGGCTGAGGGAGCCTGGGTGGGAGGTGGTGAGGAAGGGGTGGCCATCTCCTGCTCCCAGACCACCCTGCTCACTCTCCATTTGCACCCAGGCCTCATTGCTAAGAGGAGCGTGGGGCTGTGGCGGCTGTCAGCTCCTGAGACATCTCGGCAGCCTCCTAACTTGGTGGGTGTTGAATGTTACATGTTTAGATTATAGACGTGGGGTGTTCTCTTGGCATCCAGGGCTGAGAATCTGGGGACTTGGCGTGGTGGGAAAGGACCCCGAGGGCCTCTGTGCCAGATTGGAGGACATACAGGAGAGACTAGGAGGAGTAGCAGGTGAATGCTCGCGCCTGCCTCAGGTCATGTAGGTAACAGGGCTTGTGTGGCCCCTCTGGGACGTGGTTGATGGAGCAGCCCCACCTCAGGTGTGCCGGTCACTGCTTTGGTGGGCAAGCGAGAGCCCTGGTGTCCTGACCTGGGTATGAAATGTGCCAGCCAGAAGGGATGGGCTACTTCACAGCTTATTGGCCAGAACTAGTCCCACCCCACCCTCCACCCCTAACTGGGGTGGGACCAAGGGGCAATCCTGCCGCATGTCGTGAGAGGAGAGTGGGTCATGGCAGTGATGACCACCACAGCGGGGCGGAGCATGGGCGGGCCCTGAGAAGTGGGGACATGGTCCGTCACAGGCTGCCCAGCCAGCAAGGTGTCCAGCAGGTGTCCCTGAGGCCTGTGCTGGCCTCCAGCGGGGGTCTGTGTTGTCTCTGCTCAGGGAGAGATGGCAAACAGGGCCCAGCCTTTGTCCTGGAGCAGAACAAAGAGGCTGCAGAATGAACTCCACTGTGTTTTCCTTTGGAGCATGAGGCTGGGAGCTGCAGACGAGCTTTCTGTAGCTGTTCTGGGGTCAGGAGTCTCCATGGGCGCTGAGGACAAGGGCCCCAGAGAAGGAAACTGCTCAGTTCCCACTTCTCTGCTGACCAACCACATCCCCGACAGAGAGCATTAATGGGCCGATGCGGAGCCTTCCCCACCCAGAGGACACAAATTGACTTTGTGGTTGACTTCTTTCCTGCTCCTTTCTATTTAGGCCTGTGTTGCTTTATTTTCTTTCATAAAATTGGGGTCATGTTGTCCATAGCTTACTTTTTCATTTAGCAACCTACTGTGAGCACTTCCCCGGTCATTAAGTATTCTTGCAAACCTTGTTTTTAATGTTTGCCTAATAGCCCATCCTGCGGGTGTCCGGTCACTTTCTATGCAGGTTGCTGTTCTAGCTTTGAGATATTCAGTATAGATTCCCTTTGTGGAGTGAATCTAGCCCAATATGAGAGAGAGGAAGATTCTAGAAACTAAAGAGACCATAAAGAGCCCTGGCCAGTGTGAGCTGGCCAGAGATGGGAAGAAGGTGGAGGGGCCAGGGTCTTACCTTGGGGACTTGGCTGAGACCAGAGCCCTCTGTGTTCCTTTCCTCCATGTCCTCGGTCCCCTGCTTTGTGGACCCTCCCCCAGGGCATGCTCCTCTCAGCCCTGGTTGGAGGAGGGGGGCACCCTCACCATCACAGCTGCATGCCTAGAGAAGCAGGGATCACCCAGTGACCTGCCTTCCTGGCTCCGGGCTGACTTCCTTGTGGATCTGAGCTCGCACCCTGGGGAGCCAGGCTGCTTGGAATTTCCCATCTCCCCGACCTTGGAATCCACTCTCCTCACCTCCTTGTTACCTTCTTCCACCCAGAGGCAGCTTTGATGGAGGAACTCTCTCCTATAAGATGGAAAAAACCCAAGGGTATGAAAGTCACTGCACTTTATAGCCTTTTAAGGGCCTTTTAAAAACAATGTTCATTCAATTTTTTTCTTTTTTTTTTATGAGCTTTTTGGTACACACAGCACATAATCCCACATGAAATGGCTGAACGTTACACTGGCGTAAAAACCCAGTGCTGATGTGAACAGCCCTGGAGTTATGGATCTGCTTCCTTGGGAGAAGCCGCAGTTCTCCAGTCCTGAGGGGAATCTGGGTTCAAGGGCAAGGCGTGCCCTTGCTGACCCCAAGTCCCGGGGGTGGGAGGCTCAGGCCCTGTTCCTGGGGGGTGACTCTGATGCGGCTTGAGCCCTGCCCTCCCGTCAGCGGCACATGCTGCACGCTTGTCCATTTTCTCATCGTTCGTGCAGTTTGCTTGCTTCTGTGAGCCAGGCTGGGAAAGCTGGTCCCACATCGTGCTTTTTCAGTGTCACTCTGCTTGGCCACAGAGCCCAGATCATGGTGGGGTTTGAGGGCACACACACCTGGGAGGTCCCCAGTAGAGTGCTGAGGTGCTCAGGGTGGGTGACCACACGTCTGTGGCTCAAGCCCACGTTGGATGGGCGTGGGGAAGCCCCAGTTCTCAGTACCCTCATAACTGTGACTCCACATACCACAGTGCTGTCCCTCTAGTCCTGCAGGTTCTGGTATCTCATTATCCAAAGTGGGTCTCCCAGATCGCCTCCCAAAGCCCCCAGACTGCGCACAACTGGTTTGTCAGATCTTGAGGCCTGAGTCTTGCTTTGCAGAATAGGAATAAGCATTCCTGTTTATGGCGTGATTGCTCTATGCCAACCTTGTATCTGGTGTAAAGCAGCTCAGGTGATCGGGACTCTGTCAGTGAGACCATGAGAGATTCAGAGAGGTTAAGTCACTTGACCAAGGCCACACAGGAGACAGGCCCTGAGCTCGGAGCAGACTAGTTCCAAGACCAAGGATGAGCCCCTTGGAAAGCCCAGTGGGACCCCTGGGCAACTGGGAGTTGGACCAATGCAAGTGAGCATGTGTTTCTGAGTGGAGGAGGCTGGCTGCGACTTGGCCACCTCCCAGTACATCCCCTGCCCTCTTCTCGCCCAGGGCAGGGTGGTTCCTTGGCAGGGTGGGCCTACCTCTCCCAGCCTCTTGGCCGGACTCTAGCTGCCCCCTCTCAGGACTACCCTGACCTTCCTCTGTTGTGTGCTCCTGTTTCTAGGTCACTGTTTTGACTCCTCTTCACGTCCCGGTCTTTATTCTCCTCCGTTAGAAGGGCTTGGTGTTTATTGATTGTTGTCTCCGGACCTTTCATTTTTCTATGCAGCTCCTGCAGTCTGAAAATGAGTCTTCCAACCTCGTTAGCCACTGTATTCTGAAGAGCATCCGACCTTTCCCTAATCAGCCCCAACTAGTCATGGCCGGTGGCTCAGAATGAGCTGGGGTGGGGAGCAGGGGCTGTAGCGCTGGGGGCTGCCCGGAGGGATGGGTGACACCAGGCTCCAGGCACCATGCCTGCTGCCTGTCCCACCACCTCTCCAGTCACCTCCGCTCCTCTTCTGCCCAGGGTCAAAGGGACCACAGACACTTGTCCCCTATCACGTCCAGGGGCTGCGGAGGTTCAGAGTCAGATGTGGGACTGGGGAGGGGCTGCTGCTGGTTGAGAGCCCTACGCCCAGGTCCACAGATGGCACAGGGGTCAGTTAGATCTGGGGGAAGAGGCCCTGCCTTATCTCTCTATGCCTGGGTTGGGGGAGGGTAATAGCACCGGTGCTGATGCTGCTGTGGCTGATGGCATTCGGAGTTACGTCACTGTCACTGTGGTGGAGGAGTGGGACCATACCTGCGGCCCCCTCCCCCTGCCCCTGGCTTTGCACCTGGCCTGTGGGTCACTGAACCCAGCTGTGTTCTAGCTGGGTCTGGGGCTCCCCATTTAGTGGCCTGTGGGAGGGGAGTGGTTAGGATGGGGTCGGTTGAGGCTGCCAGGATGTGGGGTCTGACTCCTTCCTGCCCCTTGGCCAGTGCAGAGGACTCAGAGATCTCAGGGAGATTTCTTCCACGGGGTCTTTCTGTGCATCCAAACAATCCTCCAGGCAGCGCTGGGAGGCACCAGAGGAAGTGAGGTTCGGGATTGCTCCAGGCTGCCCCTAGCTCCTTTGCGGCAGTACTTTCCAGCATTTTCAGATTGAGAAGGTGCTTCAGTAGGGTCTCATTTAGGAGCCAGAACTCATCTTTTTTTCAACTGGACATATACAACTTGGGTGTCCACTCTGTTCTGGGCACCCTGCTTGGGTCTCCCTACTCCCAGGGTCCAGAACCACTGGAGTCCTGTCCATTTCTGCCCTCAGCAGCCCTGTGGGTGCCTCAGCTCCTCATAGGAATTCAGGAGGCAGACAGCACTCTGCCCTCACCTCGGCCAGGTGCATGCTCAGGTGCACAACACATGTTTAAAGTTCACGGCACACTCGAGGGTCTGCTGGGCGGAGTGGGCTTCCGGGAGAGCTGCTCAGGGTCCCAGGTGCCTGCCCTCCCTCTGCCCCGCTTGATCCATGATTTGTTAGTGCTCTCTTGGCTAGTCTGCCTCACTCTCTTGTTTACCATTCACTGTTAACAACAGTAATTACAGTATAGTTGTGAGATGAAAACATGACTAAATTATGACACTGCTTGTGTAACAATCTCTTAAAACTGACTCAGAAGGCAACAGCTGCACAATTAGGCTATAAATTCTCTTAAATGAACTTGTCGGTGGTGACGGTACCTGTGTGGCAAGGCTAGGAGGGAGATAACTAGGCGTAACAGGCTTGGAGAGGGAGCACCCAGGATGGCCTCGTAAAGAAGGAAACTTTGTTCTTTGCCATAAACCACTTGTTCTCTTATAAAAACAAAGGGCTCAGTGTTGGCCCATTAACTCCCTCTGTCTGTCAGGGATGGGGCGGCAGAGTGTCGTCTGACTAGTTGACACTAGGGATCCACTCCTGCCTTGACGGGTGGCCCTCTCAGAGCCTCACATGGAGGCAGTGCCAGCGTGAGGCCTGGGTGTGATTTAGTGAGTAGTGGGTGGCTGGCATGGAGACTGCTGGGTCCAGGTGAGCTTCTGCAGCCTATAGATGGGCAAGGATTCCAATGGTGGAATCCGTCTGCCACTCTGAAACTTGACAACTCATTGAAGACAATATCCCTGGGGCAGGGCACCGTAGATGAGGATCTATCTGGGAGCTGTAACACTGTGGGATTCAATGGAGGATGAAGAAGGCCTGCTTCCAATTGGTTATCTGGAAGCAAACGTCATATTTGTTGTTGTTGTTTAGTCGCTCAGCTGTATCCGGTTCTTTGAGACCCCATGGACTGCAGCGCGCCAGGGTTCACTTCTGTCCTTCACTCTCTCCCAGAGCTGCTCAAACTCATGTCCATTGAGTTGGTGATGCCATCGAACCATCTCATCCTCTGTCACCCCCTTCTCCTCCTGCTCTCTATCTTTCCTAGTATCAGGATCTTTTTCAATGAGTCAGCTCTCTGCATCAGGTGGCCAAATTACTGAAGCTTAGTACAGATCTAAGGAGGATGGAGACTGGTAGGTGGTAACAGATTTTTGCCTCCCTCCCAATCCACCTGCTGACTTCAGTTGGCATCTGACTCAGTGACGCTGTCATAGGAGGCCCTAATCTCTTTCTCCATATACCTATTGGACATGCATTCACTTCCTGTTGCTGCCCTAACAAATTACCCTGGACTCAGTGGCTTAAAGCAACACAGATTTATTATCTTAGGGCTCCAGAGTCAGAAGCCTGACTTAGGTCTCACCCAGTTAAAATCAACAAGATATGGGTGGGGCAGCTTTAGGGGTACCTGTGTCCCTTGGCTCGTGGCCCCTTCCTCCATCTTCCAGGCCAACAATGGTGGAATCCTTCTCCCATCATCTCTCTCTGACCCTGTCTCCTGCCTCATTCTTCTTTTCCATTCTCAAGGAGGCATGTGATTACATTGTACCTCAGATAATCTTATCATGTCAGGGTCAGCTGATTAACAGCCTTAACTGCATCTGCAGTCTGAATTTCCTTTTGCCGTGTAACATTCACAGGTTCTGAGCATGATGATGTATGGGGTGGTTTTCTCCTGACCAGAGGAGCAGGGTCATGGGCCAGTTTGGTCTCTCTGAACTCAGCACGGGCGGGCTTGCACTTGAGCAAGGTAGAGCTGGGCTGGTCTTACTTGAAATCAGAAAGAAGACAGTGCAGCTGGACCTGTGGCATGGCCCAACCGTGCACAGGACTGTCTACGTTGCACATGTGACTTGCCTGTTCTTAGAACTCCGGGTCAGAGACAGACTGTGAACCTGCGTGAACAGAACCAGGAGCAGATTACCAACCCCCCTCCCCCCCCTACATGTCAAGGACTGTGCCTGAAGCTTCCTGAATGACAATCACAGGTGGGGAAGGGCCGTGGTCATCTTTTCCTCCTGGACCACCTGCCTGGAGAAGGTACAAATGGGGAAGCTGGCTTTCCAAGACTGAGTTCTGTTTTTTTGTCCGGTCACTAAGTCATGTCTGACTCTTTGTGACCCCATAGACTGCAGCATGCCAGGCTTCCCTGTCCTTCACTATCTCCTGGAGTTTGCTTAAACTCATGTCCATTGAGCCGGTGATACCATCCAACCATCTTATTCTCTGTTGCCTCCTTCTCCTCCTGCCCTCAGTCTTTCCCAGCATCAGGGTCTTTTCCAAGGATGGCTCTTCGCCATTAACAATTTTCAAAATAAATGAACCCACAGCAAACCACAGATGATGCTTCCCTGTCCTTCACTATCTCCTGGAGTTTGCTTAAACTCATGTCCATTGAGCCGGTGATACCATCCAACCATCTTATCCTCTGTTGCCTCCTTCTCCTCCTGCCCTCAGTCTTTCCCAGCATCAGGGTCTTTTCCAAGGAATTGGCTCTTCGCCATTAACAATTTTCAAAATAAATGAACCCACAGCAAACCACAGATGAGCCGTAGACCCTCGATGGGAGTCCTGACCGTGGGCTTGATAACTCCCCATCTGGGGACTGCAGAGTTTTCCCATGCATTTCCGTGGACCAATGGGCTTCCGTCCCCGTCTCCCGACCCAGCTGGGATAAGAGGCAGCTGGACCCTCGTCTCAGACAGAGCTCTCGCGATGATTTGCAGGCGTCTCCCTGAACCCCGTCCACATGACAGATTTCTGGAGCGTGTCCTCAGGGACCGCCAGCTCCAGGCCTATTACTGAAGTCCGTCACCCAGAAAATCTGTTGACGGAACTGTTCTCTCTGAACTGCAAGCAAATTGGGAGATTTGAATGTGATGCAATAAGCTTGCAATAAAACAGAGCCTTCGTGAGGTGTGGGAGGTGCAGCTTCTCCCAGCCCCCGTCCACCACACCGCCACAACCTCCTGAGCTGTCATCTTTGAGGGTGGCCACATACAGTATTTATTTTTTTTAATTAAGCTGCGTTGGTGTGTGGCCCACCCTCCATAGATGCCTTATAAAGCCCAGACTTATAAGTTGCTGAAAGTTTAAAAAAAAATTTTTTTTAAGCAGATAGTAAAATTAAGCAGTTATTAGTATTCACGAAAAATGCTCGTGGCAGGCTTCGCACACATAATGAGAAGCCACCTGCAGTTCAAAGCAGTACTTGATAATGCTGTAATTAGATTTGAGATGCAAAAAAGCTCATTAAAATTAAATAACATATTTGTCACTGTTTTAAGAGGTACAGATTGCCTAGAACCATGCTGGTCTCTTGACCTTGAGTATTTTGGCGGAGTCCTTGCTGCCAACAATTGGAAAATAACATCAGCAATTCTGCAGAGAGTCCTGAAAACATGTTCATCCTTGGTTCAGTTTGTGTTGAGAAAAAATGATCTAGATTTCCAGGGGAAATCACAGATTTGTACACAGTGTGTTCTGGGAGGAAAGGGGAGCCAGAATCATCTCCAAACAGGCAATTCAAGTAAGATCAGGGGAAGATGAGCCTGTGTAGGCAGGGATGGTCCCCACAGGACGTGGGGACACCCTGATGGGGTCTGCAGGAAGCCCCATGTCACCACTGCTTCCCCTCTGACCCTGACCTGGACCACTTGCTCAGAGCAGGTCCAGGGCTCCTGAGAATCAGACCATCAACAGTGCTGGTTAAGACATGTCCCAGACTTCCAGAAGGTCGCCGTCTCACTGGGAAGACAAGGCACAGAAGTCAGGTGCCCAGGAAGCATGAACTGTTCATAAAAATAGCTCATGTTTATGAGTGTGTATGCAAGTGTGTTTTGCATACCAGGTGTGAAGTGTGTGGCCTGCGTTCTCCTAGTTCTTTCCCATCATCTGGGGGTGGCCCCGATGTCCCATCTTCCCTGGGGACATTAGGCACTTGCCTGAGGTCACATAGTGCAGAGCTGAGCCAGGGTATCAATCCAGGTTGGGCTCCTGCAGATCCCCTGCACTAGATCATGAAGTAACAGGGTGCCACAGTAGGATGGAGGCTGGGGTGGGAGAAGGCACACCGGAGCCTACCAGAAATCCCTTCAAGGCCACTGTTGGACCGATACTGTTCTGGAAACTTCCTGTCTCTGAATTGTTTCATCCCCACAGCAACCTTTTACCCCATTTTACACATGTGGAAACTGAGGTGGGCATGTGGGCTAAGTCGCTTCAGTTGTGTCCGACTTTTTGCCACCCTATGGACTGTAGCCCACCAGGCTCCTCTTCATGGGATTCTCCAGGCAAAGAGGTTGGAGTGGGTTGCCATGCCCTCCTCCAGAGGATCTTCCTGACCCAGAGATCAAACTCGTGCCTCTTATGTCTCCTGCATTTGCAGGCAGGTTCTTTACTGCTATCGTCACCTGAGGAGTCAGAGGTTACCAGGTCACTGACCACAGAGCTGGGATTAAGCTCTGCCATTGGGACTCCCCTCGCAGTCCAGTGGTTAAGACTGTGCTTCCACTGCAGAGGGTGCGGGTTTGATCCCCAGTTGGGGAACTAAGATCCCACATGCTGTGCATCACAGTCAAAAAGGGGAAAAAAATAAGTATAAACTGTGCCCTTGACCAATATCCTTTCATTTCTTCTCTCTTGAAATCTATAAAGCATTCTACAAAGGAAGGATGTAATTTAGATGCAATCATGATTATTTTTATTTTTGGAAGAAGAAAATGCCAGTTGTCTTCAAGGGGCAGAGACCAGGGGAGGTTGCCTGGGACAGGGAAGTCTCAGCTGGAGATGAGTGGATGCCCAGATTGTTGGAAGAGACGGCAGGTGTCAACAGAGGCCTGGCTGGGCCTCCAGGGAGGGCTGGGCTCAGCGGTCCTCAGGGCAGGGAGCCCAGCCGGCCTACAGCCCATGGCCCCTCCCCCCGGGTGGCTGGATTGATTTTCCAGGATGACTCTCTTGGCACTGGGTCCAGATTTAGTTCAGCGGAGAGCTCGTCTTTCAAAGTCCAGCTCAAATGTCACCTCCTCTGCAAAGACTCCCCCAGCCCCCGAAGCAAAATTAATCACCCTCCTCTCTGCTTCTACAGCTCCGGTGGTACCTCCAGAATAGTCTCATCACAGCGGACTCGGATTTATGTGTTTACAAGTCTCTCTCCAGCTCACAGAGACTTCTCGGGTGCAAGTCCCCTGCCACCCTGCCTTCGTGTCCTTGTGACCCAGGCAGCGCTGTGTATGCAATGGGCACTAAATAAATGATGAGGGTATAAATGACAGACTAAGAGGAGATTGAATTTGATTTAATTCAACAGACACAGGTAGTGCTAGTGGTAAAGACTCTACCTGCCAATGCAGGAGACGTGGGTTTGATCCTTGGGTTGGGAAGATCCCCTGGAGGAGGAAATGGCAACCCACTCCAGTACTCTTGCCGAAAAATGCCATGGACAGAGGAGCCTGGAGGTGACTAAGAGGAGATTGAATTTGATTTAATTCAACAGACACAGGTAGTGCTAGTGGTAAAGACTCTACCTGCCAATGCAGGAGACGTGGGTTTGATCCTTGGGTTGGGAAGATCCCCTGGAGGAGGAAATGGCAACCCACTCCAGTACTCTTGCCGAAAAATGCCATGGACAGAGGAGCCTGGAGGGCTACAGTCTATGGGGTCACAAAGAGTTGGACACGACTGACACATTACAGTAGTTATAGTACTTGCCCTGAGTCCTTCACATGGATGAACTTATTAATCTTTGTGCCAACCCTGTGGGATCAGTTCGCTTATCGTCTCCATTTTACAGGTGAGGAAACTGAGGCCCAGTGAGGTTATGCACCTTCTCCATATCACACAGCTAGTAAACGGTGGCTCTGGGATTGCTTAGACCCCAGACTGTCTTGGGGGACACATCTGCTTAAAGCAGCCTTGCAGATCAGCCCATTCTGATAGCCCATTCTTTTAGCAAGGGAATTTCTGCAGTTAATTCTTATTTCACTTACAAAAATACCTGAATTTAGGTAGGTTTGGGCTGTGATGCAGTTGAGGTTCTTTTGTTGTAAGCCAACTCCAGCTAAATTACAGAAAAGTGGAATCTCTGTGAGGATCTCAGTAGCATGCAAAGTGGACATGCTGGAAGCAAGGGCTTTGGGAAGGCCAGGTGGAACTCCTAGCAGGAGCCAAAAATAGACTTGCCAGGTGCACTCACCCTGTTCTGTCCTCATGTCACGACTCCCCCACCCCCGTGTGGGTTCCGTGGCTGGGGGGCCCTTCACTGCTATGCCCGTGTGGTGACATGGGAAAGACCCAAGCTGTTTAGGTTGCTGTTAGGACTGTGACCATGGTCGGGTGCTTCTTCATCACCCTTCTGTCCACCCCCTTCCATTCCTACCCTGTGGTCATGGGGACAGGGGCACAAGGGCTCAAGGCTCACCATCATATTTCCTTGAGACGTAGTCGTGGAGTTGGGGGTGTGCAGGGTGATTCTCCCTGAAAGGAATATTCACTGGCAGTGACCTTTCGTAGGTTTTTAACATTTTCAGGGGATTGATTGAATTGATCCAAGCCCATTCATTCTCAGCCTCCAAAGGACAGGAATACCGCAGGTCCAGCCCAGCTTGGAGGTTTGGAGACGGGGGTAAACCAGGGCTAGATGGATTCTTTCTCACTAAGATGGTGCTAGCCTCTAAAACTGGGGAAGTGGGGTCAGGCTGGGTGTCCCAGGGCCCATGGGCAGACAGAGCAGACCTTTCTCAGAGGTTGCTGCATGTTGTTGCCCTGGTCTAGAGAGGAATGAAGGCAATGGCACCCCACTCCAGTACTCTTGCCTGGAAAATCCCACGGATGGAGGAGCCTGGTAGGCTGCAGTCCATGGGGTCGCTAAGAGCCCGACACGGCTGATTGACTTCCCTTTCACTTTTCACTTTGATGCGTTGGAGAAGGAAATGGCAACTCGCTCCAGTGTTCTTGCCTAGAGAATCTCAGGGACGGTGGAGCCTGATGGGCTGCTGCCATCCATTGGGTCGCACAGAGTCGGACACGACTGAAGCGACTTAGCAGCAGCAGAGAGGAGTGGGGCGGGCGGACCCATTTCCTAGAGTGATAGAAGGGGCGACTGTGAATTGTTCCCTGGGACCCAGTCCAGGGTTTTCCGGGAGGGAATCATCTTGCCCTGTGTCGTCAAACCCATGCCCCCAGCCTCTGCTGCTCCTGCACGCTGTCCCACTAACACGCTTCCCCTGGCCCTGCCCAGGCATGGGCTGTGTCTCCCGGGTGTCTGTTGTACCCGAGCATCAGCACCTGCTGGTCCGATGGCCTTCCTGCCTCTTCAAGGCGCCTTTATTTATTCATTACATGGATAGGCAAGGAGCGTCTGCTCTGTTTTCAGCACAGAGGCTCAGTGGGAAGGGGGGCGGACAGGGTCTCTGCTTACAGACAGACAGGTAGCCCAGGTCCCCACAGTCTTCCCCGGGTGAGACGCCCGCCCCTCCTCTAACCTCTCCTCTGATCCCGCTTCACTTCCGGCCAAAGTCAGCTCGCCCTTGCCGGTAGGTGGGCCTACGTGTGAGAGCCCTGAGTTTCAGGCCAAAGAGTCAGGGGCCAGGGCTCCCGGCCTCTCCCTGACTGTATGGTCTCACCCTTCTCCTCCCGCTTTATCCCCTCCGTGTCAGGACCCTCCCATTTGGCTTCACCCCTCCTGCCCTTTTTGCCCCACCCTTCTTTTCCTTTCAGGTCCTGACTCTGGCCCCTCCCTCCCTCTGGCCTCTTGCCTCCCCTCCCGGCCCCGCCCTCTTATTGCCCCACCCCACCCTCTGGCCCCACCCTTCCTGCCCCGCCTCCGCCCCGCTGCCCACGGGAGCCGGAGTGATTTATAAGGCAGTCTGGGCGGTGACCTATAAACCCTGTTCTTCAGAGGGTACCCGCTCTTGAATTAAATGCCTCTGAAAGGAGCCTCTGCCTCAGAAGTGTCATGTAGAATGTTTCCGCTGACGGAGAACATGACCTTTAAAACCCCAAGTAAAGGAATCAAAGCTGCCAGGAGGAGAAGAATGGGGCGGGCGGCGCCTGAACTGGGCTGCACCTACCAGCGGGTTTTATGACCACCCCTCCCAACCAGCTCAGGGCTATGGGGATGCGGTTCTCAGCTGGGTGGAGGGGCTGGGGACACTGGTGGCCCCTGCTGGGGACGAGAGGTAGTGACCTGTACCCTGATACCTGTTTCTGCAAGTGGTCACCAATCCTGGGCGAAAAGCCAGTGAGCGGGACACAATCCTCACCACCTCCAGGTCCCTGGTGGCATTAGTGGGGAAAGATGGTCCTCTGGGGGACTGCGGAGGGCTCCGTGTGAAGGCTGGGGGTCCTGCTTCATCCTGTCACCGAACTAAGCCCTAGACTGCCCTGGAAAGGGTGCCCTGTCTTGGGTGCCTGGTGGGGGCCCAGTGTTCTAGGAGCCTGGGTGGGGGTTTTGAGAGTTTTGAGAACTCTTGGTGTCCTGTGTACAGGGACCTGGGGACTGGCATAGAGCCTGGGAGGATCACTGTGCCTCAGTCCCACATAACCTGAGGCCAGGGGTCTTTGCTGCTTGGGTGGCAGTCGTGTAGGCTCCCCCCTCCCCTGCCTATGAAGGAGAGCAGTGTCTGCTCAGTGGTCCACATGGGCGCTGGACACTAAGGGGCTACGTGTCCTCTCTATCCTGCACCCATAGGCAGTGGTGACGGACTCACTGGTTCTTGTCTACATTTCCTTAAGTATCCTTTGCAGATGCCATTTAGTCCCTGTGCAGAGCCTGGCGGGAGTCCACATTCTTTTCTTCACGGGACAGCTTGGTGAGAGTAGGGACTGTGTCTTGCTCGTGGGCTGCCACCAGGAATTCTCTGGAAGGACCATGAGCTGTCTCTGCAAAGATGAGTCAGGCGTCAGCCTGCGGGCCTTTGTGGCTGAAAGCAGGGGACCATCTTCCATCATGTCATCTTCTGGAAGGGTTCAGAGAGGGGAGGCTGGGTCAGCCAGGGAAAAAACCATTCTATGTTGGGGATTTCAAGGCCTTTCTCCAAGGATCTCAGAGCAGCAGGTGGAGGTCTAGTTATGTTCTCATTCAGAGGATGGGCCTTGTCTTGGAAAGGCACCTGTCCTCTCTTACCTGGGTGCGTAGTGCCTGGGGTGGGTGGGAGCAGCGGGGAGAGGCAGGTTTCTCCACCAAAGCACAGAGAGGCAGGGTCCAGCTGGGAGGATGTGATGTGTGATGCTTTGGGAAAAGCAGCGTGATGTGTGTGTGTGTGTGTGTGTGTGTATGTGCATATGTGCACATGTGTGCACTTGCCAGTGTGTGCTTCTGTTTGTGTGTTGTGTGCATGTGCAGGTGTGTGTTGTCTGTGCATGTATGCCTGTGTGTGGCTGGGCCAGTCTCACTGGGGGAATGGAACACTGTATTGTTATAAATAAGACTGATTTTTCTATTCCCAGTCGACCAGGAAGGGCAGCCAGCAGACCAAAGGTAATGCATTTCAGCTGCCCGTGGGGGAAGGTAAATGTGGTTTATAAGCCCCTCTGGCTCAGGGGAAGCTGGGCAGTGGTGGCAGCTGAAACCAGCCGTGCTCCAGATGGAGGGAGGGAACAGGTCGGTGACTTCCAGCCCCTATTTCTCTAAAGGAGAAAAGAACGGCGTGCCGCCTGTTAGCTAATCAACAGTGAGGAGAAAGTCCTGACAACAAGTAAAGAAAACTTAGCTGGCAATAAAATAAGGGACTTTTTATGGTGGTTTTTATGGGAACATTTTCACTTTGGGAGTTATTAGAGTTAGTGCCGGTTGTGACAAAAGCCGCATTTGCATACCGCCCGTGATGGAGGCTGGATGGAGCCTGAATGCGGCATTAACTGCATATCAGAGACCCTTTCAGAAGCCAAACAGGATGACATTTATTGCAAGCTCGATGCCGCGTGTCTGGCATTAGTTACTGCTTGTTGTGTCCTGTGGAATGTAGATTTTCAGTCGGGGGATCTTTCTGGGACTGTCGCATCGGCTTCCGGTGTCGAGAGCAAACTAGGGCTTTGGGAGTGGGGGCGGGGATGGGGGGCGGTTGGGGCACGGGGCCACCTCGGACAGGACGGGGCATTAGGCTTTGCCTCGATGCCTGTCGGAGACTGACCTGAGGGACATCGCCACAGCATGAATCAGGCCCCATGCAGGAGAAACAGGAATTTCTTCAAAATTCTTTTTTTTTAAATTGAAATCATTCACATACCCCCAAATAATCCACACATTTAAAGTGTACAATGCAATGACTTTTAGTGTATTCCCAGAACTGTGTCACCATCACCACAATTATAGAAGATTTTTATCACCTCCAAAGACACCCCTTACCGTAACCCCCAATCCCCTAATCCCTTCCAGCCCTCAGTGACCACTAATCCAGGTTCTGTCTCTGTGGATTTGCCTACTCCAGACACTATGTATCTATGGAATTATACAGTCTTTGACCTTTTGTGTCTGGTTTCTTTCACTTAGCATCATGCTTTCAAGGTTCTCCCACCTGGTAGCTTATATCCGTGCTTTATTCCTTTATGTGGCTGAATAATATTCTACTGTATGGATAGACCACCTTTTATTTTCATTTCATCAGTTGATTCCCTTCATTTAAAATTTTTTATTGAAGTACAGTTGATTTAAAATGTGTTAATTTTTTCTGTACAGCAAGACTCAGTTATGTGTACACGTGTGTATTCTTTTTCACATTCTTTTCCATTATGGTTTGTCACAGGATATTGAATATCGTTCTCTGTGCTATACAGTAGGAGCTTATTATTTGCCTCTGCTAATCCCAAACTCCCAATCCTTCCCTCCCCTACCCCCTTCCCCTTGGCAACTGCAAGTCTATTCTCTATATCTGTGAGTCTGTTTTTGTTTCATAGATATGTTGATTTGTATCATATTTTAGGTTCCACATATAAGTGATATTGCATGATATTTGTCTTTCTCTCATTCTGACTTACTTCACTTGGTATAATAATCTCTAGGCCCATCTAGGTTGCTACAAATGGCATTATTTCATTCTTTTTTATGACTGAGGGTTCCATTGTGTATATAAATATATATATACACACACACATACATGTCTTGTATTGTTTCCATGTCTTGGCTATTGTGAATAGTTTTGCTATGAACATTGTGGTGCATATATCTTTCTGGATCTTGTTTTTCACTGGATGTATGCCAGATATGGGATTGCTGGATCATATGGCAACTCTATTTTTAGTTTTCTAAGGCACATCCATACTATTTTCTATAGTGGCTGGACCAATTTACATTTCCAACAGTGTAAGAGGGTTTCCCTCGCTTTAAAAACCCATTTCCTTTTTTGTTTTAGAAGATGCTGGTGGAAAAATCATGGTTTAGCTTACTGGGACAAAGCTGAGTTTTCCCATTGGAGAGTGGAAATCTGGCTCAGGGAAGAAGAAGAGGATGGGGTGAGGAGCTGGGTGATGGGTCTTGGAATGACGTTTCCTATTGAGAAGATGGAGCTGATTCTTTGCCATCATACCTGGCCAAGGGGCTCACTCAGAGAGTGACCCCATAGTTGATGGGAGGGTTCCCAGGGGGCTTTACTGCTTGTCATTCAGAGAGCTTTCTGTATTGAAGGGGCCCCTCAGCTGCTATGTTCAAGCATTCCCTGTGGGGTGTCAGTGTGGAGAGGGTCCTCGGGTTGGGGGCCTCATGTTCCTGTCCTGAGCCCCTCCTCTCCACAAGCCGTAGCCACGCTGCGCACGTGGGGCATCCTCCTTTTGAAGGTCCGGGCTGAGTCTGCTGAGGGGGTGCTGTATGTGTGCGTTTCGTGGAGGGTCTGTCTTCTGCTGACGTCAGAGGGTACTCTGGAGGGGCCGCAGCGGGCTCTACATGACGCAGATTTACGGGGTGCCTTAGGGCAGCATGTAAAGTCAGAACGTCCCATTTTTGCCTCTCCCAGGAAAATCAGTAGAATCCCTGGGTGACTCAGCTTTTAGTCTTAATTATGCTGCTATGTAAATATTTCTGAGGTCTCTTGGTTTTCTCAGTTGGCATTATATCACCGTTAATAACTAGAGGGCACATTATAAATATGCAAACTAATAATAATGCATTAACTCCAAGAACATCGATAAATGGCCAAACTGCAGCATTCGGCAGCTTGTTCCCTTTGCTGCCGAAACCACTCCCCGCCCTGAGCCACAGATCCCCAGAATTCCCTCAGCTCAACCCGCCCCAGATGGCACCCTCAGGAGCAGCTGTCTGCCCCCTTCCTGAGTCCCTGGAGCCCTTGTAATGAGGCTCTGGTTGACTTCCTCAGGCCCCTGGTCTCTCCCGAGGGCAGAGGGCTGTGCCATGGCCTGGCCTGCCCCCTGCTTCTGTTTGTGCTGGGCAAGACCAGAAATCAAGGCTGACAGGATTGACCTTGATCCTTTTCATCCTTGGTGAAGTTGGAAAGGTCACAGCCAGCAAGGTGGACATGACCTGAGTTCCTGTCCCAGATCTGCACCCGTGAATGTGGCCTTGGGAAGTCGTGTCAGCTTATTTGTCTGAAATTTATGAATTTGACAGTTATTTACTCCATCCCTCCTGTGTGCCAGGTGCTGTGCTGGGCAGTGCATGGAGTCCTTGCCATCTTGGAGCTGACAGTCTGCTGGGGGTGGCAGACTAGCAAGCAGGCAGAATAAAGCATGTGATCAAAGTGTGTATCAGAAGCCTGGGGGGAGGGGGTGGTGGGCGGTTCCTGAAGCACTTGCTCAGGGCATATAATCCAGTGCTGGTGAGTCAGGAAAGAGTCCCCTAAGAAGTGCTGAGAATGAACTGGGGACACCCTGGCAGAAGGAGGTGGATGGATGGAGGGTGGAGGTGGTGGATGGGGTACAAGGAAGAACACGCTGGGCAGAGGGAATAGAATGTGCATGGCTTGGAGGGGTGAATGCACGGTGCAGCATGGAGTGAGGGGAGGTACAAGTAGTGAGGGGGGCTGTAGAGATCTGTAGGGGCCTGTCTCCAAGGTTTGGGGGACATTTAAGAAGTTGGGGTTTTATCCTAGATTAGAGGAGCTACTGAGGGGGACCCTTGTATTTCCTTAGAAAGCTCCTGGCTGCATCTTGATGAGTGGGTCAAAGAGGCAAGGCTGGTGGCTGAGATGCAGTGGTGCTGGGGCAGTGGGTGTGGGGGGAGGGTCCTTACTTGGCATCTGTGAGCATTTGCAGCATGAGCTAAACCAGCTGCCTCATCCACCACCAAGTGTGCTCTCCCACCAGCCCGTGCCAGGCTAAATCAGGCCGCTTATGAACAGGATATAGGTTGCAGGCCTGAACTTGGAGTTTGGGCAGGAAGGAGGTGGTGTTCAAGGTCTGTGGAGGTACAGAAGGATGCTTGTGACCTGAGTGGAGCTGCGCTGCGGTGGGAGTGCCCTGCAAGCAGAGTTGTTGTGCTGTTTCTTATGCCATGACCTGATGGGGCTCCATACCCCAAGACTGTACTGAGGCTCAGTGATGTGCTGGCTGGAAGTGGTACCCAGGAGATGATCTTTGGATGCAGACCGTGGACAGATGGGCTTATTCGAGCTCTATGAACATTTTATGCCTCAGTATCATCATCTGTAACATGGGGACCTACCTTTTGGGTTTCTTGGAGGCTAAATACAACAGGACAGTGTGCCATCTTGGTCTTTCTGCATTTATCAGATGCAGATCAAATGGGCGTTTATTGGCCTTAAAAGCTAGTGTAGACCCACACTTCAGGCTTCACCTGTCTTTCTCTACATGAGATGTATACCAGTCAGATCTATTTCAAACTTTTATCTTGAAATCATTAGAAAATTACAAGGGATTGCCAAGATGTTATGGAGAGTCTTCACCCAGTCCCACCCCCCAGGGGCCTCTCTCACCTAACTGTAGCACTGTGTCACAAGCGGGAACCAGGTGTCAACACAGCTTGCACACATATGTCTAGTCCCTTCACGTCACATGTGTGCATTATGGAGTCTCCACCACAGTCAAGATCTGGAACCACAAAGTTTTCCCTTCACCCTTCATGGTCAACCTGCTTTTGCCTCCAAATATTTCTTTTTTAAAATTAATCTTGTTGCAGTATAGTTGCTTTACAATATTGTGTTAGTTTCTACTGTACAGCAAAGTGAATTAGCTATATGTACTCAATATGTCCCATGGATGGAGGAGCCTGGAAGGCTGCAGTCCATGGGGTCGATGAGGGTTGGACACGACTGAGTGACTTTGCTTTCACTTTTCACTTTCCACTTTCCTGCATTGGAGAAGGAAATGGCACCCTACTCCAGTGTTCTTGCCTGGAGAATCCCAGGGACGGGGGAGCCTGGTGGGCTGCCGTCTATGGGGTCTCACAGAGTCGGACACGACTGAAGCGACTTAGCAGCAGCAGCAGCACTCAGTATGTCAGCAAATTGGAAAGACTCAGCAATGGCCACAGGACTGGAAAAGTCAATTTTCATTCCAGTCCCAAAGAAGGGCAATGCCAAAGGATGTTAAAGCTACTGCACAACTACACTTATTTAGCATGCTAGTAAGGTTATGCTCAAAATTCTTCAAGCTAGGGTTCAGCAGTACATGAACCAAGAACTTCCAGATGTATAAGAAAAGGCAGAGGACCCAGAGATCAAATTGCCAACCTTCACTGGATCATGGAGAAAGCAAGGGAATTCCAGAAAAACATCTGCTTCCTTGACTATGCTATGGCCTTGAACTATGTGGATCACAACAAACTGTGGAAAATTCTTAAAGAGATGGAAATACCAAACCACTTTACCTATTTCCTGAGTAACCTGTACACAGGTCAAGAAGCAACAGTTAGAACCAGACATGTAACAACTGACTGATTCAAAATTGAGAAAGGAGTATTCAAGACTGTATATTGTCACCCTGCTTATTTAACTTCTATGCAGAATACATCATGTGAAATGCCAGACTGGATGAATCACAAGCTGGAATCAAGATTGCTGAGAAATACCAAAAACCTCAGATATGCAGATGATACCACTCTAATGGCAGAAAGCAAAAGAAACTAAAAAGCCTCTTGATGAAGGTGAAAGAGGAGAGTGAAAAAGCTGGCTTAAAACTCAACATTCAGAAAACTAAGATCATGGCATCCCATCCCATCACTTCATGGCAAATAAATGGGGAAAAAGTGGAAGCACTGGAAGATTTTATTTTCTTGGGCTCCAAAATCACTACAGATGGTGACTGCAGCCACGAAATTTAAAACAAATGCTTGCTTCTTGGAAGGAAAGCTATATCAAACCTAGATAGCATATTAAAAAGCAAAGACCTCACTTTGCTGACAAGAAGTGGGTATAGTCAAAGCTATGGTTTTTCCACTAGTCATGTATGGATGTGAGAGTTAGACCATAAAGAAGACTGACCACAGAAGGATTGTTGCTTTTGAACTGTGGTGCTGGAGAAGACTCCTGAGAGTCCCTTGGACCACAAGGAGAAGGCCTGATGCTGAAGCTGAAGTTGGAATACTTTGGCCATCTGATGCGAAGAGCCGATTCATTGGAGAAGAATAGCATCTTTCCCTGATGCTGGGAAAGATTGAGGGAAGGAGGAGAAGGGGATGACAAAGGATGAGATGGTTGGATGGCATCACTGACTTGATAGACACGAGTTTGAGCAAGCTCCAGAAGTTGGTGATGGACAGAGAAGCCTGGCGTGCTGCAGCCCATGGGGTCGCAAAGAGTCGGAAACGACTGAGCAATTGAACTGAACTGAAGGGACACTTGGAAGTATCTGAAGGTACTTTTGGTTGTCACAATTTGGAAAGGAAGAGAGTACTATTGGCATCCGGGGTAGAGTACAAAGATGCTGCTCATCAGCCTACAGTGCATGGTCAGCCTCCCCACCTTCCTGCCGTTTCTAACCCAGTCAGCCACTAGTTGTTCTCCATCTCGGTCAGATCATTTTAAATTATGGTTTTATTTTAATCCTAATAATATATAGTAATAATCTTCCAGAAATTTAGGAATGTGAAAATATATCTGTTACTTTGCCACACACAGCCACCATTGTCATTTTTTAAAGTTTATATCATCTACTATTAAATTTTCTCTTTTTAACTGAAGTAGAGTTGATTTACAATGTTGTATTAGTTTCAGATGTAGTGAAAAGTGATTCAGATATATATGGGCTTCCCTGGTGGCTCAGAAAGTAAAGGATCTGCCTGCAACACAGAAGACTCGGGCTCGATCCCTGGGATGGGAAGAACCTCTGGAGAAGGGAATGGCTACCCACTCCAGTATTCTTGCGTGGAGAATTACATGGACAGAGGAGCCTGATGGGCTACAGTCCATGCAGTTGCAAAGAGTCAGACATGACTGAGCAACTAACACTTTTCATGTTGTTGTTGCTCAGCCACTCAGTCATGTCTGACTCTTTGCAACACCCATGGACTGCAGCATGCCAGGCTTCTCTGTCCATCACCAACTTCTGGAGCTCGCTCAAACTCATGTCTATCAAGTCGGTGATGCCATCCAACCATCTCATCCTCTGTCATCCCCTTCTCCTGCCTTCAGTCTTTCCCAGCATCAGGGTCTTTTCCAGTGAGTCAGTTCTTTGCATCAGGTGGCCAAAGTATTGGAGCTTTAGCTTCAGCATCAGTCCTTCCAGTGAATATTCAGGGTTGATTTCCTTTGGGATTGACTGGTTTGATCTCCTTTCAGTCTAAGGGAATTTCATATCTTCTCCAGCACCACAGTACAAAAGCATCAATTCTTTGGTGCTCAGCCTTCTTTATGGGCCAACTCTCATAGCAGTGGAAAAACCATAGCTTCGACTAGAAAGACCTTTGTCAGAAAAACAGTGTCTCTGTTTTTTAATATCCTCTCTAGGTTTGTCATAGCTTTTCTTCCAAGGAGCAAGCGTCTTTGAATTTCATGGCTGCAGTCACCATCTGCAGTGATCTTGGAGCCCAAGAAAATAAAGTCTGTCACTTTCTATTGTTTTCCCAACTTTTCATGAAGTTATGGGACCAGATGCCATGATTTTAGTTTTTTGAATGTGGAGTTTTAAGCCAGCTTTTTCACTCTTCTCTTTCATTTTCATCATGAGGCTCTTCACTTTCTCTTCGCTTTCTGCTATAAGGGTGGTGTCATCTTCTATTGTTTTCCCATCTATTTTTCATGAAGTTATGGGACCAGATGCCATGATTTTAGTTTTTCGAATGTGGAGTTTTAAGCCAGCTTTTTCACTCTTCTCTTTCATTTTCATCATGAGGCTCTTCACTTTCTCTTCACTTTCTGCTATAAGGGTGGTGTCATCTGCATGTCTGAGGTTACTGATATTTCTCCCAGCAGTCTTGATTCCAGCTTGTGTTTCATCCAGCTCAGTGTTTCTCATGATGTACTCTGCATATAAGTTAAGTAAGCAGGGTGACAATACAGCCTTGATGTACTCCTTTCTCAATTTGGAACCAGTTTGTTGTTCCATATCTGGTTCTAACTGTTGCTTCTTGAGCTTCATACAAGAAGAGAAGTGAAAGGCAAAGGAGAAAAGGAAAGATATGTCTCCCTGAAAGGGAGGTTTCTCAGGAGGCAGGTTAGGTGGTCTGGTATTTCTATCTCTTGAAGAATTTTCCACAGTTTGTTGTGATCCACACAGTCAAAGCCTTTAGCGTAGTGAATGAAGCAGAAGTAGATGTTTTTTCTGGAACTGTCTTACTTTTTCGATGATCCAACAGATGTTGGCAATTTGATCTCTGGTTCCTTTGCCTTTTCTAATATGGAAGTTCTTATTTCACATACTGTTGAACCCTATCTTGGAAGATTTTGAGCATTACTTTGCTAGCATGTGACATGAGTGCAATTGTGCGGTAGTTTGAACATTCTTTGGCATTGCCTTTCTTTGGGATTAGAGTGAAAACTGATGTTTTCCAGTCCTGTGATCACTGCTGAGTTTTCCTTTTTCTGGCATATTGAGCGCAGCACTTTCACAGCATCATCTTTTAGGATTTGAAAACAGCTCAGCTGGAATTCCATCACCTCCATTAGCTTCATTTGTTGTGATGCTTCCGAAGGCCCCCTTAACTTCACACCCCAAAATGTCTGGCTTTAGGTGAGGATCACACCATTGTGGTTATCCAGGTCATTAAGATCTTTTTTGTATAGTTCTTCTGTGTATTCTTTCCACCTCTTCTTAATATCTTCTATTTCTGTTCATTTCAGTTCAGGTGCTCAGTCATGTATGATTCCTTGCCACCCCATGAACTGCAGCACGCCAGGCTTCCCTGTCCATCACCAACTCCTGGAGCTTACTCAAACTCATGTCAGTCGAGTCGGTGATGCCATCCAACCATCTCATCCTCTGTCATCCCCTTCTTCTCTCCTTCTCTTCTTTCTGCTTCTGTTAGGTCCAGACTGTTTCTGTCTTTTACTGTGCCCATCTTTGCATGAAATGTTCCCTTGGTATCTCTAATTTTCTTGAAGAGCTCTCCAATGTTTCCCATTCTATTTTTTCTCTCTATTTCTTTGCATTGATCACTGAGGAAGGCTTTTTTTTTCTCTCCTTGCTGTTCTCTGGAACTTTGTATTCAAATGGGCATATCTTTCCTTTTCTCGTTTGCCTTTCACTTCTCTTCTTTTCTCAGCTATTTGCAAGGATGCCTCAGACAACATTTGGTGTTTTTGCATTTCTTTTCTTGGGGATGGTTTTGATCACTGCCTCCTGTACAAAGTTACGAACCTCTGATAGACAGACACTCTGTCTATCAGATCTAATCCTTTGAATCTATTAATCACTTCCACTGTATAGTCATAAGGGATTTAATTTAGTTCATACCTGAACGGCCTAGTGGTTTTCCCTACTTTCTTCAAGTTAAGTTTGAATTTTTCAATAAGGAGTTCATGATCTGAGCCACAGTCAGCTCCTGGTCTTGTTTTTGCTGACTGTATAGAGCTTCTCCATCTTCAACTGCAAAGAATATAATCAATCTGATTTTGGTATTGACCATCTGGTGATGTCCATGTGTAGAAACTTCTCTTGTATTGTGGAAGAGGGTGTTCTCTATGGCCAGTGTGTTCTCTTGGCAAAACTCTAATTAGCCTTTGCCCTGCTTCATTTTGTACTCTTAGGTCAAACTTGCCTGTTTCTCCAGGTACCTCTTGACTTCCTACTTTTGCATTCCAGTTGTCTGTAATGAAAAGGACATCTTTTTTCATTTTAGTTCTAGAAGGTCTTGTAAATCTTCATGGAATCGTTCAACTTCAGTTTCGTTGGCATTAGTGGTTGGGGCATAGACTTGGATTACTGTGATATTGAATGGTTTGCCTTGGAAACGAACTGAGATCATGCTGTCATTTTTGATACTGCATCCAAATACTGCATTTCGGACTCTTTTGTTGACTATGAGGGCTATTCCATTTCTTCTAGGGGATTCTTGCCCACAATAGTAGATATAATGGTCATCTGAATTAAATTTTGCCATTCTGGTCCATTTTAGTTCACTTTTCATATATATATATATATATATATGTTCAGGTTCTTTTCCATTACAAGTTATTACAAGATGTTGAATATAGTTCCTGTACTATATGAAGGTGAAGGTGAAGTTGCTCAGTCGTGTCCGACTCTTTGCAACCCCGTGGGCTAGCGCCTACCAGGCTCCACCGTCCATGGGATTCTCCAGGCAAGAATACTGGAGTGGGTTGCCATTTCCTTCTCCAGGGGATCTTCCCGACCCAGGGATTGAACCCAGGTCTCCTGCATTGGAGGCAGACGCTTTAACTACTATATAGTAGGTCCTTATAGTCTACCTATTTTATTTTGGTTATTTATTTATTTATTTGTTCTTACTGCATAGCTTGTGGGATCTTAGTTCCCTGACCAGGGATGAACCCACACTGTCAGCAATGACGGCATGGAATCCTAACGACCAGAGCACCAGGGAATTCCCTTGTCTATCAGTTTTATATATAGTAGTGTATATCTGCAAATCCCCAAGTCCTAATTTATCCGCCCCCATGTTTCTCTTTTGGTAACCATAAGACTGTTTTCTACATGAGTCTGTTTCTGTTTGTAAGTTCATTTCTATCGTTTTCTAAGATTCCACATATAAATAATAGCATATGATATTTTTCTTTCTCTGACTTACTTCACTTAGTGTGATCATTTCTAAGCCCTCCATATTGCTGCAGATGGCATTACTTCATTCTTTTCTTTGGCTATAATATTTGTGATATTGCTACCCATATATGTATCAGTTCAGTTCAGTCTCTCAGTCGTGTCTGACTCTTTGCGACCCCATGAATCACAGCACGCCAGGCCTCCCTGTCCATCACCAACTCCCGGAGTTCACTCAGACTCACATCCATCGAGTCAGTGATGCCATCCAGCCATCTCATCCTCTGTCGTCCCCTTCTCCTCCTGCCCCCAATCCCTCCCAGCATCAGTCTTTTCCAATGAGTCAACTCTTCGCATGATGTGGCCATATATATATACACCCATATAAATATCCCACATATGTATATTGTTGTTGTTGTCCAGCTGTTAAGTCGTGTTCAACTCTTTGCGATCCCATGAACTGCAGCACACCAGGCTTCCCTTTCCTTCAGTATCTCTCAGAGTTTGCTCAAACTCATGTCCATTGAGTCAGTGATGCCATCCAGCCATCTCATCCTCTGTCACCCCCTGCTCCTACCTTAATCTTTTCCAGCATCAGCGTCTTTTCCAGTGAGTCGACTCTTCACATCAGGTGGCCTGTGTGTGCATGCTTGCTAAGTCACTTAGGTCGTGTCCGGCTCTTTGTGACCCTATATACTGTAGCCTGCCAGGCTCCTCTGTCCGTGGAATTCTTCAGGCAAGAATACTGGAATGGGTTGCCATGCCCTCCTCCAGAGGATCTTCCTGACCCCCAAACTGAACCCACGTCTCTTACCTCTCCTGCTTTGGCAGCTGTTTTCTTCACCACTAGCGCCACCTGGGAAGCCCCAGGTGTCTATACAGTCAGCAAAAACAAGACCTGGAGCTGACTGTGGCTCAGATCACGAGCTCCTTATTGCCAAATTCAGGCTTAAGTTGAAGAAAGTAGGGAAAACCACTAAGCCATTCAGGTATGACCTAAATCACATCCCTTTTGATTATACAGTGGCGGTGATGAATAGATTCAAGGGATTAAATCTGGTAGACAGAGTGCCTGAAGAATTATGGACATATGTTCATAACATTTTACGGAGGTGGTGACCAAAATCATCCCCAAGAAAAAGAAATGCGAGCAGGCAAAGTGGTTGAGGCTTTGCAAATAGCTGAGAAAAGAAGAGAAGCGGAAGGCAAAGGAGAAACGGAAGGATATACCCAACTGAATGCAGAGTTTCAGAGAATAGCAAGGAGAGATAAGAAAGCTTTTTAACGTGAACAATGCAGAGAAATAGAGGAAATATATATATACATATACCATATACATGGGATATAGCCCATATATTCGTATGTATGTACACAGGGATCAAACCCACACCTTCTTGTGTCTCCTGCATTGCAGGCAGATTCTATACCACTGCACCACCTGGGAAGCCCATATATATATGTAGCACATATATATGATACATTTTCTTTATCATTCATCTCTCTATGGACCTTTAGTGTTTTTACATCTCAACTATTGTGAATAGTACTGCTACTGGTGTACATGTATCTTTTTGAATTACAGTTTTCTCCAGATATATGCCTGGGATTGCTAGATCATATGGTAACTGTATTTTTAGTTTTTTTGAGGCACCTCCATACTGTTCTCCATAATGGTTGCACCAATTAACATACCCACCAATAGTGTAGGAGGGTTCCCTTTCCTCCACACCCTCTCCAGCATTTAGTATATGTAGATTTTTGGCGATGGCCATTCTGACTGGTGTGAAGTGACATGTCATTGTAGTTTTGATTTGCATTTCTCTAATAATTAGTGATGTGGAGTATCTTTTCATGTGTCCACCCACAACTGTCGTTCCGATGTACATCTTCTAGCCTCCTTTTGTGTGTATGCATATATTGAATGTATTTGCAATCCTACTCTGTATAGAATTTCATATCCTGCTGTTTCTGCCTGACATCCCATATGCATTCTCCATACATGCTGGGGGAGCAGAGCAGTGAGACGCAAATAGCATCGTGGGATGTAGCATCAGGTGGCAGGGTTGGGGATACTGCAGGGGAATGGAGACTGGGGCAGAGACCAGGCATTGGAGGGGAGGTGGTGGGTTCCGTCCTCCTGGGGCTCTGAGGCCTTCTGCTTTGCAGAGTGGCCTGCCTCTTCAATCACCCCACTGCTGGTTCACCATCATCCTCGGACTGTCAAGGAGCAGAGAGCCGAGGTATAGCAAACCTTGAAAGTAATGAATAGAAGGAGAACAAAAAGTTTCTGAAGAAGGAAAGCATATAACGGGTCCTGCTGTCTCCTCATCCTCCTCATTTTTTTGAATAATTACACGTAGGTGTCTGAGAGTGGGCGTGTTTATAGCAACGCCTCTTTTGCTGGAGTGCCAAAATTTCTGCTTTGTGGCACTACGCTTATGAGAAAGTAGGTAATCAAATAGCAGAATGTGCAGTTGTATTGTGTCATTCTGCTGCAACTTCAGTTAGGATTACAAATAAATAGAAAACAGAATTTGAAGTTGTAATTTCCTAAGGAGTTGGTAAGCACACCAGCGTGGGGTTGGGTGGGGGGCAGTGTTCCTTCCTCTCCAACCTTACTACAGATTTTGCGGTCGTCTCATGAGCTGAACAGTGGCAAAGTCGTCTCCTGGGTAGATTTCTAACTGAAGAATAGATCCACAGGCAGGCCTTTGATGAAAAGGCATTTAATAACTTTTAAGTCTTTGTTGCATTAGAGTCGATTTGGTGCAGGATAACGGTGTCTGTGGCCAGAATGAAAACACCCATGACTGTTGTCCATCATTATCACGTAAATGATGGGGATGGAGTTCCTGGTCCCTGAAGGTGGAGGACAGGGCTGTGTTGGAGAAGCAGGGGCTTTTCTGTGTGGGGCTCCTAGGTGCTTTGACGGCATCGTTGCTCCACTCAGGTGTGACTTGGCACACCCTCTACCCTGCCCCTCAGCCTCCTGGTGGAGCTGCTGGCTGCTTTTTTGAGAGGAGATCATGTATGTCTCTGACAGGCTGTGGGCAGGAGGCGGATGGTCTTGCCGCCATGCCTAAGGGCAGGCACAGTGCCAGCCCAGCTTAGCACTTGGCGTTGGAGGGAACGAAAAGAGCAGGAGGTGTTGCTGTGGGTTCTGGAAGGAGCACGTGCTTCTTCCCTACCTCCTAGTGAGGAGCATCCTCAAAGAGGTTAGACAAGGCAGCATCTCAAGGGGAAGTAAAGAACTGTTTCCTTGTTCTAGAGGAAGGGAACCTGGTTTCTAGAGTGTCTAGGGAGTATAAGCTTCTGTAAATCTCAGAGAAGCATAGGAAGCAACTTAAAGTCCTGTGTGTACTCTTAGTGACATACCTGGGCATTCATCTTTAATAAAGACAAAAAAAGCCTCATTTAAGATATTTACTCATGCCTGTAAGTAAACTTAATGTTGATCTGACACTCGACATGTGCCTGAATTTTTACTTTTTCTGCATTTGGAGCAAGGATCCATGTTTAGTAAGCACTTTCTTGTGCCAGTGTCTGTAGTGAAACTTTATTCATTCTGGTTGATTTCACTGAGTGCCTGATGCGTGCCAGGCTGCTTTTCTCAAGCATTAGGGTGGCTAATGAGGCAAGCATGTTCTCTGCCCTCATCAAGCTTGTATTCTGAGAAAAATGCTGCCTTTCCAGCTACCCAAGGGACTGGCAATTGGCTAGGGAAATCTTGGTTAAAGGAACTTAGCTTTTTGGGCTAGGGTAACAAAATGCCATAGAACAGGTGTCTCATCAACAACAGACATTTATTTCTCATAATTCTGAAGGCTGGGGAGTCTTGCTCTCAGGTTCCTTTTATAAGGACACTACCACCTGATGCGAAGAGCCAACTCATTGGAAAAGACCCGATGCTAGCAAAGATTGAAGGCAGAAGGAGAAGGGTGTGGCAGAGGATGAGACGGTTGGATAGCGTCATTGGCTCAATGGATATGAATTTGAGCAAACTCCAGGAGATAGTAAAGGACAAGGAAGCCTGATGTGCCGCAGTCCCTGGGGTTGCAAAGAGTCAGATATGACTTAACGTCTGAACAGCAACCACCGCAACAGATCCCATTCACCCTCATGACCTCAGGACCTTCTTGAGACCCCATCGCCTAACGCGTCACCTTAGGGGTTATGATTTCACTGTGTGAGTTTATAGCTGGGGCTGAGAGTAGAGGGAAGCCCAGTCAGGTGGGCTTTATTTCCTGTGTCCAGACACAGCCTAAACTGTGACTGTGGCCACCGCTTGTGAGCGTTGGCTGTTCCTGGGGCCATTTTCAGGAATAAAGGCTCCTCTCTTCTGACTTCTGCTGTGGCTGGCGGGGAGCCTGGCCTGGAGAGGCTGCCACACCGAGCATGTCTGGCCCTGGAAGGAACTTTCACACCAAATCTCAGAGTCCAGATGGACTTCCCCTGTCAAGACCAGCTTGCCTGGGAGGCCTGTGATGAAATGTGATTCCCGAATCCAGCTTGAAGCTGTGGCTCATATATATATATATATATTTTAATGATTTTATTTATTTATTTTTGGCTGTGCTGGGTCTACTTTGCTGTGAGGGCTTTTCTCGGGGTGCGGCGGGCGGGGGCTGATCTCTGGTTGTGGTGAGCGGGCTGCTCCCTGCAGTGGCTTCTGTTGTGGAGCTCGGGCTCTCGGCATGTGGGCTTCAGCAGTTACAGCACATGGGCTCAGTAGTTGCAGCTCCCGGGCTTAGCTGCTCCGTGACACGTGGGATCCCCCCGGACCAGGGACCAAAACTGTGTCTCCTGCATTGGCAGGCAGATTCTTTACCACTGAGCCCCCAGGGACGCCCTGTGACTGATTTTTCTGTGGGCTCACCATTGGTTGAAATGTGAGCTGGAATGGCATTCTGGAGCTTACTGGCCCCCCTTTGTGGCGCACAGGGGAGCTTGGTCCCCTGCAGCGTGGTCTGGACTGTTCTGATGGGGAGCTAGTTTGTAATATTTACTGTTTTTGGTGCCAGGAGCTGCACTCTCAGGTGAGGATCCAGGAGAGGGAGGAACAGGAGGGGAACAGAGGAGCTGAGAACTCAATTTTTCATAGAGTAACACAATAATACAGTTGTGTATTCCCATAATATCCCTTCAGTTTCTTGGGGTCTGGAGTTGCATCTATTTTTAAAAACACTTGGACCAATAACTCCGCTTTATGCAGACCGACTGGAGGGTCTCTGGCTTGGAGATTTAATGTACAATAAACTCTAAACAGGGTGGCCCACAGCAAGACGGCTTGCAGTCTTAGGCAAGCAACTTTTCTTAAGTAAGCTGGGAGGACGATGGACGTGCTGCTCTGTTGGGCTCTGCCCAGTGCAACGGCTCTCTGTGAGCTGAGCAGTTGGGTGGTGGCTGGGGGCTGGCAGGGGAAGCTGCCCACCGGCCTCCTGTTGGCCCCATGGTCCATGCCAGTGGGTGTCCCGCTGGGGCTCCAGAGGGCAGGGGGGGTCCTGAGAGGGAAGCTTCGGGCAGCTGGCGCCTTTCGCCTGGCGGTGTCCTGCGGGGTCATCCTGGTGTTGGGACTGTGGTCCCTTGGCCCTGGAATGGGGCCCTGCAGGCTTACATTTCACGCTAGGGTGCTGTGTTCTGCTGACTGTTTTGAAGCGGGACTCAGGGCAAGCTCTGAGCCGCATTGACTGGGATATTTGTCTTGGTCCATCTCCCGTGAGTATAGATCCCTACCTTTGCTGTCTAGAACCCATTTTCTAAGACTTTTTATTTTGTATCTAAATAGAGCTGATTAACAATGTTGTGATAGTTTCAGGTGGACAGCCAAGGAACTCAGCCATACACGGAGATGTATCCATTCTCCCCCAAACTGTCCTCCCGTCCAGGCTGCCACCTAACATTGAGCAGAGTTCCCTGTACAATACAGTAGATCCTTGTTGGTTATCCATTTTAAATATAGCAGTGTATACATGTTCATCCCAAACTCCCTAACTATCCCTTCCCCCAATCCTTGCTCATTGGCAACTATAATAAAACCTATTCGTTTTTGGAAAAGATTCTCCCACTGAGATGCACAGCCACCTGCCTAAGCTCCGGCAACAACAATGATGTGTTCCTGGGCCCCCTGCCAGCGGGACCCCCAGCTACAGGCTGTCCTCAGGATTATCCTAGTCTTCCAAGATTTCAGTAGTATTAACCAATAAATCATAGTCAAGTGACTCACCTCTTATTCCAGTATTTGGAATCATAGGGCTCTGTTTCTTTCCTTTTTAATATTAGGCTGCAGTCCATGGGGTCGCTAAGAGTCGGACACAACTGAGCGACTTCCCTTTCACTTTTCACTTTCATGCATTGGAGAAGGAAATGGCAACCCACTCCAGTGTTCTTGCCTGGAGAATCCCAGGGACAGGGGAGCCTGGTGGGCTGCCGTCTATCGGGTCGCACAGAGTCGGACACGACTGAAACGACTTAGCAGCAGCAGCAGCTGCTGCTCTCTTCTATTCCTGCCTTTTCCCCTGAACATTCTGTTGCCTCTTTGTCTGTCTGTCCCAGGATTTGAAGCATTCTTCAATCCTTTTCATCTTGTTTCTTTCCTTACTTCACCAGGATCACCACAACCAGCCAGAGCATTTGAGAGGCCACTTTTCTCTCTGCTCCAGTTTTCTGAATGGTTCTTTGGTCATTGTCTCAAAAAAAAAATTAAAACCCCGATTGTTTCCCAGTCTAGTGTGCTTGACTGGTGAGGCTGTTGTGAATTAATCATCTTTGAGGATCCCCCTAAATGTCAGGTTGGAGCTGTTCCAAGCTGCTCAGAGCAGGCCAAGGTTACATTTTTGTTGTTGTTTAAAACCACCAGCTCCAGGGTCCACCTGCCACAAGTAGAGGTGGGCCCTGCATCCCAGGTTCTCAGGACTCCCCCAGAGTTGTGGGAGAGTCCAGAAGAGCCCCTCCATGTGTGGCTAGTGTGGCTCGCCCAGCTCCACCCAGGCCAGCAGAGGACTGTGGGGTTGAGCGGTCCTGCTCCTTGCCAAGCAGGGTCACGGTGAGCCTGGCTTACACACTTGATCCTTACAGGCCCCCACCCCACTTCTGAGGTCCTGCTACCTCAGCATTGCCGTGTCGGGTCAAGTTCAGGTCCCCATACCCTGAGACCCTCCATTAGTGTCCTCTCCAGACTGTGAACAAGCCGAGGCCCAGGTCCAGGCCTTCCCTGGGAAGAAGCCTCAGCCCTCTCCCAGCTCAGGATTCAGCTCAGAGATCTTGGAAGTACAGACACCTCTATCCAGGGATATTCCTTTAGGGTAGACAAACTTCTTCCAGCCCTGAAACCTTTCCCGTAGGGGTAAATAATCAGAAAAAAGAATTGTCCACTCATCCAACAAGTATCAAGAATTTGTCAGAATGACTACAAGGCTTGCCATCCTCCTGGGAGGAGGGAAAACCATCTTCCTTTCATTTCTGATGAGTCTACAAGATACAGGTAACTTTTCAACAGATTATCTCACCAAATTAAATTCCCAGTAGATCACCCTGCTACACACAACTTTTCTTGTGAAGGAAATGCCATCGCTGTATTCTAGGGGGACACTTGGGCAGAGATGAAGCGAGTATGCAGAGTTGCAGAGTCGATGGAGCAGGAAGCCAGTCTTGGGTCTTATGAAGCCAATTCCAGCACTTTCTCCACCCACCACAAGCAGTGGAACTTGGGTGGGGGTGGGAGGAGAACCTGCAGAAAATTGTTCTTGTCTCAGGATCTTCTCAAGAGGAACAAGAGAAACCTGGAAAATTCACTTAGAATGTTAAAGACCAAGGGGACGGCGTGATTAGCACCACTGCACTTTAACTCTCCTTTGACTTGCTTCTCTGTTTCTTGTTATTGTTTGTTTGTCATTAGACTGCAGGTGCTCTGGTAGTCTCGGTATGTCCACAGTTCTCATTTGTTGGAAGCATGCCTGAGTGAATGAGTGAATGAATGAATGCCATAGGAATTTGAGGGGTGGGCCTTGAAGGGTGGGTGTTCTTTGGATGGACTGAATGGAATGACCAATCACAGTTCAGGCAGGTAGGGGAGGATGGTGGGGAAAAAAGGGAGATAGAGCCTGACTGGAGCATAAAACAGCTTTACTGAGATATAATTCGCCCCTTTAAGATGCATAATTCAGTGGTTTTTAGTATATTCATAGAGTTGTTCACCCATCACTACAATCAATTTTAGAATGTTTTCATCACCCCAAGAAGAAACCCCCACAGTCTTAAACACCATCTCCCAAGCCCACCATTTCCTCAAAGCCCCTGGCAATCACCAATCTACTTTCTGTCTTTCTGGCTTTTTCTACTCGGAGCACTTCACGTCTATGGAATCCTACAATACACGACGGTTTGTGCCCGTCTTCTTTCACTCAGTGTACGGTTTTCAGGGTTCTCCTGTGCTGTGGTGTCTGCCAGGGCTCCCTTCTTTTCTGTTGACAGCGTGGATGTGGACTGGGCATCTGGAATGTACCCAGGTTAGGCACAGGGACCCCTGCCTTGAAGCTCTTGGGGCAGGAGCCTGACTGAATCATATGGGTATTACGGGAATCTCAGCGGGCTTCCCAGGTGATCCAGTGGTAAAGAACACTCCTGTCAATGCAGTACACACAAGAGATGCGGGTTCGATCCCTGGATCAGGAAGATCTCCTAGAGTAGGAAATGGCAACACATTCCAGTATTCTTGCCTGGAAAATTCAATGGACAGAGGGGCCTGGAGGGCTACAGTCTGTGGGGTCGAATAAGGGTCAGACACGACTGAGTGCCCATGTACACACACATGCACAGAGTGGACAGCAGCATCAGATGAAACAGGGGTGTCTGGAGACAGAGATCAACATGGAAGCTTATGTGGGTTTCTTGGTAGGAAGTGAGAAAAGTCAGAACCAGGGAGAAGAAAGGGAAGCATGAACAGGCAAGATACTGAGGAAGACACATCAGTAGGACCTTCTACAATGTGTTTAAGGGACCTGGGATATAGAGCTTGCATTTTGACCTGGGACACAGGGACCTGGAACAAGAAGAGACAAGTTTTCATTTGTGCCTTGACTGTTGGAGTGATGGCAGGAACAGAGTTCAGTTGGCTGGAACAGCTGGTAGTCTGTGATGGGTGCTGAGTTGCCCACAGGGAGGTGAGCACAGACCAGGATAGTCCAGGGGGCTTCCTGGGAGGCCAGAGCCAAACTTCTTCTGAAGGATGGATAAGCCATGAATAGGCAGAGAGGAGGGGAAGGAATAGTCTGGATCCTAGCCAGGCAAATAGCGGGAACAGGGGTACTGGATGGGAGAGAGGGAATGTGGATCCAGCCCTAGGCTGGAACCTGCACTGTGCAAAGAAGCTCAGAAAACCAACAGGGCAGGTGGGGTGGTGTCAACATAACAAAGAAACACCGACAGAGGAGATTTCATTATTATTACTATTCTACAGATGCGGAAACTAAGATTTAGAGGAATTAAGTGCTTATCCTAAGTCATACATCTAAAAATTGCTGAACCTGGGTTCTTAAAAAGCTTTCATTTGGATGTAAAGGAAAAGCAGTGATAACAGCAGCATGTTTTAGACTGGACAGACTTAGTAGATAGGGTCTAGGAAGCTTCTAGATTGGCAACCCACTCCAGTGTTCTTGCCTGGAGAATCCCATGGACAGAGGAGCCTGGCAAAGGGATCACAAAGAATTGGACACGACCGAGCAACTTACCACCAGGAAGCTTCTCAAGTTAAGATTTGAGTTCAAGGAACACAAATTGGGGGCTGGGCATTTGAGATTCAAAGCTGAGAAAGACACCCTCCTGACCCCGGGTCTCCTGGATGAGCAGAGAAAAGACAACCTCATATACACAGCCTGCTTGCTTCTCTCTACTTCCATGCTGTGCAGGAGACGATTGTTGAACTGATGCATGAATTCTTAAACAGCAGTTGGCCTGAGGAGCTCCTTCTCTCTTCCACCTGGCATGTGGGCATCTGAGCAAAGACAGAGCAGAGAAAGTGCAGTGAGATCTCCGGGTGAGGGGCTCAGTGTGGGTGGAGGAGGGCATGTGGTGGGGGCAGCGTGGGGAGCAAGCAGGGAGGTGAGCGAGGATGCTACGGGAAGAAGCAGGTGAGGGATGCACCTTGTGGACCAGTGATGGCAGAGCAGCATCTGTCTCCTCTGAGGGAGTTTCTTGAACCTTGCTTGCCCCTTGTGTAACCAGTCCCAGCACAGTGGGGCTTCCCAGATCACTCCCTACCTGTTCTACCACCTACCCCAGCATCCTGCTTTGCTCGGTCAGGGCCCTTCCATTCTGTATGGAGGCACTAAATGGGTCTCCAGCAGCTCCAGAGAAAGAGATCCATTTAAACTGCAGGTCCTGGGGAGGAGGCTTGGGTAGAGGAGTCCTTACTGTGTTCCTGTATTTTGCAGCCTTCTGGAACTGAGCAGCTTTTAGAATTTCAAGCCACAATTTGTATTCAAATGAAGGTCATTTGAAAGGTGTAACATAGTAAACAGCCATTATTTCATTTTGATGGTGGCACTAAAATTATAGTGTTGGTTGAATTATTTTAGTGTAGGACCATTTACTGCTCCCTGAAACACTTAGAGGGGTTCTCAGAATGCTGTGATGATCCTAAAATTAGAAGAAAATTAAAAATCACAAAGCTGTGGGGGTGTTGGTGTCATTTGGGGGAGAGGACCCCTGGTGTGTGGGGTACTTTCTCCATCCTGTTCAAGTTCATCATGTTTTCTTTGCACACCACAGGTGTGGGGAGCGTCTACCACCTGCACGTGGAAAGGGGGTATCTTAGTGCTTTGAACTGTGGGACCTAAAGGAATGTCCTCCCCAGCCCTGCCTGTACTTCATTCAAGTGCCTAGAACCCTACCGCTGGGACTTGTCTCCCGTGGGCTTTCTGCCAGGGAGAAGTACCCTGGGAGGAAGCCCCTGGGAGAGGCAGCTGGCTAGCTCCTCCCACTGCCCCTTACTGATGATCTGGCAGGAGCATTCGCTGAAGACGCAGGCCACTTGCAGTCAGGCTTAGGGCTTGCCCATTGTGGGGCCTATGAGTTCAGGGTGGGGTCAAGGGCAGGCACTGTGTTTCCTGATGGGCAGTTACCCTTCTGCAGCCACCAGACATCCGGAAGCCTTCCTCTCCTCCTGTGGGCCTGGGACTCCCCTGTCTGGACAGGCAGGGATGGATGAGCCTTTGGATAGGCTGAGGAGATGGGTCCCCTTTGGGGACTCTTGCCATCGTGGCAGCACCAGGAATCAGGAGCTCGTGGAAAGGCAGACCCAGGAGAGACTTAGGCCCTTCCTCTTTCGTGGTGCGAATCCAGAAATTGAGGCCAGAGGGACGTGATTCCTGTAAGACGGCACAGCAAGTCGGCCACAGACCCAAGGCTTGATCAAAACCCTGGGGCTCCCTTTTTGTGACTTGATGTGTGTTTTACATTTCTGTTTCTCATCAGGAACCCTTGGGTCAGTTGTTTGCTGAGTTCAGAATCCCCTGGATTTGGAGAGTCAAGGGTGTGTGTTCTGGCTCAACTCCAGTGGCTTCAATTGTTGTCGTTCAGTCGCTCAGTCGTGTCCAACTCTTTGCGACCCCATGGACTGCACTGCACCAGGCTTCCCTGTCCTCCACCATCTCCCGGAGCTTGCTCAAACTCATGTCCATCGAGTCAGTGACGCCATCCAACCATCTCATCCTCTGTTGCTCCCTTCTCCTCTTGCAATCTTTCCCAGCATCAAGGTCTTTTCCAATAAGCAAACTCATTGATATTTCCACAGCGAAACAAACGAATATTTACACCAAGTGAGGTAAATAAGGGCAGGACTTGTGTCAGTTCAGGTTAAGTCTCACCAGCACATGCTGCCAAATTTAAGAAGAAAACTGGCTTTCTTGAGCTTTTCAGCTTTCACAATTTCAAATAAAGGATGTGTCCATCCAAGTCTAGTAGTGACATGTACTCCTGGAGAAAAAATCGAAAGGTTAAAAAATACATCTAGAAGAACATCACAGTTGCCCCCAATTTTACCAATTTCTAGACTCTGCCTCTGTATTTATACATAGTTGGATTCTTACTGTGTACAATTTTGTACCCGACTTTTTCCACTTTGTTTTACAAAATAAATACTTTTCTATATTTTTGAATTCTCAAGCCCTTTGGAAGTGCTTAGTGCTGGGAGCTGGGTGTCTTGACTCTCAGGCTGGAGCTTTTCTGCCTACAGCACCTGCTGCTTCTCCACCCGTCAGACCATTGCCTCACTTCTGTCCCCTTCCTTCTCCCCCTGCAGCAGATCCTCCTAGCTCCCGGAATGTTCTCCAGCGTCTGGGAGGCCCTATGAGAATGGGCCTGCCTGAGGCCTCCAGGATCTGTGTTGGGGGAGCTGTCCCTGGGGCAGAGCTCGGGGGTTGTTTCCAGAATGTTCCCTTTCTATGTGGGCCACAGGGAACCGAGAATTGCTTCAGCTTGGACAGCGAGGGCAGGTTTTGGAGAGGTAGCTGTGTGTTTGCACATGTGGTTGCTGGAAGGAGGGGCAAAGGGGGGTCTTCACCAGGCTTCCCACGAGTGGGTGAACAGCCCTTGAAGCAATTGTTTCCTGCCTGTATTACCTGTATTTCACACACAAGATCCCCTTGTTTGTTTGTTGGGGTGTCAAGTACATCTCCTGGGACCCAGGGCCCCTGCTCAGAGTCACCGCCAGCATCGTCCAGGCGCCTCCTGGACGTCCCTAGGACGCATCCAGGCGTCCTCCCTGTCCCTAGGGAGGTAGCAGAGAGTGGCTGCAGGACATGGGGCCTTGAGAGGACCCCCTGGCCACGCTACCTCCCCTCCACCTTCAGGGGTCCTTCTGCAGCTCCCAGAAGTGGCCCCAGGTGAGTACGCTCACCTGAGAGGGTCTGAGGATAAGGGGAGGCAGGCCTGTCTCAGTAGCTCTGCCCGCCCGACCTTGTCTTTGATGGGGAGCAGGTCACTGGAGATGACGGATCCAGGCCGGCAGACTTCCTAGAGATGGGGATTTCAGCCTACTGACTCTGAAGTCCTTTCTGGNCAGCTCCCAGAAGTGGCCCCAGGTGAGTACGCTCACCTGAGAGGGTCTGAGGATAAGGGGAGGCAGGCCTGTCTCAGTAGCTCTGCCCTCCCGACCTTGTCTTTGATGGGGAGCAGGTCACTGGAGATGACGGATCCAGGCCGGCAGACTTCCTAGAGATGGGGATTTCAGCCTACTGACTCTGAAGTCCTTTCTGGGTGGGGGAGCCTCTGAACTGTCCTTATACTTTTCTAGATGGTCATCCTCCAAAACTCTTCATGAGGTTTGGGAAGAGTCACTAGAGCTTATGGAATGTGCTGGGTGCTTGAGTCCTGTTTGCTGTCTTTATTCTGTGTTACTCTCCTCCAAGGCGGATCATCCAATGTGAATTCCAGAAAGAAACCTAGTGTGTGTTGGGAAACCCACATTCCTGGAAATCTTTCCTATCTCTTTAGAAAATATAGTTGCTTTCAGAAGGAGCTAGTTTTTAAGCCCTGTGTAACCCCCTCTGCCTTTCCCTCCCAATCGCCACCCCAGTCCTTCCATCACATTCTGGCTCTGCTGGCCACCTTCAGGTTCCCAAGGCACTGATGCTGTTCCAGCCTCAGGTCTGTGGTACCCACGCTCCCTCTTCCTCCCTTACCTCATTTGTTAAGGCTGAGCACCAAAGAACTGATGCTTTTGAACTGTGGTGTTGGAGAAGACTCTTGAGCGTCCCTTGGACTGGAAGGAGATCCAACCAGTCCATTCTGAAGGAGATCAACCCTGGGATTTCTTTGGAAGGAATGAAGCTAAAGCTGAAACTCCAGTGCTTTGGCCACCTCATGAGAAGAGTTGACTCATTGGAAAAGACTCTGATGCTGGGAGGGATTGGGTGCAGGAGGAGAAGGGGATGACAGAGGATGAGATGGCTGGATGGCATCACGGACTCGATGGACGTGAGTCTGAGTGATCTCCGGGACATGGTGATGGACAGGGAGGCCTGGCATGCTGCGATTCATGGGGTTGCAAAGAGTTGGACGCGACTGAGTGACTGAACTGAACTGAACTGAACTGAACTAAGTCCCAGCTTAAATCTCAACCCCCCAAACTTACCAGGTATCCTGACAAAATCTGCCATCATACCATGTGCTGTGCCTTTATATACCATCACATCATGTCTTTATGTGTTTATTTTAGTGTTTTGTTTTATTTCATATTTATTTTCTCTACAAAACTGTATACATAATTTGTGCACCTCTCGAGCCCAGGGTCTGGCATATGGTAGTCAATCAATAACTAGATCTGTTGAATGGATGGATGGATGATTGGGTGAATGGACAGATAGATCAATGGATGGATGGATGAATGGAAGGATGGGAAGGTGGATGGATGGATAGCTTGATAAGTAGATGGATGGGTGGATAGATGGCAAAATACCAAATACTTCTGGGGTATTCCATAAAAATTAAGCTAAACATCTCAAAATGTCTCTAAATCCATGCTACATTAGCCAACTGTATTCTGACTGTTTTGGTCACACATTACAGAAGAAAACTTGAGCCATCTTGAGAAAAAAGAACTTCTCTTCTCTTGTGAGGGTATAGGAATATCTCACAGAGGGAAGTAAGCTTAGGTAGAAACTGGAGCAGGAGACTGGAAGGCCATCCAGGTTCTCTCTGCCCTTCATGTCTCTCTGCACATTGCTTTGTTTCGTCTCTCGGCAGACGGGCTCGGTTCTGTTCTCAGTCCCACGCCTGGACACTGATCCCTTAGTCCTGTATTCATACCTTATCAAGCCAGCCACATAAAGAGGCAACTGGCAGGCCCTCAAATTCAGTCCCAGATGCCTGGGGCAGAGAGTCTAGGGCCGGGGGTGGGGCAGGATCACAGGTGTGGACTGTGGGGGCGCCTCCTGTGGTGTGGGGGTCACCTCCCAGAGAAAGGGATCACATGCTGGCTGTGGATCTTATTCCCAGTTCTGGCTGAAGTTCTTAGCTCCCATTTGATGACTGTCTGGCCGGATGCCTGTGAGGTCCCAGGCCTGGAAGCCTGCACTAATTGTGAGGCTCCCAGCTCAGCTGCGAGCCCGGGAAACCTGCCCATGTGGAGCAAAGGGACAGTGGGGCTGACCTGCAGAGCTGAGATGAGCCTGGCCTGGTTTTGGGAAGAGGACGGAGGCTGTACCGACAGTGTCCCCCACCCCTTGGTCAAGACTTCATAGTTTTGCCCTGGGTGTGTCAGATACCCACCATGCACCAGGAAGCAGCCAGAATCCAGCTTCTTCAGACCAGCCTGGCTGTTCCCCACCCCAACCAAGTTTTGCATCAGGCAATGTGCTGCCATTTCAGAATAGGAATTTTCTCCACGAAAAGGAAGAAACCTCCTTATGCGCTTTTACAATGCAGAATGTAATTTCGGTTTCAATAAGGGAAGGCACCATTATATCACCCTCCTTCAGTGCCTCTTGTCATTACGTTGTATTTTTAAAAATACTTTCATCGGGGGCCCGATATACACTTACAATCTCTCTGCATTTATTTTCTTTTAAGAACACATATAATAAAACTCAAAGTTAATAGCATGAAAATAATTTCTACAATAACAGTTGTAGCAAATCTTAGAATTGCCAGGGCGAAGGTGGCTAGACAGAGTGAGGCAATTACGTCTATTATTAGCAGCACCCAGGAAGGATTGATGTACAGTGGGCTGCGTGTAAGCAGAAGCCTTCGGACGTGAACTACATTTTAATAATGAAATTCTCATAGATTATAATTCCCTTCATTAACATTTTCACACATCGCTGGCTAACAAATGAGGAGAGAGGCCTCTGGACTCTCAGATTTATCGTGTGCCGGGTGCTCTCTGCACCTCTGTGTGGGTAAGAGCTTCGTCTTTTCACCTCTGACGACTGGCAGATTAACTCTTCCTGGGCTGTCCTGCTTCCTTCTGGGATAGGAGAACATTCTGGAAACACAGGCTTTGCAGTAGTGGACTGGTAAGGGGTTGCTCCCGGATCCAGCCGTCCTGGGATGCATTTCCCTGTTGGCCCCCCAAGGGTGGATGTGAGAGGATGGAGGATCCAAGGGAGCAGGTCAGAATAGGCCTGGCCTCTGCTGTCTCACAGCACCTCTCAGGGCAGCCTCCTCCCAAGACCATCCCTGTTCAGGTGCTCCAGTTGCCAGGTGGGGTGGGGGTCCTTCAGCATCAGGGAATGGTTGTTTGATGGAGGTGGTGCTAGTGGTGAAGAATCCATCTGCCAAGGGGGAGACAAAAGAGACCTGATTTCGATCCCTGGGTAGGGAACATCCCCTGGAGGGGGAAAATGACATCCCACCCCAGTATTCTTGTCTGGAGAATCCCATGGAGAGAGGAGCCTTGTGGACTATAGTCCATAGGGTCACAAAGAGTTGGACATGACTGAACTCATATACAAAGGCTACCAAAAGACTTAGTGACTTACATTTCCTTTTAGCAAAAGTCAAGCAGCCTTCTGTCGCCCAGCCAAAGAAGGAGACAACCCACATGGGACAGAGGGAGTTTGGGTCAGGGCTTGCTGGGCAGAGCAGAGACAGAGGGAAATGGGCTCTGATCAGGGTCAGGGTAGACTGACTGCCCACGGGGACAGTCTTGTCCCGAGAGGGGCTGAGCGTTTTACAAACGACTTACATACCACAGTGTTTGCCCCAGAGGGATTTATAATCCAATGACTGAGGATGTGGATGAAAGGGGAGCATTCTTGGGTCATTTACCAACAATTGTCTGTGGTTGCATACAAACCGTAATAGTGAGCACTGGGCATGTGGAGAAATGCCATCCAAGGTCACCTCATCCATCAGGGAAGTCTTCCTGGAAGAGTCGGCAAGTCTTCTGGTCTATAGGAAGGTGGTTCCTGGTGTATTGTCTACACTTGGTGCCAAGTGGGTTACAGAAACACTGAGAATAGGAGTTAATGCTGGGTGAACGTTCCCTCACCCTGCACCTTTGCAGCAATGGGGTGAATTTTTCAGCCCAGCCTCCCTTGGCTATTTGCTTTCAGGACACAAACCCTTGGTGACTTAGGGGCCAAGATCTTATACATTCTGATGCAGACTCTGTGAATTGTTTGGGCCCCCAGTAGTATAAGGGACCCCTGCGGTCAGTTCACCCCGGTGCTCCTTTGGGTCTCTAACTTCAGATGAGCATTTTAGCAGACTTCTCAAAGATCATCTGATCCAGGCCTTCTCATCCCTGTCTGCCCATTATCATCGCTTGGGGGGACTTTTAAAAGCACTGGTGCCAGGGGACCTCAGAGACTTGACTTTAAATGGTCTGAGCTGGGGCTCAGGTGCCCTAGAGAATCTAATGTCCAACCCAGGTGGAGAACCCCTGTGATCACTCAGGCAGGTGAACTGCCCTTCAGGTGCATTAGCTGGAGGAATGTAGGTCTGATCAGAACAACAGTTCAGCTATGGACAAGTGGGGGTGTTTATAGTGCCCCTTGCTCTTCCTTGCTCTCTTTGAACATCTTGCAGATAGCCTTTGCTATTTGATACAATGAAGGATTTGTTTGTTGTTGTTCAGTCACTAAGTCATGTCTGACTCTTTGCGACTCCGTAAACTGCAGCATTCTAGGCTTCTCTGTCCTTCACTATCTCCTGGAGTTTGCTCAAATATATGTCTGTTGAGTCAGTGATGTCATCCAACCATCTCATCCTCTGTCACCCCCTTTTCCTCTTGCCCTCAATGGACCAGATCCCATAGGATGGTGTGGAAAGGGGCCGCCTTGGCCTTTGTCCCAGGAATCCAGGTTTCCCCTCCTCCCCATCACGCCTTCCTTCCCTCCTCCATTCCCAGCCTGTGCCATGTGGTACCCACCGCAGCCTCGTGGTCCTTTGGGGAGCATCATCTGCAGTGAGAGCTGGCTTCTGTAATCTTTGATCTCCTCCTGTAACTCTGTGGGGCTCATCTCTGTTTGACTCTGGTGCTGAACCATCAGCAGAGGCTTCTTGGCCTCCCCTCCCTCCTTCTTGGGAACATTATCCTTTAACTAAAATCAATAGACCCAGGACATGCCTGGAATCTAGAAGTTCGTCTTTCCCAAGTTCTCTTTTCCTATCAGAGTTCTCCTAGTGGCCATCACTGGGTCATGCAGGGCTGGGAGAACGGGAGTATGTGCAGGGGTAGAGGCTCAAATGGGCTCCTCTGTTGTGGAGGGGTGGCATGGGTGTGCCAGCCTGGAGGGTTCTGCTGGGAACAGGATTGGGATGCTCTGAGAGCTGGTTCTGGGCTTCCTTTCCTGTACAGGGCTCCCTCCTGAGCCCTGGCACCCCATCAAGTGTTAAGGAGCTCAGGAGCCAAACCTAATGAAAACCCAGTCTCATTTTGCATAATCAGGCGCTATTGAAATGATCCTTCCAGTGCTGCATGCTGCAAATTAGCAATCTGACTTATATACAATAAAACCCCGAGTATTGTACCAAGCAATACTTCTTAGGTGGTGGAGACACAGATGGAAATTCATTTAATGAACTACAAGTCCCCGAATGGATCCTAAACTTCTTGTAATTACCCTGGAAACAAACCCCAGTAGAAACCAAAAAAGAAGCTTTTTGTATTTCCTCCCCCTGCCCCCCCAAAGCCCCCCTGCTTCACACCAGCCAGCTTTCTCCATCTCTAAGATTGCCCTGTCGGAAATGAGCATCTTTATGTGAAGAGTTCTTCGGGGCCTGGCCAGCGGGAAGGGCTGGGCCACATGTAGATTAGTCAAATCCTTCCTTCCGCCCCAGATTCTGACAATAGCGTGATTTGCAAAGACTTTCGTGTTGAACAGAATGTGACTGAAGTGGTACTGTGGAGAGATTTGCCCAGGACCCCCTTGTCAGCTGGGCATGATCTGGCTGGCTGCCCAGGCGGTCAGGGAGACCTGTGCAGCCCCAGGCAGACAAGAGTCTAGATGGGGATCCTCCTCAGCAGGTGATTCAAGCTTCCTCCTGGTAGTTTTCCTCGAAAGATACTGTTCCAGTGTGGGAGGCCATCAGAAGTGGTCCCCTTGGCCCGGAGGTGCTTTCTCCTCTGTTGAGACTGGAGAAGCAGAGGGACAAGAGGGATGGAGGTGCCTCGGGCACACTAGAGCAGAGCCGAGGACCACTCCTTGGGGGCATCACCTCCCACCTCCCACCATCAGGGACCCATCCGGGACCATCCTTCTCCCAGGGGACAAGTCCACGGGACGAATGTGGCAGCCACCAAGTTGCCACACTCGATAAGTATCACAACCTGTTCCATATTTATTATGGGCAACAATTTGACTAACAGAGAATTTAGATTAATAACATTCAGGCCGGAGAAGTAATTTCCTTTGAGAAAGCGATTTACATGCACTCTGCCAGAAAGAGCCGTCACTGCTCCCTCGTTGTGTCAGCCCACATAATGAAGTTGAAAATAGCATGGAAGGTTAATAGGTCCGACTTATCTCCTTAGAACTGAAAAGGAAGATTTACAGTGTGGAGGCTGTTTTGCATATTTCGACTGGGAATTGAAAGGTTTTTTTTTTTTCTTCTCTGCCAAACAACCCATGGTTCAAGGTATCTGCTTTGTTATTGCTCCGAAGTGAGGCAGTAAACCTCTTCATTTGGGTGGTGCCTGCATCCTTTACGAAGAGCCACTGACCTGGCCAAGAGCCCGGTGGGCATGCTGGTGCTGCTGCGAGAAGAGTCTACTTTGAAAGGAGAGCCTTTTGACTCTGGAAGGTCACATCATTGGTTTGCTGATGACTAAAAGAGGTTTAAATATTTCCATGACCTGGATGTATTTTGTGAAGAGTTTATTTTATCATCATTGTTGACTGCTCCTAGAGCAGGGGGGTGGGACGGGTGGTCTATTACTCAGCAGTTTTCTGCCAGTGATAAAGTTGGGGTGTGTTGTTTAGGAAGGAGAGAATAGATGCTGGTAGCACAAATGCTTAGTGCATTTATTTTTAATTTTTCTTGTTTTCTGTTAAATGCATTTAAACAATAAAATTCTCCATAAGTAGTGCTTAAGCTGTGTTCCACATTTTTTTTTCTCCCAATGTTAATATTATGAAAAATTTCAAACACAAAGTGGAGAGAATTGTAGCCAATGTCCTTATACCCATCTCTTTAACATTTTACTCTATTTGCCTGATTACATATCCATTCATGTATCTATTCATCAGTTCATCTTACTTTTGGATGCATTTTGTAGTGAACTGCAAATAATAGTACATGTCACTGCTAAATGTTTCGGAATGCATATTATGAACTGTTTATTTACTTCTTAAGGTAAAATTTACATACAGTGAAATGCACAGTCTGAAGTGTGCCTTTTGATGAGCTTTGACAAATGTGTACACTCACATGACATGTCTGTTAAGATATAGACATTTCTATTAACCCTAAAGCACCCCCCTTTTTTTTCTCTCCAGTCAATACACACCTCCCACAGGCAGCCACTGTTCCAATTATTTTTTTCACCAGATTGTTTTTGCCTGTTCTAGAACTTCATATAAGGGAATTCATTATCACATGTACTTTTTTTGGATAAGATTTCCTTCACTCAGCATGTTTTTGAGATTCATATATGTTTTTGCATGTATCAGTAGTTTTTTTTTTTTCCTGTTTATTGACGAGTAGTAATCTATTGTATGACTGTACCAGAGTCTGTTTATCCATTTATTAATGGACATCTGGTGTGTTTCCAATTTTTGGCTATTATGAATAAAACTGCTGTGAATATTTTGTACAAATCTTTTTTTTGAGATTTGTGTTTTTATATCACTAGAATAAATGCTCAAGAGAACATTGTTGGGTGCTATTTTTTCTTTTAAAAGAAACTGGCAGACTTTGCCCCTGAAGTGATTGGACTGTTTCACATTTCCACCAACAATGTATGATGGTTCCAGTTGCTCCACATGCTTGCCAACATTTAATATTGTCAGTCTTTTTAATTTTAGCCATGCTGGTGGGTGTAGAGTGGATCTCATTATAGTTTGAATTTACATTTCCCTGATGACTAACAATACTTTTTGATGTGCTTATTGCCCATTCATATATCTTCCTTTATGAAGTGTCTGTTCCACTTTTTTGTCCATTAAATTTTTGGATTTTCATTTTATTATTGGCTCATAGGAGTTCTTTATCTAGTCTGGATACAGGTCCTTAGTCAGCTGTATGTTTTGCAAGTATTTTTCCCTAGGGTGTGGCCTGCTTATTCATTTTTATAATGATATCTCTTCAGGAGCAGTTTTAAATTTTGCTGAAGTCTAAATTATTACTCTTTTCCTTTTATGGTTATTGCTTTCCATGTCCTCTCTAAGGAATCATTGCCTGTTACCTCATTCTGGAGATATTCTCCTATGTTTTCTTCTGGAAGCTTTATTGTTTGAGCTTTTACTTGTGGGTCTATTATCTGTCTTAAATTAATTTCGTGTATGGTATAAGATAGAGGCATTTGTTAATTTCCATATTGATGTCCAGTCGTGTCAGCATCATTTGTTGAAAAGACTTTCTTTTCCCCATTGGATTGCTCCAGTACCTAAAATTAAGTAACCGTATAAGCGCGGGTCTTTTCTGGGCTCTTTCTGTTCCACCAATGTATTCGCCTCGCCTGTGTCAGTGTGCTGCCATCTTGACTGCTGTAGCTTCATAGCAAGTCTTAAAAGACGGGCTTCTGACTCTGTTCTTTTTAAAAATGTTATTGGCTATTCTACTTCCTTTTCATTTTCCTTTTAAATGTTAGAATCAGTTTGTCAATTTATTAAAAAAAAAATCCTGCAGGTGTTTTCAGTGGGATGGTGTTAAAGATATAGGTCAGTTTGGAGGCAACTGTCATCTTTAAAATACAGTCTTCCAATCCATATTGTCTATCCATTTATTTAGGTCTTCTTTAATCTTCCTCCTAATGTTCTATAGTTTTCAGTGTAGAGGTTTTGCTTGTTGTTTGTTACTTTATTTCCAGACATTTTGTGTTTTTTGGACACTTTGTTGTTGTTTTTCAGTCACTAAGTTGTGTCATATACAGTCTTCCAATCCATATTGTCTATCCATTTATTTAGGTCTTCTTTAATCTTCCTCCTAATGTTCTATAGTTTTCAGTGTAGAGGTTTTGCTTGTTGTTTGTTACTTTATTTCCAGACATTTTGTGTTTTTTGGACACTTTGTTGTTGTTTTTCAGTCACTAAGTTGTGTCAGTTTTGCAACCCCATGGGCTGCAACACACCAGGCTTCCCTGTCCTTCACTATCTCCTGGAGTTTGCTCAGATTCGAGTTCACTGAGTCAGTGATACTATCATCCTTTGCCACCCTCTTCTCTTTTAGCCTTCAATCTTTCCCAGGATCAGGGTCTTTTCCAATGAGTTAACTCTTCACATCAGGTAGCCAAAGTATTGAGGCTTCAGCTTCAGCATCATTTCTTCCAGTGAATATTCAGGGTTGATTTCCTTTAGGATAGACTGGTTTGATCTCCTTGCTGTCCAAGGGACTCTCAAGAGTCTTCTCTAGCACTATAGTTCAAAGGTATCACGTCTTTGGTGCTCAGCCTTCTTTATGGTCTAATACTTACATCCTTACATGACTACAGGAAAAACTGTAGCTTTGACTATACAAACCTTTGTTGGCAAAGTGATGTCTCTGCTTTTTAGTATGCTGTTTAGATTTGTTATAGCTTTCCTTCCAAGGAGCACTAGTGTGTCCCAATTAAGACAATGGATTCATCTATTTCTTTCTTAATATCTGTCAGCTTTTGCTTCTTGCTTTTAGGCCTTATTATAGGGCACATTCAAATTTATGATGGAGTATCTCCCTGATTTAATTACCTCATTTATCATTGTGGAATATTTGTATTTCTGATAATTCTGTTTATCTTAGCATTTTTATAGCCACTCCAACCTTCTTATAGCTTACATGGTTTATCAGTTTTCACATACTACTTTCTTTGTTTCTATATTTAAAGTATTTTTCTTATAGATAGCGTATGGTTGGGTCTTGTTATTTTCATCTGTTCTGACAATCTTTGCTTTTTAATTGGACTATTTAGTCTGTTTACATATAATGTAATTATTGATATGGTTGGAAATACGTCTACAGTGTTGATAATGGTTTTGTATTTATCTCACCTGTTTTTTGTTTCTCTTTGGGTTAATTAAATATTTTAAAATGAGTTTCATTTTAATTTCTCATTTTAGCTGTGTTCTTTTCATGTTTTAAATTTTTGGGGATGGTTGCTCTAAGGAATATAATATATGTTCTTAACTTTTCACAGTCTACTTATAGTTCATATTTATACTACTTCATTGTAAGAATTGTTCATTGTAAGAATCTTGCAAAAATATAGTTTAGTGTATCTCTACTCCT